>JBBGZY010000962.1:40000-577500 GCA_037952925.1 Lithobates clamitans | reverse complement strand
GGTACCGATTTTGGGGGGGTCCCCACACTTTTTTAGCGTGGAAGTTCCCCTTAAAATCCATACCAGGCCCTTCCTTAGGGAGGGAACCCAATGCAGTTTTTTTTTTTTTCAATTTGGCGTGGAGTTCCCCCGTTCAAGATCCTCAGAGCACAAGTCGCATGTCAAAGTCGAATCAGTTAACACGATGATCCAACTTCAGTGATATTCAATGGGTTGAAGTAGGATCAAAGTCGGACCAAAGTAGTGCAGGGAGCATTTTCAAAGTCGGACCGACTTGTGTCGGACCAGTTAAGACGGCTCTTATAGAGAAACATTGATTGTTTGTCATACAAGTGTGAACCCGGCCTTAAACCCACATTGGACAACACTTTATAGCAAGAAAGGCAACACAAGTCAGAGAATGGGGGAGGGGAGGAGGGGAGAAAAAAAAAACAAAAAAAAAAAAACTAAATTAAAATAGCAATTAGACCAAAAAAAGGTGTTTATCAAAAATATATGATGGCAGCCGACAGGCAAATCATAAAATTGTGACCAGGCTGGGGTCACACCTTTCTGTTTGAAATTTCCGTCGGTTTTTGTGTGTTTTCTATGCTAGTTGATGAGTTTATTTATGCATTCTGCATTTTGTTGCTTGCCTAATGAAAGTAAAAAAAAAAAAAAAAAACGTAAAATGTCGCTTATTGTCATGCTCTAAAAACACACAGAAATGCATTTTACAGTTTATGTGGGGCCTAGAAAATAAAAAAAAAATTAAAAAAAAAAACACAACAAAACCTATACTATTATTCCAAACGCACACACTGGTATTATTGGCAATCCTTTCGTCACATATTGACATCCTGTTCGGAGTTCTCCGCCATCTCTGCAGATAACAGCCGGAGGGAAGAGACAAATACAGAACATTTCTAATCACAATAACTGCAGCAAAGTCAGAGACTCATCCTGCCATTCTCCATATGCTTCTGCTGCCACCTCCTGGTGACTATCAGTACTGCCGCACACTACAGAACCATTCCTACATGTACAGACAGACAATACATGGTTCTAAAGGCAGAGCATAAAACCAGCAAAGGAGAAGCAACAAGTCCAAGTTTTAATTTTTTTTTTTAATTAAAATAAACCTGAAATGAGAGAATTAAACGAGTTTTTTGCCCTGTTTGGCGTTTTCCCGTTTTCAGTCTTGATGACCAATGGGAGTGACGGGGAGAAAATATTCCTAACCTGAACGCAATTATTCCATGCCCAGGAGAAGGAGTTAAAATTTAGCCTCACCTAAAACGCAGAAGGTTCCAAACTCTACTAAAAGCCTGTGTGTACATGGACACAGGAGTTGATTTATTAAATGCAAATAGACTGTGCACTATGCAAAGTGCAGTTGCTCCAGAGCTTAGTACATGAGGGGGAAGCTCTGCTGACTTCCATCATCCAATCATGTGCAAGCAAAAACATTTTTTTTCTTCCTTGCACGTGATTGGGTATTTTGCAGAGTGAAGCTTTACCCAATTTACTAAGCTCTGGTGCAACTGCACTTGCAAAGTGCACAGTCTATTTGCCTTTAGTAAATCAACCCCCATAGTCTTTTAGGCTGGGCTCACACATGTCCAGTGCGAATTGTATGTCCGTTTCACTGCAAAAAAAAAAAATTGTTCAGATGCATTTTTGATGCGGTTCTGATGTGAATTTGCAAGGATCAGGACCAGATTTCTGTCACAGCTGTGATTTCATTGCTGGCCAATACATAGTAGATAAAAAGGTGTTAACTCCTGTAGACGGAGACAATCCGTGCTGAAATCCTGAACACACGTGTGATTCAGAAGTGCAATTCAGAAGCGTTCCCATAGAACTCAATGAGCCTGGAATTTGCACCCGAATTGCACTGCAGTGCTCAGATAAAACACAATTTTTTTTTTAAATTTGCACTGCAGATGCACAGCATATATGTGAACAGCTTCAATGGAAATCAATGTTATTTTGCATGTCATGTGAATCAGATGACGCATCCAATTTGCGTAATTGTGAACCGAGCCTTATGGAGTTGAATTTAGGAGGAGTTTTGGAAAAAAAAAAAAGCCAAAAGCTCCTAAAATTTAAGTTTAGGCGCTGCCAGTGTACATGAGGCCTACTTGGGGCTTCCATAGCGGATATTCTGAAAGTGCTAGTTTCCTGGCTGTTCTGCCCACCCCACTGGTTTCAGAACTGAGTCAATGACTAGAAATAGGAACGCAGATCAGGAAAGTCAAGTCCTTATCAGTGACACATTTTTTAAATTTTTTAAAATGGGGGAGTTTAAATACAACTTTAACGCCCAATACTGGCACTACAGGGGTGCCCCTGATGTCATCAAGACTGATACAGAGACTATTGCCCTGCCATGGACGTGAGGATGCCAAGAGGCAGTGCACTCCTGGGAAGGCAGCATCTGCGGGGAGTGGTAGGGTGGAGGATCGGGTATGTATAGGGGACAGCATAATCACTTTTCTTTATCTGATCCTCTACCCCTCCACCCCCAGCAGATGGTGCCCCCCCATGCTCCAGGAGTGTACCAACTCTTGGCATCCTCACGTCCAATGCAAGACAATAAACCCCAAATCAGTCTTGATGACCAATGGAGTGATGGGGAGATAAGGATGCAGTGACCAGTCTTTACGCATGGAGGAGTGGCTAATAAAAACTTCTTAAAAAGCGGAGTTCCAGCCGCATAAAATGTAATTTTTAAAAAGTCAACAGCTACAAGCACTGTAGCTACTGACTTTTTATAAGGACACTTACCTGTCCAGGGAGCCTGCGACGTTGCGCCCCCCCCCCCCCCCGAGGCCGTTTCGTCCATCGGATCAGGTGCAGGTGCCGCCATTCCAACCAAGGGAAAACCACCAGTGGAGTCAGGCTTCACAGCCGGTTTCCTAATGCACATGCGCGAGTCGCGCTGCCCTTTTGTGAATGGCCGGCTCGTCTTCTGGGACACTCACAGGTCCCAGAAGACAGAGGGGGTGAAGGCGGGGGGGCTCGCCATAGAAGAGGACATGAAGTACACTTAGTACCTCAAAAAAGGTAGGAAAGAAAACAAATATAGATAGAGATATATATATATCTATATTTATATGTGTGTGTGTATATCTATATTTATATGTGTGTGTGTATATCTATATTTATATGTGTGTGTGTATATCTATATTTATATGTGTGTGTGTATATCTATATTTATATGTGTGTGTGTGTATGTGTGTGTATGTGTGTATGTGTGTGTGTGTATGTGTGTGTATGTGTGTGTGTATGTATGTATGTATGTATGTATGTATGTATGTGTATATATATATATATATATATATATATATATATATATATATATATATATATATATATATATATATATATATATATATATATATATATATATATATATATATATATATATAAATATATAAATCATATACAATTTACATATTTATACATACACACACATCCAATAACGAGCGGTGGTCTTTAGTGTAAGACCACCATATAAAAGTAGGTGGCACTCCGCTTTAACACGGTCCCCTAGACATAAACAAGCAGTTAACCCTTAAACCCTTACAGTATGAACTCAGCCCCACTACAAGGGAGGAGGTTTACTTTTGCCCGGAGTTCAGCTTTAACTCTTCAGCAGACGTTAACGATCGGACTTTGTGATATCCGCCATGAACATGTTCGATTTGTCTCCTCACAATAACACAACAACATGTTCCAACAGGACCGCGCAGCACAGATGTCACTCGTGTTATGACCTCATCACTCTAAAGGCGCACTATCCTCCAGAGAACACAATGGAATCCCAGCGTTTCCTCCGAGGGAAACAGGTGCTGCGGAAAGACTAAACAATATCACTACGGGCTGGAAAACAATGCAAAAGGGCCACGTAATACAACATTCCATGTACATCAAAGTGTACCTGTCAGTGACACCCATCCAAGATCGCTGCAATGTACTAAAACCATATATTAGAGCCTGAATCCAAGAACAAGCATGTGATATATTGCAGCTTACCAGTCCTCAGACGTGGTGGCTGTGTTAGTTTTCTTTTTTTAAGCAGGTACAGAAAACATATCTGTCACTGGAACCCGATGTGCTTGTGTCTAACCGAAATCCTAAGAAAGGTCATCAGTTCCCTTTTATTAACTACAGCCCACTATTATTATTATTATTATTATACAGGATTTATATAGCACCAACAGTTTGCACTGCGCTTTACAATGTTAGGGCAGACAATACAATTACAATACCATTCAATACAGGAGGAATCAGAGGGCCCTGTTCATTAGAGCTTACAATCTAGGACACCTATGTTATGAATCTAAGGAAAGGGGGAGGTGTTCTGCAGTCCAAATAAGGAGAGCAGCCAGAAGGTGACAGCACTATTCTTCCATGGATACAGTACAGTAGATGAGTGTTGTCACCATGGAACAGGACATGTTACTGGCCAGATCCACACTGAAAAAACTAGGAGATGCCTGTGTGTCCTAGTCCAGGGACTCATCCTGAGGGTGCAGGCTGGGGAGAGCCTGTCTTGGCTCAAATGCATGCAGTATAAGAAAGGTAGGCAACAACACAGAGTGCCGCACACCATCAGGACCCGACAGTCACTATAGTAAAAGCAGCCTCAGCCTACCTCCGTCCAGGCCACACCCGACGCGTTCCACGCCAACAGCGCACTATAGTAAAAGCAGCCTCAGCCTACCTCCATCCAGGCCACACCCGACGCGTTTCACGCCAACAAGGCTTGGTCACGAAGAAGTCAAAGCTGGATACACACTATACAATTTTTTTTTTTTTCCTTTAGATTTGCCAAAACCATATAATATGAGGTCAAACCTAAACACTTTCAATTTGTATGCAATCAGACAGGCCCTTGCACTACACAGTTGAAGGTAAATCGAAAGGAAATCAAACAAAAGTTGTATCCAGCTAAAGACCAGTGGGTGGGACGAAACATGTCAGTGACATGGCCTGGGCAGAGCCGGGTTGAGGTAACTTTTACTGTCCGGATCCTCAGGTAAATATAAAGAAAACAAAAAACACAAAAAATTGTTGAAATATATTAAATGTTTATTCTTGGGTTTAAGTGGAGTCCATGCTGTCAACCCATGCTGGGTGGCTTTATAGGCGATTGCTCTCCTTTTTGCTGCGGTTATCTACCATCCAGCTCTAATAGTTTTGTGGCCTCTTACTCTTTCATTAGTGAATGCGAGAAAGCCGTCTGTTGCCTTCTCCTCGATAGCCGTTGATCTTCTGTGGGGCTTGAGGTCTGGGTTGGGCTGAGACCCTTGTGGTCTGCACCACTGAGCCATTACCTGTCGGTCTGGACATCCAGTCACGTTCATATATTCGATTGCTTCCACTTCCTCACCCCTGATGAAGACTTTATACAAGTTGAAATGCGTTGTTTGACTTGGTCGATATGCAAATTTCTATTAATAATTTCATGTATTCTTACAGTATATGTATATTGTAGGAATGGTAGAAGATCAAGACGTGAAGTGTTTAGACCAGCCAATTTTAAACTTGTTCAATAAAAGTTTCTTTTTACATTTTATACACCAGTTTGTAATGCTGCAATTTCTATTGCTGCAACAATGTCCCACGGGAGATCTCTTGTCTAGTGCAGGGATCTCCAAACTACGGCCCTCCAGCTGTTGCGGAACTACACATCCCATGAGGCGTTGTAAAACGGACATTCACAGACATGATGGGAATTGTAGTTCCTGAACAGCTGGAGGGCCATAGTTTGGAGACCCCTGGTCTAGTGCATCAGGGATGAAGCAGCCTTCTTCCCATGATATAATTGCTACTCGGTTTTCATTCTTGGATTTAAATACCTCTTTATACCTTTGCATTTATATGCAATCTGACATGATGAATTAGGCCTCATTAAACACGAGCTCCCCCCTCTGAAGAGCAAACCAAAATGGATCGCTTTTCAGAGGGTGTTTGCCAGGTGGTGAGGAAGCCCCTTATGTTACACCCTCGCCACCTGTTTTAACAGCTAAAAAGCTGCACCACAACTTGTTTGAATGAGTCACGCTCGGCAAATGTGATGGGGAATCATTTTTGCTGCACCAAATCATCACGGCTGCAGCACGTGTACATCCCTGTCTGCTGCCTTTGTGGCTTATGGGGGAGCGGTTGGGGGGCAGTAAAAACACGCTGATGTGCAGGCAGCCTGTTGAAATCAATGATAGGCAGCCGGTTGCACGGACCTCCACGCGCATCCTGTGGGTCTGATGCATGGATCAGGACGCGGACATATCTGCCCATTGGACCTGCACAGATGCATGTGGAGGTCCATGCAGGTTTGTGTAGCTGCCTGCCTCCCCCTGTACAGAAGACCTGTGCATCTCCGGCACCTGCAGACCCTTGGGCAAGAGAAAACGGATCGGTACGCCTGTGCGAATGAGACGCTGGGCCCCCCGGTTGGACCGGCGTTCACCTGCGCTCTCCCATGGTAGGTCATGGTTGGTGTGTATATAGCAGAAAGGCCAACAAAGGGGGCTGCCAGCTGCCTTTTACATGAAGTCACTACGACATTTACAAGAAGACGCGTGCCAGCTCCCACACGGGTTGTACAGACAGACGGAGCCCACCCTAGGAAACTTGGACAGCTTGTGCTGGATGGAGGAGCAATGACATCACCAGGGGAGTATACAACGCGTAATTATTAACCAGCTCAAAGTTTCCATAGCCGTTGTACAGCGAGCTCGCTTTCTAATGATTAACCCATTACGCTCATTTGATGTCCTCCCCTGCCTAAAAGTATAACTAAAAAGGCACATTTTTTTTCCCAAGCTTTAGATATACCAGAGAGGAATTAGAGAACCCGTCAGGCTTTATTTTTGCTGTCTGTGCCCCAGTAATGGTGGCCACACGAGCTGTGGATTTGTTATTGCTTCTTTGGATTTGTTATTGCTTCTTTTTTTTTTTTTTTTTAATCTAATCTATATGCAACGTGATGGAAATGATCAAATCCGCAAACAAATAGCCCTATTTTTCCCCCCCTTAAATTGATTTAAACTTGGACACTCCTTAGAATTGTGTTTTGTGCCTCCACTCAACAAACTACCGGTACAGAAACTTATGGCATAGAGAAGTGGTTGTCAACTTATGAGCTAAAGGGGGCCTCAAATGCGGCCCCTGACATCTCCAAAAGGGCCGCATATAATGTTCAATATATGTAATGCTTGAGAGGACTGTCAGAGACTGAAGACCTAATAGAGGAAATGAGGGTCAGAGAGTGAGGACAGGAGACATTGTTGGCTGGGGATATGCAGCAGAAGACAATACAAAACCAGGAACATGTTACATGAGGCTTGTAGAGATCAATGCCATTACCCTAATCAATGTTCCCACTACAGACTGCTGAGGTCCAAAGGTTGTACATCATATAACAAAGGGCACATGCAGCCCTCGGCCACAGGTTGGGAAATCAGGGGCATAGAGGCATGGTGGGGGTGCACACTGAGGCCAGCAAGTCTATACCGTGGGCACTCTGTCTTCAGTCCATGTTCAGCGCCTGGGTCACATAGCATCAGTTTCTAGGGCACTATTGTCCTTAGTATTGTCTGGCTAATAGAAAGCAGCATCATCTGTGACATCACACGTCATCATCCTTGCAGCCTCTTGCTGGGTTTTTCTGTGTGGTGTCTTATCAGAGCTGTTTGGCTATGTCCTCTATGGCAATTTTTTCCCAGACCCTCTACTGCTTGCCACAATTTTCGCGACGGGCACGAACGGGGGGGGGGGTTGGTAGGTTGGCGTGGCGTTGTAGAGGCCCCAGGACTGGCGGCCTTAGAGGCCCCGGCCGCGGGCACGACCGGCGGCCTTAGAGGCCCCAGCCGCGGGCACGACCGGCGGCCTTAGAGGCCCCAGCCGCGGGCACGACCGGCGGCCTTAGAGGCCCCAGCCGCGGGCACGACCGGCGGCCTTAGAGGCCCCAGCCGCGGGCACGACCGGCGGCCTTAGAGGCCCCAGCCGCGGGCACGACCGGCGGCCTTAGAGGCCCCAGCCGCGGGCACGACCGGCGGCCTTAGAGGCCCCAGCCGCGGGCACGACCGGCGGCCTTAGAGGCCCCAGCCACGGGCACGACCGGCAGCCTTAAAGGCCCCAGCCGCGGGCACGACCGGCAGCCTTAGAGGCCCCAGCCGCGGGCACGACCGGCAGCCTTAGAGGCCCCAGCCGCGGGCACGACCGGCGGCCTTAGAGGCCCCAGCCGCGGGCACGACCGGCGGCCTTAGAGGCCCTAGTAATGGGTATGACAGTCGTCAGAGGCCCTTGGTATACATCACTGGGGTCGTAGCGGCTCTTGTAATGGGCATTACTAGGGTCGTAATGGTAGCTAAACAGGCTTCAATAAGTGATCAATTTATTTTCCGATTGATCTCTTCCAATATCTCAGTGCTGTCAATCAGTGTAAAATGACTGATAATTTTATGCAATGGCAATAGACTGAATTTGATTGAGCCGATCGAAAATCAGAAGGGAAGTTATGGCTTTTCTGATAATATTGATTGAAGCACACATCGATCAGATAATAAAATGGGAGCATGAAAGAGATGCTTTCTAATTGGTTGCTAGAAGTAACCTGGCACATTCGCAATGCCCTTCCTACTACTATTATGAACTTGCCAATCGGTCATTTTCCCAGTCGTGTTTTGTTTTGTGTATCGGATTTGGGATTATGTTGTGTGGCCGGTAGACTGTAAATAGTACTTTCCATGATGCAGCTTTGAAGGCCAATAATCCTGCATCCCCTACACCTGTCGGCCTTGTAACCAAGTTTCCTCTGGCACACTACCGTAGGATAGTCAGCTTCCATTTTTGCAAATCACTTTCCACAACCCAATCCCCCCCCAGTCTGTCTCAGCTTGGAAGAGGCCCAGGACCAGAGGGGCTTCTCTACGGCTCACAGCCAGTCAAAGATGGTCTGGAAAAACCCTTCTAGAAACTTTCCGGCTCGACGCCTCCCGTGTGATGCAGAACACGACCTGCCAGCTAAGTGCGCCACCATACTAGGAAATAAGAGAGCAGGAGTCACTGCTCAGAGGAAAACAAAAGGCTCCAGCTACTTGAACACAGAAGCACAATGAAAAATGGCTTATTAGGAGATTATTTTTAACGTGTCCATGAGCTACCAGATGCATTACTGGCTTCAACAATTACAGCTCTGCAGAGGGATCATTATCTCCCAGGAACATTAATGTACAAAAAGCAGCAAGCACTGCACACGGCACATTTCAGCTCCGGCCACCATGAAATATAAATGTTTATTGATTCCTGTTTTGGTAAGAGCTGACCTAGCATTACTGGAAATTTTAAGAGATTGAATTGTTTTTCTTTTATTTCTTTTCAGGCAAATGTTTTCCCATTTAAAGGAGAAAAAAAATAGAAAAAAAATCTACAGGCAGCAGCCTTTCTTTGCACGTTTTGTTTTTTTTGTTTTTTTTACACCAAGCTATGTTCTTCCCAAACAGGGCTTTAGCCAACCAACAAAATGGCCACTGGGCCAAATCGGCCCAGAGAGAATAGCACAGGGCATTTGTGTTTTTGGGCAGGGGTCTCCGAAGTTTTCAGTACAAGGGCCACATTGTGTATTTTACAAAATATTCATGGTCTGAAGAGAAAAAAAAAAAAAATGAATAAAAATATAAATGAACACATTTTAAAATGAACACTCTACAATAAACAACATCACATCAGAGGTCCACCCAGCACTTGATAGCCCCCTTATACCAGGGTTCTGATCAGAGTCCCCCCATACACCGGGGTCCCCATCAAAGTTCCCCCATACACCAGGGTCCCCATCAGAGTTCCCCCATACATCAGGGTCCCCATCAAAGTTCCCCCATACATCAGGGTCCCCATCAGAGTTCCCCATCAAAGTTCCCCCATACACCAGGGTCCCCATCAGAGTTCCCCCATACACCAGGGTCCCCATCAGAGTTCCCCCATACACCAGGGTCCCCATCAGAGTTCCCCCATACACCAGGGTCCCCATCAGAGTTCCCCCTTACACCAGGGTCCCCATCAGAGTTCCCCCATACACCAGGGTCCCCATCAGAGTTCCCCCATACACCAGGGTCCCCATCAGAGTTCCCCCATACACCAGGGTCCCCATCAGAGTTCCCCCATACACCAGGGTCCCCATCAGAGTTCCCCCATACACCAGGGTCCCCATCAGAGTTCCCCCATACGAGTTCCCCAATACATCAGGGTCCCCATCAGAGTTCCCCCATACACCAGGGTACCCATCAGAGTTCCCCCATACACCAGGGTCCCCAACAGAGTTCCCCCATACACCAGGGTCCCCAACAGAGTTCCCCCATACACCAGGGTCCCCAACAGAGTTCCCCCATACACCAGGGTCCCCAACAGAGTTCCCCCATACACCAGGGTCCCCATCAGAGTTCCCCCATACACCAGGGTCCCCATCAGAGTTCCCCCATACACCAGGGTCCCCAACAGAGTTCCCCCATACACCAGGGTCCCCATCAGAGTTCCCCCATACATCAGGGTCCCCAACAGAGTTCCCCCATACACCAGGGTCCCCAACAGAGTTCCCCCATACACCAGGGTCCCCAACAGAGTTCCCCCATACACCAGGGTCCCCAACAGAGTTCCCCCATACACCAGGGTCCTCATCAAAGTTCCTCCATACACCAGGGTCCCCATCCGAGTTCCCCCATACATCAGGGTCCCCATCCGAGTTCCCCCCTTACATCAGGGTCCCCCTTTCACATAAGAAGCCCATTTTCACATCAGAAGCCCTGACCATTGCATAACCCCACGTACACCTGGGTCCTTACCAGAGTTACCCCCATACACCAGGGTCCCATCCCAGTACCCCTTTCATATCAGAAGCCCCCTATCACTGCATACCCCCCCCCCCTCCTCCTTACATTAGGGTCCCCTTCGGAAGTGGAGACCAAATGATCTGAATCCTCAGTCTGTGTATATGACCCTAGCTGCGGGCTGGAATAAATCTTGTAAATGGTCCAGAAGTGGCCTGTGGGCCATAGTCTGAAGATCCTTTTTAGGGCATAGTAATGCATTCTTTATTAGGATCGATTGGAAAAGAAACTGATCATTTGTCAAAGCTTCTATAAATGTTCAATTTGAAGCTTCACCAAAAAAGTGCTTTAAACACTTGTTACTAGGATTTCCATATTATTCAGAGGTGCCGTTAATACCTGAGAGTAGTTTTGCTTGAGGAATGTTCTTGAATCTCGGTGTGCTTTGTGTATTTCCCTCAGATCTGTGCAGTAATCCAGTGTGAGACTTTGTGCAGGAACTTCCTGTAATAAAGACCAGTCACTGCTGCTCGCTCTCCTTGTAGGGGTGGCTGGTCTCGTCTCCTCCCCCTTCTGTAGTTTTCTTTGTACAGTACACTTTTACAAAGTAATATCTGGGTGTATAAAGGAATTTGGTACACAAAAAGGTCCATTTTTATCCCGTGGCCTTTGAGGAATGTAAAATTAAAATTCAGCTTTAAATATTCATTTATGACCGGAGCAAACCTATAAATAGCAGTCAATTTAATTTTAATTTGTTTACTCCGGGACATTTCAATGTCATCTTTCTGGTTCCTGAGTAAGCTGGATTCCTAGCGGTAAAATGTCAACGCTTTCATTCTAGTTCATCACACAGCAAACCCAAGGCAAGGGTAGAGAGTACTAGAAACGATCGCCCTGTCATGCAAATCAGTCCTTCAAACACTAACATACACTAATTACCATCCTACACGGCTTGTTTATAAGTCTAGAAACCGCTAAATTCTGAGTATTTGCCAAAAAACACCTTCCTGGGTGCTTAATAATATAAAAAAAAAAAATTATGTCATTCCAGATATTAAAACCTCCTACAATTTAAATGGAACTCCAAGAAAAGAAAAACCGCAAGGTGGTTTACTAAGGAATAGCGCACGGTAACGCTGCAAATTATATATATATATATATATATATATATATATATATATATATATATATATATATATATATATATATATATATATATATATATCTCACACACACATACATATACACACACACACACACATTAATACATACAGTTCAACATTGAGTTGGCCCACCCTTTGCAGCTAAAAGAGCTTCAACTCTTCTGGGAAGGCCGTCCACAAGGTTTAGGAGTGTGTCTATGGGAATGTTTGACCATTCTTCCAGAAGCGCATTTGTGAGGTCAGGCACTCATATTGGACAAAAAGGTCTGGCCCTCAGTCTCCGCTCTAATTCATCCCAAAGGTGTTCTATCAGGTTGAGGTCAGGACTCTGAAGGCCAGTCAAGTTCCTCCACCCCAAACTCGCTCATCCATGTCTTTATGGACCTTGCTTTGTGCACTGGTGCACAGTCATGTTGGAACAGGAAGGGGCCGTCCCCAAACTGTTCCCACAATGTTGGGAGCATGAAATTGTACAAAATGTCTTGACTGAAAACTCTTTAAGGCGACAGCCTATCAAGACATTTTGGACAATTTCATGCTCCCAACTTTGTGGAACTTTGAGGAAGAAAAATATGACCCGAAGAATACCACCACTACAGTCAGTCAATCACGGAGGTGGAAACATTAGGTTTTGGGGCGGTTTCTCTGCTAAAGGTACCGGCCGACATTGCCGTATTGAGGGGCCAATGGACGGGGCCATGTATTGTAAAATCTTGGATGAGAACCTTCTTCCCTTCTTCCAGAACACTGAAGATGGGTTGTGGATGGGTCTCCCAGCATGACAATGACCCAAAACATACCGCCAAGGCAACAAAGGAGAGGCTCAAGAAGAAGCACATTAAGGTCATGGAGTGTCCTAGCCAGTCTTCAGACCTTGATCCTATAGAAAATTTATGGAGGGAACTGAAACTTCGAGTTGCTGAGCGACAGCCAAGAAACCTTAACAGGGGTTGTAAAGGTTCATGTTTTTTCACCTTAATGCATCGACACTAGAGCCGCACAATTAAACGTCAAGAATCGTTATTGCGATTTTCTCCCCGTTGCAAACTTGAAAAACGTGTTTCACGATTCTTGCTATGCAAAGAATTCTCTCTGCTCTCCACATCAGTCAGAAGAAAGGAAGAGAAACACTGGGCAGTCTGCCAAGAATCAGACATTCTTTAGCAGTTGAACTTAAGTATAAACATTGTAACATATTGTCAATGGAATAGACTTCAGTGTGTAAATGAGGAAAGTTTAACCACTTAAACACTTTGGTGTCCGTTTATGAAGCAGTGATCAGCGGTGATCCCAAGGATCGCCGCTGATCACAGTCCATAAACAGTTTATGAAACAGTGATAATTGGGGGAGAACATGTTTGAACTTGTTCTCCCACCGATTATCTCTACACACGGAGAATCCTCATTGAATGACACAGTAACGGCCAGTTTATGAAGCGGTGATCTCACCGCTTCACTGGCGATCTGAGTCAGAATTCACACTCCCAGGTTCACCAGCTCAGAGCTGGTGAATCGGGGAGTGAAGAGGAAATCTGGGGGGATCTGAGGGGGAAGGAGGAAGATTTTTAACTTCCTTATGCCTCGTTCAGACCCCCCAACACTGTAAGCATGTCCCCCTGTCATATTTATGTGTATACATATTTATACATATATACATATAATGTGTATATGTATATATATATCATGTGTGTGTATATACATGTATATATAGTGTGTGTGTGTGTATACATATGTGTATAATGTAGGGGGACACATTATTTTATTAACATTAATCCACACCGTTGAGCGGTGATAATTTATCACTGCTTGATAAACTGACATCTGGTGCTGTAATCTCGTAAAGTCTCAGGAGATTCCAGTATCAGGGGCCGTTCTCCACTATTTGAAGCATTTGTAGATCTCTTCACTCCTCCAAAGGTGAAGCGATCTACACCGCTTCATAAACTGCACACAGAGGAGAAGATTCTTCACTGTGAATGCCGGAGAACGAAGCAGTGAATAGATTTCACTGCTTCATAAACGGACACCTAAACCTTTTTCTGACATTTGTTGGTTTCAAAAGGTGGTTGTTGCAATATTTTATGTCACACTGTATTTGTGCAGCAGTCTTTCAAATGCAATTTTTTTGGGAAAAATTACTTTAATGAAAAAAAAAAAATGTATATTTTATTTGTATAATGTGAAAGATTTTACGTCATGAGAATCGTGAAAGAATTGGGATCTTTTTATTCTAAGCAAAAAAAATCATGATTCTCATTTTGGCCAGAATCGTGCAGCTCTAATCCACACCTGAAGGTTTATCTCATGGTTAATGTGAAATTGCATGAATGCATCAATGCAGTGCATGTTATCTCAGCGTGTAGAATTCATTAAATGAGTTTACCAAAAATGTAAATGTTGCAGAATATAGAGCCTCATGCTACATAACTAAGCTCCATTTCATGCTGAATAAAACTAAATTAATGTATCTTAAATAGAAAATTCTTTAGATATATTTTTAAAAATCAAAAACATCCAATTTAAAAAAAATCCAAAAAATCCAGTTTAAAAATAAAAAAAAAAAACTTTGATTTTTATCCACCCTGCTTGAGAGTCGTTTTTTGAGAGTTTGATAGTCAATAAAGGTTTATGGCAGTGTTTGCACCCTCCTGTGTGTTTTTCACAGGTATGGCACATACATACTAACGCGGGTCCAAGCTTGCCATACCTGGAATTTAGCTTTAAAAAAAAAAAAAATCTCTCTCTATATCTCTCTCTATCTCTCTCTCTATCTCTCTCTCTATCTCTCTCTCTATCTCTCTCTCTATCTCTCTCTCTATCTCTCTCTCTATCTCTCTCTCTATCTCTCTCTCTCTCTCTCTCTCTCTCTATCTCTCTCTCTATCTCTCTCTCTATCTCTCTCTCTCTCTCTCTATCTCTCTATCTCTCTAATAATTTGGCTTTCCACAAAGGAACATACTTTTATTTACACCCTATGAATACATTATAGCGCATTAGACACTTGTGTTTACTTCAGCTGTTGAAATATTTCCCCTCATCGTTCTATTTCAAAGTATAATTTCGTCATGAAAACCAATTGCCAATATTTTCCCTCTTGCCCAGTGACATTCTTTCCTACTTATCCGAGGCCTAGTCATGGCTCTGGGTTCTTCTTCAGGAAAGGCGTCAAAGACCTGTTCCTCTACCCAATGCCAAAAATGGTTCCCATCGGGAAACGCCGGCTAATTATAGGCAGGAGGTTATCAGCGATTCCACTGGCCAGGCACAGTAAACGCCAACGTTATCTCATCAGATAGCGATGGGTTTAATCCTCTGGAAAGTAGAATTTTAGGTCGAATTTTCCTGGCTGGGAGAAGAGGAATTCAGCTGGTGTCTCACGTTCCTCCACCTCCCGCCTGAAATTTAGCCGGACCTTCAGGTGATAGCCGGAGAGAACCGTCCACATGGGAATGTTCCCGTCTAGAAGGCTAATAAGCTTTACTTATGTAATAATTATTCTTTGCTTCAGCTGTCACATATAATCTGTGAGCAAAGCTTCCAATGTCCCAATTTTCTCATTTCTTTTACGAAGACTAGAATTCAGGTCATGGACAGAAAAAAAGGGGGGACTATCAGGTTTAGTCGATAGGGTGATGCATAGTGGAACGATCGTGTACAAGGCGCTCTAGGGGACTTTTTTCGGCACAAAAAAAACGGCAATCTCCCCACGGGCACTCAGAAAATATTTCTCCCCTATATGCCCTGTTCACACTTAAAGGCCAAGTTCACATCTTCCAGAAAATAGCCTATGTAGGGGAATAAAAAAATAAAAAAAATAAAAAAAAAAACTGGGCAACTTTGTAAAATGTTTATTTTTCCTACCCGTAGGCCATTTCATCGAAGCCTGACCAAAAAACTCCCAGTTAGCAATCCCCACATGCTTCCCAGTTGCTAGGACATGATAACTGTTGGCTTTCACTCCTGTAATGCTGGGAATGAGTGTCCTGGGCAGGATGTGGAAGTTGCTAACGGAGTTTTGTAGCCAGGCTTCTAGGGAGGGCTCAAATGGAAGACTGCTGGGGATACTAATAATCATTGGAGTAGTCGGAGCTACAAATAAGCGCAGTTCGGCACCATTGCTATTCATAGAACACTTAGTAATTTTTTTTTTTTATATATATACACAAGGCGTTCTCTGATTGGATGAGGTGGAGAGGATGACTTCACAATCTTCACCTCATCCAATCAGAAAACACCTTGTGTTTAAAAAAAAAAAAAAAAAAGTTTCGTCTGACTGGCAACAGAGCGTGTGACCCCCTGTAGTCAACGTGTCGAAGGGAATCCATTCTCACAGAATACAGAGGATCACGGGGTCTCACTATATGTTGCTCCAACTACTTCAATGATTATCAGTGCCCCTAGTAGTCCTCCAATTATCAGACATGAATACTTAAAGTGGTTCTAAAGTCTCAAGTTTTTTTTCTACCTTCATGCATTCTATGCACGAAGGTTAAAAAAACCTTCTCTGTGCAACATCCCCACCAGTCTCCCCCAATACTTACTTGAGCCCCATTGCGATCCAGTGATGTGCACAACAGCCTCGGTTCTCTGGGGACTCTCCTTCCTCATTGGCTGAGCCAATGTCTCCCACTGCTGTCAATCACAGACAGTGAGCCAAAGAGAAGGGGAGGAGCAAGCCGCTGCTATGTGTTGGAATGTACACGCAAAACAGTGGCTCGGGTGCCCCCATAGTAAGCTGTTTGGCAGGAGGAGGGGGGTCAGGAGTGCCGGCAGGAGACCCGAGAAGAGGATCGGGGCTGCTCTGTGCAAAACTATTACACAGAGCAGGTAAGTATAACTTGTTGTTTTTTTGTTTTGGTTTTTAAATTTTTCTTTAAAAGGTCACCAAACACTAGAACAGGGGTCTCCAAACTTTCTAAACAAAGGGCCAATTTACTGTCCATCAAGCTTTACGGAGGGACGGACCGTGGCCAGTAGGAGTAGGAGTAGAAAATGCCCCCGGGCATCAGTGCCCAATTAACGGTGGCAGCAGAGGGAAAGGTGCCCCATTAAACGGTGGCAGCAGAGGGAAAGGTGCCCCATTAAACGGTGGCAGCAGAGGGAAAGGTGCCCCATTAAACGGTGGCAGCAGAGGGAAAGGTGCCCCATTAAACGGTGGCAGCAGAGGGAAAGGTGCCCCATTAAACGGTGGCAGCAGAGGGAAAGGTGCCCCATTAAACGGTGGCAGCAGAGGGAAAGGTGCCCCATTAAACGGTGGCAGCAGAGGGAAAGGTGCCCCATTAAACGGTGGCAGCAGAGGGAAAGGTGCCCCATTAAACGGTGGCAGCAGAGGGAAAGGTGCCCCATTAAACGGTGGCAGCAGAGGGAAAGGTGCCCCATTAAACGGCGGCAGCAGAGGGAAAGGTGCCCCATTAAACGGCGGCAGCAGAGGGAAAGGTGCCCCATTAAACGGCGGCAGCAGAGGGAAAGGTGCCCCATTAAACGGCGGCAGTAGAGGGAAAGGTGCCCCATTAAACGGCGGCAGCAGAGGGAAAGGTGCCCCATTAAACGGCGGCAGCAGAGGGAAAGGTGCCCCATTAAACGGCGGCAGTAGAGGGAAAGGTGCCCCATTAAACGGTGGCAGTAGAGGGAAAGGTGCCCCATTAAACGGTGGCAGTAGAGGGAAAGGTGTCCCATTAAACGGTGGCAGTAGAGGGAAAGGTGTCCCATTAAACGGTGGCAGTAGAGGGAAAGGTGCCCCATTAATGGTGGCAGTAGAGGGAAAGGTGTCCCATTAATGGTGGCAGTAGAGGGAAAGGTGCCCCATTAATGGTGGCAGTAGAGGGAAAGGTGTCCCATTAATGGTGGCAGTAGAGGGAAAGGTGCCCCATTAATGGTGGCAGTAGAGGGAAAGGTGCCACATTAACCGGTGGCAGTAGAGGGAAAGGTGCCACATTAACCAGTGGCAGTAGAGGGAAAGGTGCCACATTAACCGGTGGCAGTAGAGGGAAAGCTGCCCCATTAACCGGTGGCAGCAGAGGGAAAGCTGCCCCATTAACCGGTGGCAGTAGAGGGAAAGCTGCCCCATTAACCGGTGGCAGTAGAGGGAAAGCTGCCCCATTAACCGGTGGCAGTAGAGGGAAAGCTGCCCCATTAACCGGTGGCAGCAGAGGGAAAGCTGCCCCATTAACCGGTGGCAGTAGAGGGAAAGCTGCCCCATTAACCGGTGGCAGTAGAGGGAAAAGTGCCCCATTAACCAGTGGCAGTAGAAGGAAAGGTGCCCCAAGGGCCAGATATAGGCAAGCAAAGGGCCCCCAGGTGTAGTTTGGAGGCCACTGCACTAGATGAATGTACAATCTCCTTTAGATTTACCATAAACTATGTAGTCCAAGGACCTGCCAGATTGGATGCGGATTGATTGGAAAGATTACGTGTGTCCTCCTGGTAAATAGCTTTGGTAAATCTAAAGGTGATTGTATAATACAGTGGTCTCCAAACTGTGGCCCTTTACTTGCCTACATCTAGCCCTTGGGGCCTTAGGTGTGTGCAGCCTACTGCATTAGGGTGTGCACTCCAAAGCTCAAACACATGGTACCGATCCCTTACTTCATTCACAAGGGAAGGGGACGGTAAATTATATATTTACCGGCCCCTTCCGCCACTCATTTGAAAACCTCCCCCCTGTGTGTGCCTGCAGCAGCAGCCTTTGGGAGAGAAGAGGAAGGAGGCAGGGATGAGCCAAGGCAGTAGGAGGAATCTGTGCTACACAAGGTGATTAGGGTGTACCCAGGCTCACCCTGTGCGCACGCCTATGCTTGGGGCACTATTCAAACAACTGGCACCAATGATGGGGCACCATTCCCCCTACTGACACAGTTAATGGAGCATTTTCTACACTCAATAGCCACAGTCTTGCCCCCCTGAAGCTTGAAGGACAGTAAACCGACCCTTTGCTTAGAAAGTCTGGAGACCCCTGGTATAGTGTATGGCCACTTCGACAACGAGCCAAGCTGGACAAAAAAGTTTACAAAAGAGATTAATTCCCGGAGTTCCAATCTAAAGCTTTTATGAGGTTTCTATGTGATTGAGTTTACATACCATTTACAGTCGTATAAAACCTTCCAGAAAAAAATGGATCTCTCTTTTGACACATTTACAATTATCTTCCATAATTAAATTGTTTTGCTTCTACACGTTTTGCTTACCTTTCAGAAATGTCCCCATATATACGCGTTTCTCCCAAACTTCCAGTCAGGGGGCACACACCCAATTTCTTCTATACATTGTTTAGGACTCGGGAAGCAACTGGAATGCATGTTGCCGTATAGACAGAATAGTCCCGGTGAAGTTGGCAAACTCCTTGCAATGTGTATACATGCAGGGCCAGGACAAGGGGTGGGCAGGAGGGGGGGCTGCCCTGGGCACCGTGTGGATTTTTTTTTTTTGGGGGGGGGGGGGTGTTGTGCTAGAAGGGGTTATTTGGAAGGGGGGTTATTTCTACTAGGAGGGTGGATTTCTGTTAAGAAAGGGGATTTTTTTTTGTGATGTTGTAGTATGTATGATTGGGGGAATTGTGCTAGGAGGGGAAATTGGGGAGGATCTATGTCTAGAGGGGACATTTGAGGGGTAGAGGATTTGCGCTAGAAGGGGGGGGGATTTGGGGAGTGAAACGATGTGCTAGTATGGATAATTGGGGGGTTTGTGCTAGGAGGGGAAATGGTTAGTGCTAGGAGAGGGGATTCGGAAGGGGGGAGAGGGGATTTGGAAGGGGGAGGGGGGAATTTATGCTCAGGGAAAAGTTAAAAGGGGTAGAAGATTTTAGCTGGGATTTTTACTGGAGGGGGGGGGGATTTTTGCTTGCAAAGAGATTTTATGGGGCAAACGTTAAGATTAGTGCTCAAATTGTTGGAGGGGGAGAGAGAGATGATTTAAGTTTAGAGAAAAAAATTGGAGTAGAGAATTTGTGGAGGGAAAATGTGCTAGTATGGATAATTGGGGGATTTGTGGTAAGAAGGGAAATGGGGGGGGGGGTGTAAATTAGAAGGGGGGATTTGGGGAGGGAAAATGGTGCGGTAGTGTGGATAATTGGGCGGGGTTTTGTGCTGGGGGGGGGTTATGCTCAGAGCACAATTTGAGGGGTGGAGGATTTGAGCTGATATTTGTACTGGAAGAGGGGACTTTTTTATGGGGGGGGGGAGGGGGTTGGCTTGCAAAGAGATTTTATGGGGTAAATGTGAAGATTAGTGCTCAAATTGTTTAGGGGGGTGAGATTTTTGCTGACACAATGCTCACACATTTTGGGGAGGGGGCGCCGTTTGGAGCTAGATGACTTTGTCCTGGCACTGTATAAATGTCCCAGAGGAGGATTTTTTTCCCTTCAATTAAAGTGGAGTTATGCTTTAAATCTTGGTGATCATTTTTAGAAATTATTTTTCTATACTGTAGTTAATACGAAATTCACTCCTGCTCCCACAACGCAAAACACACACAAAAAAAAAAAAAAAAACCCACACAACACCATTCCACAACCTTATCGTCCTAATCAAAAAAATTCAAATGTCTCCAGTGAACAGCTGCGATATTTCACCTATGGTGGAGGACACGGCTGCCCTGCACGGGAATGCGGGTTTTTTGCAGAACAGCGTGAAAAGGTCACTTGAAGGTTAACAGCCTCAATCTACAAACTGGAGATGCTGAACTGCACTCCTGCATGCCGGGCCTTTATTTACAGCAAGGAGACGACAGCTGTGGAAACATCCCAGAAAAGCTTTGGTATTTAGTCCATTTCATCCCTCGGCCCTCTCACCAGTCTCTAGGAGACCTTCACCTGGCAGATTTTCCACGAACTTAAATAAATTGGACGAAGCAGCTTGGGTGGGAAAAGTTTATTTTTTTAACTGCAGAAAAAAACAGAACAACTTACAAAGAAGATGCATTACAAAAAGGGTGACCGAATAATAAAAAAATTAAAAAAAAAAAAAAAAAAAAAAAAAAAACACAACTTAAAAAGGCATAGTCCACCTTTCCTAAAAAATTTAAATATACACCTAGATTAATTAAAAAAAAAAAAAAAAAAAAGTGCATCGTTTAAAAGCCCCATTCCTGGATAAAATTCTCACCCCCATCGCTACGTTAAAAAAATAGCCCCATCTAAGCGCACTATTTATCCATAGCCGGGGGTCAAGTGATAACCGCCGCTGAGACTTCTACTCTACTATGAAGGTTGCATTCACACCTGTGTGATTCCTAAACATACGACAGAAAAAAAAAGGAGAGAACACAGAAATGTGCGTTTTGCTGCACATTTTGAAAATGCGCTGCAATCACCGGTTGTGCTTGCAGTGCCATTAATTAATGACACCCCAAGCACAGGTAGCAGACGTGCGTTTTGCAGCACGTCTGTCACGCTACAAACAGGCCAAAAACACGCGCTGAAAAAATGCCTGAAACTCCACAACCGAAAAGGTTCTGGAGCTACCTTAAGGCGTTTGTCATGCATAGGGCAGCCCATTCAAGTTAAAAGCGTTAAAAAAAAAAAAAAAAGCGCAAGCGGAATACGCGAGATCCCGCTACACTCAGGTGTGAATGAGGCCTTACTTCTCGGTTTGTATCCTTCTTTGGGTATCCCTGCATTAGTGCCTGGCCGATGTTGACACTTCCTATTGAAAGGGCCTGTAGCAGGGTTCTCTCAGAATCCAGAAGAAAACATCAGAGGGGGACACTTCCTATGGAAAGGGGCTGTAGCAGGGTTCTCTCAGGATCCAGAAGAAAAGACATCAGAGGGGGACACTTCCTATGGAAAGGGGCTGCAGCGGGGTTCTCTCAGGATCCAGAAGAAAACATCAGAGGGGGACAACAGGAGACACTTCCGATTGAAAGGGCCTGTAGCAGGGTTCTCTCAGGATCCAGAAGAAAAGACATCAGAGGGGGACACTTCCTATGGAAAGGGGCTGCAGCGGGGTTCTCTCAGAATCCAGAAGAAAACATCAGGGGGGACACTTCCTATGGAAAGGGGCTGTATCAGGGTTCTCTCAGGATCCAGAAGAAAAGACATCAGAGGGGGACACTTCCTATGGAAAGGGGCTGCAGCGGGGTTCTCTCAGGATCCAGAAGAAAACATCAGAGGAAGACAACAGGAGACACTTCCTATTGAAAGGGGCTGCAGAAGGGTTCTCTCAGGATCCAGAAGACATCAGAGAGGGACAGCAGGCGATCTCAGCAAGGGCATCACAGCATTGGATATGCGGTCCTTAGGTGAGCATATCTCACTTCAAAAGTTGGAAGGGTAAAGGAAACCATCAGTTTAGGTTAGAAGAGTGTGGGAGGAACAGCTAGAAGAAAAAACAGTTTTTATCCAGAAGGGGGGGGGGGGGGCGGCTTTAAATTTTTGCATTGAAGCCAGTAGAGCGCTGCAACTTCAATCAGTGGATGGCGGGTGCAATGCACAAGCTCCAGTAGACTCTTCCCCCAGAACCAGATCTGTATGGATCTATCATTATGGGGCATCAATACTACAAAAGAGATGGGATTTGATCTCAGAACATAACTATTTTTACTTTCTCATGTCATTCAGCATGGTTACTAAAAGATTAGTTTCAGCGTAGCACCATTTTAGATCAAACCTTACCTACACACAGATCAGTCATTAATTTTGTGACCACCCACCTAACTTTTACTAGGTCCTCCTTTTGCCACCAAAACAGCTCAACCCATCAAGGCATGGACTCTACTAGACCTCTGAAGGTATGCTGTGGTATCTGGCACCAAGCTGTCAGTAGCAGATCCTTTAGGTCCTGCAAGTTGGGCGATGAGGCCTCTATTGAGCAGACCTGTTTTTCCAGAACATCCCACTGATGGCCATTTGGATTGAGACCTGGAGAATTTGGAGGTCAAGTAAACAACTCAAACCTGCTGTGTTCCTCAAACACTTCTCATGAGAATATCCTTTCAATGAAGGGGTGCACTCGGTCAGCAACAATGTTTAGACAGGTGGTACGCGTCAAGCAATATCCACGTGAATGGCAGGACTCAAGGTTTCTCAGAAGAACATTGCCCAAAGCATTACACTGCCTCCACCGGCATACCTTCTTTCCATACTGCATTCTGGTGCCATCTCTTCTCCAGGCGCGCACATACAAGATGTAAAAGAAAACGTAATTCATTAGACCCGGCCCCCTTCTTGCATTGCTCTGTGGTCTAGTTCTGATGCGCATGTGCCCATTGTAGGCACTTTTGGCTTTGGACACGAGTCACCATGGGCACCCTGACCAGTCTGTGGTTACACAGCCCCATACACAAACTGTTATTCTCATTTTTTTCTGCTTTCAATACACCAACTTCAAAGACAACAAGTTTACTTGCTGCCCAATATATCCCACCGTCTTTCCGATGCTATTGTAATGAGATAATGTTATTCACTTAAACATGTCAGTAGTCATTAAGTTATAGCTGATCGGTGTAAAATGATCCATATCATGCAACAATGTGCATTAACACAGATTTGTAGGAAATTACTCAGCTTCTTACTATGTTGTTGTTTCTTTCTCGGCACAGCGCAGTGTGGAATGGGTCACTGGGGACTGAACCACACCTTTCTTTCTGCAACCAGCTAGACATAACATTGCCTTCACTTCACCAACAAACGAGGTCTAGAAACATTGACATCTTCATCTATAGATAATATTCTTCATAACTGGGGTCCCAAATCTTTCAACAACAAAAGAGGGCCAGTTAACTGTCCTTCATAAGTTAGGGAAGCCAGACTATGGCCAGCGGGGAGTAGAAAATGCCCCATTAGTGTGTCAGTGGGAGAATTAGTACCCCATCATTGGTGTCATTGGAAGGAGAATAGTGCCCAATCACTGGTGCCAGCGGGAAAAATGGTGGCCCATCATTGGTACATTGGTGGCCAAAGAGGTGGAACCACTGCCAGCCTGCCTGAAAAAGCAGCCTAACCCTACCAAGCTAAATATTCAGCACACTACTAGTTAACAGAGCCCCAAGAAGCCAAAGTCTGTGACCCCCCCCCCCCCCCCGACTCCAATCAGCAGAAGTCCAAGACAAAATCCCTCCTTACTGGTGGAACAAATACACCCATAACCCTACCCGGTTACTACCACACACCTCGCACTTGTGCGTTGTAGTCTTCTCCCCACTAGATAATACCATATAGAGAAATACAACATTAATTTTCCAGAAACGTGCTCACCTGGTAACAAAACATACAAAGTACAAAAAAAAAAAATAAAAATACATTTTATTAAAACTACAAATAAGTCGCTAATGAGAACAGTTCATCAGTGCTTCCCTAAAAGAAAACATATTTGGAAGCTGAAACAATATCTGTTAGTAATTATGTACGTAGATTCTCACTAATGGAACAGCATTAATGCAAGCTACGCAATGTATACACCGATAGGCCTGGTGTCTAGACAGATGATTCCTGGTTTTCTCAGTAGAGCAAACAGCAAGGGGATTTAATCATCTGTACCCAGACCACCAAAATATTAAAAAGAGAAGTACGGGATTTCGTGTTTTTTTTTTTTTTAAATTATACTTACCTAGCTGGGTGCAGCATCGGACCCCACCAGCTTGAACACTGAGAACTTAGAGATCAAACACTGCCAATTGCTTGGTTCTCAGAGCTCCATTAGCAGAGAGCCAGTGACTGCCAGTCACCGGGTCTCTGCTCCCCACCCCCCCCCACCCCATGCTCAAGGGAGAGGTGACCATGTAAGGGGCGGGGAGCAGCTGGCTCAGCCTCTCATCAATCCACCTAGAGATCCATTATGGGTCTGGAAAAGTTCTGGCTTCAGCTCCTGTTCTCCACCTGTAGGAGAACTTTTAAAGGCGCATTTCGCCCTCCTCAACCTCTACGATTAAGCCCTGAAAAGGGCGAAACTCATCTAAGGAGTTCTCCACAGGTGGAGCACCGGAGCTGAAGCCATCTTTTACTCATTTATGCAACAGGGAGTCGGTGTGTGTGTGCAGACAACCACCATTTTGTTAAAATCAGTTTAGTTCTGCTCCGATTCAGCAGGGGATCTGTAAACAGATCCCCTACTCATCAGAACAGACAGCACCTACAGTGGAAATAAAGTCTACACACCCCTGTTAAAACGTCAGGTTTCTGTGATGTAAGAATTGAGTTGTACAGTTTATATAGGTCACATTAAAAAGGTGGAGAAAATAAAAGTTCTTAAATTATTTATCTTATTTTTTGACACCCACAGAAACCCAACATTTTAACAGGGGTGTGAATTTTTTTTTATCCATTGTATGTGAAAGAGGCCAAGATGAAACTACTTCTATTCTAAGGTGTAGATGCATCACAATCTACGGCACTATTAAGATGCCATGAATGAGAAGTCCACATTGGAGGGATAACATCACCAACACATGGAGATCACCGGGTCATGTGGCTTTGCAATAGATCTTCACTTACGCGAACGTAGAGCACATGTGAAGTTTCCCCTGCATGCGAAAGTACGGGAAAAGGTTATATGGAAGAGCAAAGCTGCCAGAATCCAACATGGAGCTGCTAGAAGGCTACATTCACACTTAAAGTATTAGTCCACCTTTACAGGAAAAAGAAAAAAGTTCAACACTGTACACCCTACAAGTCCCTGTTGTACTTGCCCTCCAGGGATGCGGAGTGGTCAGTGCCCACACAGCCGGTCCAGAAGTCTGTGGATATGAAATCTCTGCTCTTCTCTGTTCAGTGCTCCTGGAATGGACCAATCAGAATCGCTCTGGTTAGTTCACCTTTTCATTTTTTTCCTGTAAAGATGAACACATTAAGTGTCGGCGTCTTTGGTCGTTTTTTGCAGTTTATTGCCTTTTTGCATTAGCCAATGGAAGGCCAACTACTAGGAGGAGATGCGGGTTAGGCACGAAAAGTGCAAATTGTGTGCATTTTGGGAGGTAAAGTGTATTGGAGCCAAAGACACGTGATCCTCCTCCAAAGCAGCTCCTGTACGTCTTCTTCTGAGTGTTGAATGGGCACCATTTTGATAACATGGAAATCTGAGAGACCAAAGTTGAAGTGCTTCTAGAAACGTGGATTCAATTGTTCAGGTCTAAAGCAGCTTATAGAGGATTCATTTTTTATCTTTCAACCAGCGGGTAGATCGACTTCAGTACAACCAACCTGCCCCGTACCGAACCGGCTGAATTTTCATCCATGTATGGCCGGCTTAAGAGGACCAAGTAGAGAGTTTTGGCTTGGTAGGCCAATGTATCTCAAAAGGAGAAAAGTTGAAGGATGATCTCCATTGTACAGGCCCTTTAGTTATTAGAAAATTTAACATGTATAAGGGGTTTGCAGTTCTGTGTGCTTTACTATTCTGTGCGGTAAATGACCAGCACTGCCCCCCGCCCAAGCAGAACCTCAGAGCCTCCAAAGTGCCCATCATATTTCCAGCTCCGCTATGAAATAAAAACACATAACATTCTCCTTTCCTGCGTTGCGGTAATCTGTCATCTCCCTGTAATTTCATAACGCCATCCCCTCTCATTTTCCCTGCGTTTCATTAGCAGCTCTACTCAAAGGTCTCATATTTTCTGTTAAATCAATTCTACGATCTCCAATTACCAGTGTTCTGCTGCCTGCCACAGGTCTTCATATGTCATTGCTATCTGATTCAACATTTCTGAGAACAATATTGTACTGAAGGACGTTTTACTGGAGCATACGCTCAGGCACAATCGCCTTGACAGATTCATCCTGACAAGCTAGCCTGGGTATTACAGTGCCCATTAGCCTCCATGGTGAACGCGAGCTATACCGCACGTGCTGCAGAGGTCAACGAGCAAAGGAACATGGCTCTCTGAGCTGCTAGAGATGTTGTGTGGTGCCAACTAACACTATAGGCCCTAGACCATGGTATTGTTTACTAGAGTGAGGTGAGGAGCACCTGTATGCATTTAAAAGGCTAAATTAACCATTTACATAATATGGCCCATGCGGACAAGGGGCTTTAGTAGTTTCAGGGTTCCTTCATATCAGATGTGGTGGGGCTACGCTGGCTGCTCTTTCTAGTGCAACCTCAATGCATAGATGAGGCAAAATGCCTTGTTTCTTATTTTATCAGTTCACAGCATTAACCACTTCAGCCCCGGAAGGATTTACCCCCTTCCTGACCAAGCCCTTTTTTGCGTAATGGCACTGTGTCCCTTTAACTGACAATTGCGTGGTCGTGCGACGTAGGACCCAAACAAAATTGACAGCCTTTTCTTCTCACAAATAGAGCTTTCTTTTGGTGGTATTTGATCACCTCAGCGGTTTTTATTTTTTGCGCTATAAAACAAAATATAAGAGTGTGAAATTTTGAAGAAAAAAATAAATATTTTTGACTTTTTGCTATAATATCCCAAAAAAATATATAAAAAAAAAAAAAAAAAACCCCACACACAATTTCTTCCACAGTTTAGGCCAATATGTATTCTTCTACATTTTTTTCCCCCCAAAAAATAAATAATCGCAATATGCGTATATTGCCTGGTTTGCGCAAAAGTTATCGTGTCTACAAAATAGGGGATAGATTTATGGCATTTTTATTATTTTGGTTTTTTTATTAGTAATGAGCAATTTTTATCGTGACATTGCATCGGACACCTTTGACGCTATTGTGGGACCAGTGGCATTTATACAGTAATCGGTGCTATAAAAATGCACTGATTACTGTGTAAATGTTACTGGCAGGGAAGGGGTTAAGCACTAAGGGGCGATCAAGGGGTTAACTGTGTTCCCTCAGCATGTTCGAACTGTAGGGGGGATGGGCTCACTAGAACATGACAGGGATCACTGTTCCCGATCACTGGGAGCAGTAGATCCCTGTCATGTTGCTAGGCAGAACAGGGAATCGCCTTGTTTACAAAGGCATCTCCCCGTTCTGCCTCTCCGTGTCACGATCGTGGGCCACTGATGGACACAGAGTTTGCGGGACCCGCGGGCACTCTCCCGCGGCGCCGCATCGACGTACGGGTACATTGTTTTGCACACCCGTGCCACTTTCCTGACGTATATCAGCACGAGCCGGTCGGCAGGTGGTTAAGCATGAACCCTCACGCCAGGGTACTAGTACCTAGACTCTGACCTGTCCTTTCAGCCCCAAATCCAATCGCTGTCAAAAGCTTGTAGACCTCACCTCCGTAACATCTCTAAAATTTGCACCTTTTTAACTAATGAAACAACCAAGCTACTACCCATTCACTCCCTTGGTATTTCTCACCTTGACTATTTCCTTGTCATAGGCCTACCTCTCCACAAGCTATCCCCTCTCCAGTCTATCAGTACCTTTTGTCAGTGCAGCAGGTTTGTGATGTGAATCACATCGCAACTCCGCTACGGTAAAAAGACCTGCATTAAAATGTCACGTGTGACTTTTTAACAAAGTTCTGTGGGAGAAAAAAAAAAAGTAAACCGTACAATGTGTCAGGACTCATCTACCTTACCAACCGCTCAGGGTCTGCCACCAATCCCTACACTGGCTTCCGATTGCCCAAAAAATTCAAAATACTATCATACAAAGCCATTCACAACTCTGCCCCGAGCCACATCACTAACCTTGTCTCCAAATGCCGCCCAAACCGTGCTCTCCACTTCTCTCAAGACCTCCTGCTCTCGAGCGCCATGGTCTCCTCCTCCCGTGCTAGTCTCAAGGACTTCTCCAGAGCCTCTCCCATCCTCTAGAACACTACCTCAATCAGTCCGGCTATCTCCTACTCTGGCTGCCTTTAGGCGATCCCTGAAAACTCATCTCTTCAGGGAAGCCTATCACGCCTCCAACTAATTCTTTATTACTTCCATCAGCTCACCCCCCACAAACATAACCATTTTGTACCACTTGCCCCGCCCCATTAGATTGTAAAGCTCTTATGAGCAGGGACCCCTTAACACTCTTGTATTTTATTGTAACTGTACTGTCTCCCATTTTTATATTGTAAAGCACTGCATAAACTGTTGGCGCTATATAAATCCTGTGTAATAAAAAGTACTGCATTGCAGTACCTTTTGTCAGTGCAGCAGGTTGCGATGTGAATTACCAGATCGCCACTCCGCTACGGTAAAAAGACCTGCATTAAAATGTCACTTGTGACTTTTTAACAAAGTTCTGTAAAAAAAAAAAAAAAAAAAAAAAAAAAAAAAAGATGTAAACCGTACAATGTGCCAGGATTGGCGTACAATGTGCCAGGATTGGCATATCGCCACTGCGTCACCCAGTTCACACCAGCAACAGTGCAATAAGCATGGCTCGCTGGTGTAAATGAACCCTAAAAATGAGCACTGTGCCACTACCGGGGCCCCAGTAGTTTAATATGCACTGCTGTTTGAAAAAAAGAAAAATATTGTTTATTGCAAATGACATAACTGTAGGCCTTTTTTTGTCAGCCATGAAGCCTGGCTGAAATACTACCAATGTTTACAATTCTACATCCTGGCTAATTTCATTGCGTGCTCACCTCCAGCATAGTAGGAGTCAGCTTCGTGGTTCAAACATACACTGATCAGCTATAACATTTTGACCAACCATAACAACAGGATTACCCACTTAATATTGAGTAGGACCCCACCTTTTGCCTCCAAAACAGCCCTGGCCCATCGAGGAATGGACGACACTGGACTTTGGTATCTGGCACCAAGCCGTCAGTAGCAGATCCTTTAAAGTCCTCTAAGTTGTGAGGTGGGGCCTCCATGGATCAGACTTGTTTTACTAAAAGTATATACACAATTACAGCGCTGGCAATACTATAATCAAATTAATGAGTGAAAAAAAAAGCAATGACAAAAATGTCCATCTACATTGTGTAAATGTGCTCCAATCATAAAGTGCAGCTGTGCTCCAAACTTCAAGGTACGCCGCACACCCCTCCTGTGTCCCCAATCACCAAAAAGAATGGACCCCACAGGGCGTCAAGAACCTCGTAAGGTCCTTGATGACGCCCTGTGGGAGGGCAAAAACACGTTGACGCAATTTCCGGTTAAAATTGACGTCACTTCCCGGTTTTGTTGGCAAGCATGCTGGATGCAGTATTTCCTGGTGTTTATCCTTGCAATTTCGATGCTTGATGAATGTTTTTAGCTTGCAAGTACTTATCCACGTTTGCACATTAAAGTGATAAAAAAAAAAACCAAAGCTTTACAAACATTTCACACTTACTTCCGCTGTGCATTTCGTTTTGCACACAGTGGCCCCCATCATCCTCCTCTGGGGTCCCATGGCGGCGCCATCAGCTCCTCCCCGCATCGTATGACCCCCTAGGAGAAGCGCTCTTTCCCGGGGGGGTAACCTTGCGGGCGCACTCCCGAATCCAGCATTTGCATCCATAGACACAGAATGTAGGACTCGGCCCCGCCCCCGCGTCATTGGATTTGATTGACAGCAGTGGGAGCCAATGGCTGCGCTGCTATCAATCTAACCAATCACGAGCCGAGAGGTATAGCGTGTCTCTGCCGTGGGATTGAAGGGGGTCAGGTGAGTAAAACGGGGGGGGCTGATCACTGTCAGAAGCTTTTTCACCTTAATGCATTCTATGCATTAAAAAAAAAAAAAAAAAAAAACCACAAGGGTTTACAACTCCTTTAAAGATCTACCAAACTGTACTTCACTATTAGTCCCTTTTCTCATTTTTGGTGACAATATCCACATTTGACCATGATGATTGAGGGAGATCTTCATTGGATCCTTTTGCCATTTATGGCCAGCGTTCTAGCCTGAATGACCCCTGGACTGAAAAGCTAGGGGTCCATTCTTTTCGGTTAGTGGGGACACAGGAGGGGTGTGTGGCGCACCTTGAAGTACAACTGCACTTTATGATTGGAGCACATTTCCACAATGTATGTGGACGTTTTTTTCACTCATTAACTTGATTGTTTAAAGTATTGCGAGTGCTGTAATTATATATACTTTTTGTTCAGCCAAGAAAAACAGCACTGATCTGGAAAATTTGGAAGTCAAGTCAACACCTTAAACTCAATATGTTCCTCAAGCCATTCTTGAATTCATCAGACCAGGCTACCTTCTTCCATTGCGCCAAGGTCCAGTTCTAATGCTTACGTGCATTATGTGGCACCCTGATCAGTCTACAGCTATGCAGCCCCATACACAACAAACTGCAGACTCGATGTCAGTCGGTGTCCCCTGATCCTGTCACAGAGTGGCAGAACGGGGAGACGCCTAAGTAAACAAGGCATTTCCCTGTTCTGCCTAGTGACAGGACAGAGATCTACTTCTCACTGTCATCGGGAGCAGTGATCTCTGTCATGTCAGTGGTAGCCCATTCCCCCCCCCCACAGTTAGAATCACTCCCTAGGACACACTTAACCCCTTGATCGCCCTCTAGTGTTTAACCCCTTCCCTGTCAGTGTCATTTACACAGTAATCAATGCATTTTTATAGCACTGATCGCTGTATAAAAATGACAACGGTCCCAAAATAGTGACAAAAGCGTCCGCCATAATGTCGCAGTCACGATGGGAAAAAAAAAAAATGCCATAAACCTGTCCCCTATTTTGGATACGCTATAACTTTTGCGCAAACCAATCAATATACGCTTATTGCAACTTTTTTTTTTACCAAAAAAAAAAAAAAATGTAGAAGAATACATATTGGCCTAAGCTGAGGAAAAAAAATTTTTTTCCTTTTATATATTTTTGGGGGATTTTTTCTTCAAAATTGTCGTTTTTGTTTATAATGGCAAAAAAAAAAAAAAAAAAGAAAAAAAAACGCAGAGGTGATCAAATACCACCAAAAGAAAGCTCTATTTGTGGGGAAAAAAGGACATCAATTTTGTTTGGGTGCAACGCACGACCGTGCAATTGTCCGTTAAAGCAACGCAGTGCCGTATTGCAAAAAGTGCTCTGGTCAGGAAGGGGGTAAATTCTTCCGGGGCTGAAGTAGTTAAGCACGCTCTGCAACGTGATGCTGGGAGCGAGTGCCCGACGCCTGCCGTGTCCTAGATATTAACTAGGACACAACGTTGGCCGGGCTTCATGGGTGTCAGAAAAGGCCTACAAAGTATAGCATTTACAGTCAACAGTATTTTTACAAACTGTGCAGTGCATTTGGAATTACTGGGTGCCCCTTGTCTGCAGGGGCCAATTTACGTAAACTCAGCCTTTAAACATGCACATGTGCACCACAAAAGTTTCAGCCTCACGGCTGCTTGTGTGATTATTCACACCTGACCATTCCCAATAAAAGCCTTTGGTGCGGGTATGTTAGCAGTTATGGACATCTGAGCACCAGGTGTCCAGGTTCAGCTGTGTAAAACCATGCCGAGCCTAGGGCCATGTCACACTAAAAAACTATTGCTAAAGAGAGACCACTCACCTGCTCTGAGGGCGACCTAACAACTTGCTGCTCTTTACGTATGTCAGATGGGCGACTCTGCCACTAGCAATCCTAATGCTGGCGGTTTGTCAAAACTGCCAGTGGCAGGATTGTAAAGTGGGGGCCTATTTGTCCATTTGGAATCACCCCCTTTGTAGCTGGAGCAGCAAGAGGTCATTCCCACCAACAGTAAGTGAGAGTCAGCAGGGCTCAAGGCCATCGACATTTCACTGCATAGGAAGTGATTCCATAGGGAGAGACGGGCAGCTTCTTCAACGATCCTGCCCCTGGCACCCCATATGACTTCAGCCTTAACGCTCTTAGCCATCATGACGCTTGCAAGTTGTTGTCGTTAACAGGATCACTCAAGTGATCCTGTCATTGGCGAGTTGCTAACAGGACCACCACAGTATGACGTAGGTCATACTACTATCAGGAGAGTCACTGATTACTCCTATTCTGACACCAAATTATTTTCGGTACAAAATTTGTGTTAAAATTAGTGGTGCACCGAAAATGAAAATTCCAGTGCCGAAACCAAAAATTCAGGATGCACTTGGCAAGAAACCGAAACGTCCTCTGGTCTGGGGGGAGGGGGTCAGGATGGGGATGACTGGTCTTGGGGCTTAGTGTGAAGGAAGCCCAGGGATAGCACAGCACACATACCCCGGATGGAGGGCCGTCTACACTCCCCCCTCCCACCAGTCAGTGTCCCGGCTGAGTGGCACACCCATCCCTGGAACAGTGCGGCCTCCCCCTCTGCCTTCAGCTCCCCTTACTCACGCCACAGGCGATTCCTAGGCCCGGGCAGAGCCCACAGGTCACCTCCAGTGAGCGCTATGCCACTATAGAGGCTGCACAGCATGCCAAACCTGACCATGGCGGAAAAAAAAAAAATAAGTGACGGTGGCCAGCAACCAATTGCCCGCTGGCTCAAACAGTCCACCAGACAGCGCGACGGCCAAGACAGCGCGGTTCAGGCTGCCCAGGAAGTCCATTCAGCGGGCTATTGGTTGCCAACCATGGGCAATGAGGGGGGCCCGAGCGCCAAGTTTGGTGGAGAGGCAGGACTAACTTGGTAGCATTCGCTTTTCTATTTTCGGTGGCCATTATCAGCACCTTTTATTCTATCGGCAACACGCAGATAACCCCATTTTCAGCCGATAAATTTTCAGCAGCTAATATATCGGTGCATCCCCAGTCAAGAAGATGGCCATACACACTTTCAATCCAACTAGCGCTCTCCAAATGGACAATTTAGAAATCATGATGTCAACGCCCCGCCTCTCCACCTCATCCAATAAGAGAAAGATTTGTGTCCATTAAATAAAATGCTTTATGTCGCCCGCGTTGAACGAGCAACCCCCTGCGGTTACTAAGCAGCAGGGCAGGCACTTGGTACGGGATCCAGAAGTCAGAAAGGATCATTGCAGTTTGGTGGTTACTACAGTGATTCTCCACTTCCACAGGGATTGCTCAAGTAAGGAATAAGTATACTTAAATTGGTCCGACTAGACTACTGTAACAGAAACATACCTGAAGTTCAGCTTTAAATAAACCAGGTGTAGGAGTGCTCATGTGAATGTAGTCTCATTGAGAAAATATGGAGATATTGCTGACCTTCCCTTTTGAAAACTCCAGTTTTCTGGCTGTCAAGCTGATCCAGTAGCTATTATAGTTTCTGAACCATTACACGTATGCAGATCAAGAGCTCTGACTTCAGTCTGACTTTCAGATTTTCTGGTTTGGGGGTCAGCGAATTACACAGAAGCGAGAGACAGCCTGGAACCCAACATCCTCATGAGGGGGTCCATAATGGCAATCTCCATATTTCTCATAGAACAGTTCCAGTACTTTTCCCCCCATAGTCACTGACCCCGGACATGCATGCCGATCGGGAGCTCTGACTTCCAGACATCTCAGGATTTCCATACTTGTTCCAGGTTAGGTACTCCAAGTACTAACGCTAGAGGCAGTCGAGACAACCCAACTCTCCTACTACAGGAGGAGTACAGGGCTCTTTGGAACTGGTACATGTCTAGGGACCTACAGGATGGCAACTTCAACCCGAGGTTTCCTGCTTGAGTATTTGGCTTCCAACAGGTTGTATTAAAACATTACTAATATAAACCAAATGCTATCCAATTAGTAAAGGAATTTAGTCCATCCATATGATCTACGAGCCAGAAGGTACTTGTGTTGATCCAGGAAATGTGCTTCTATTGGCAGCAGATAAAGCTCACAAATGTTAAATACTAGAAGTATTATTTTGGCACAATAGTGACCTCCTAATCTTGCTCTGAATTTTTTATTTTTTTTTCTTCGAATTATTAAAATAAATCATTTAGAGGAGTGGGAACACCCAAAACTTCAAAAAGGAGAAGAAAGTTAACCGAGTTCCCAAGATAGATAAGAAGTTTATGGGTGACTCAACCTACAATATGCCCCATTGATATTATCGTAGATCTGTATTCATTAATACATTGGTAAATGTCTTTTTTTTTTTAACTACAAGCAGTATGCATATCTAAAAATTGTTTGATACAGTAATAATTTTGTTTATTCAGCATGAAATGGAGCTTCCTTATAAAGCATGAGGCTGTATATTCTGCAATATTTACATTTTTTGGTAAAGTCATTCAATGAATCCAAGCTCTGCAAGCTGAGATAACATGCAGACAACATGCTGAGATAACGTGCTTAGCAGAAAGACAGGATCTGTGTGATCTCTCCCGTCAAAACAGAGATCTGCCTTGTTTACACACTGCGGGGAACGATAGTGGGTGGCCGGCAGACAGATTCCGCCGGACCCAACGATTGCCTGCACCCCCCATCCCCCCGGCCAATGGGAACGCGGGCCCACAAAAGCGAGTTCCCGACGTACACCTATGGCGATTTGCGGGATCGTGGCACCTTGCCGCACTATAACAAAACGGCGGCTGGTCGGCAAGCTGTTAAAGTCAATAAGAAGCAAGTTTGCATTAAAGTCAATAGGACACAGCATGCCATCAGCGGCATCTTTTTATTTTCTAATCGACAAAAACGCAGATACCCCTTATTTTGGCTGATAACTTTCGGCGGCCAATATATCGGTGCACCCCTAGGAGCCACCCCCTTTGTGCATGTTCCACTCCTGACATACATAGGAAGCCACATTAGGATGCACGCACACGGGGGCGCTTTGCATAATGGGTTATGTGCTCCCAAGGAGTAGATCAGGGGACTGTGTATGTTTAATATACATGCTGCTCAAGGAAGCAGAGCAAGCTGGAGGCTGCGATTGTAATCACACTAGATCATGTTTTTATGCTTTTCTACAATTAAACGATTATTGTCCGCGGCCCAACTGACGTATATATAGATCTAAAGTGTAAGGCTTCAGTACTACTTTAACCACTTGCCGCCCGCCATATAACAAAATGACGTCGGCAAAGTAGTTGCGATATCCTGACCGGACGTCATATGACGTCTTTCAGGATATCAAGTCGCTGCGCGTCCCCCCCCCCATCAGCACAGCCCCCCTCGGATGCCCACCCAGGACCACCAGGATGCCGACCACACTGGACCACCAGGTATGCCACCCTAGATCACCAGGGAAATGCCAATCAGTGCCCAGGCAGTTGCCAATCAGTGCCAACTCAAAATGCCTGCCAGTGCCACCAGTGATGCCTCAGTTAAATCCACTGATTTGCCAGCTAGCAGTGCCCATCAATGCCGTCTATCAGTGCCACCCATAAGTACCCATCAGTGCAGCCTTTCAGTGCCCAGTGTCGCCTATCAGGGACCATCAGTGCCCCCTATCAGTGCTGCCCCTCAGTGCCCATGAGTGCCACCTCACAAAATTCTATAACAAAAACAAAACAATTTTTTCCAAAATTTTCCATCTTTTTTTATTCGTTAAGCAAAAAATTCAGAGGTGATACCACCAAAAGAAAGCTCTATTTGTGGGAACAAAATGATAAAATTTAGTTTGGGTACAGTGTAGCATGACCGCGCAATTATCATTTAAAAAGTGACAGCGCTGAAAGCTGAAAATTGGCCTGGTCGGGAAGGTGCGAAAGTGCCCGGTATTTAAGTAGATAAAAAGGGACACACAAAAGCACATTCACCCTTTGACCTAGGAGACCACCTGGATCTACAATGAGGCTAAAATATCCTAACTGGAGCAAACCGTAAAAAGAAAAAAAAAAAAAAAAAAACAAACAACATCGGATGCAAAACGTTATTGGTGAAAAGAACGATGTGAATTCTTCGGACGTCACCATATTGCGTACAGAGGCCATAGAAGTCCCATGCACATTTGGGAAGACGTGGGAACAAAGGACTATACTAACATTGGAGGCTGTGACATGATGACCTCACCATGTTTTGGAATATGACGACTGAACAACGGATGCGATCTGATTACACAGTAATGTGCATGGCGGAAACGTAGCCAGTTGACATAAAGCAGACGCCGCTCTGAGTGTGGGAGAGTGATCAGGATAGAAGGGATCTGGAGGGATTAGTGAATGGAGAGAGGTGTTTGGAAAAGAATATTCCTAACAAAAATGCAATCTCCTCTCCCTAATCTAAGAGCACTTACAGGCTTTATCACAAATATGGATAAAAACTCTAACAAGGGTCCTCAGCTGTGATAGAAGACATCCTATTACGAAACAGAGGAACGTTAAATATTTGGTTGTTATCACAATGATATAGAGATGGATTTAAGCTGGTCATAAACTTCAGAGAATGGTTACAATCCGTGCACACAATTTGAATGATAAAATTTATATTTTCGGGTTTTGTGATTTCAAGTAACTGATCTAGATGCACCTGATTCACATACACTATATTACCAGAAGTATTGTGACACCTGCCTTTAAACGCACACAAACTTTAATGGCATCCCAGTCTTTGTCCGTAGGGTTTAATATTGAGTTGGGCCACCCTTTGCAGCTATAACAGCTTCAACTCCACTGGGAAGGCTGTCCACAAGGTTTAGGAGTGTGTCTATGGTAACGTTTGACCATTCTTCCAGAAGCGCATTTGTGAGGTCAGGTACTGATGTTGGATGAGAAGTCCTGGCTCACAGTCCCCACTCTAATTCATCCCAAAGGTGTTCTATTGGGTTGAAGTCAGGACTCTGAAGGCCGGTCAAGTTGGAAAAACGTTGCCTGGTCTGATAAGTCAATTTCAGCTGCGACATTCAGATGGTAGGGTCAGAATTTGTCGTAAAATTGGAAGCATGGATCCATCCTGCCTTGCATCAACGGTTCAGGCTGATGGTGTAATGGTGGTGGTGGGGGAGGGATATTTTCTTAGAACATTTTGGGCACCTTACTACTAATTGAGCATCGTTTAAACACCACGGCCTTCCCAAGTATTGTTGCTGACCATGTCCATCCCTTTATGACTACAGTGTACCCATCTACTGATGGCTCCTTCCAGCAGGATAATGTCACAAAGCTCCAATCATCTCACCACTGGACAATGAGGTCCCTGTACTCCAATGGCCTCCACACTCACCAGATCTCAATCCAATAGAGCACCTTTGGGATGTGGTGAAATGGGAAATTCGCATCATGGATGTGCAGCCGACAAATCTGCAGCAACTGCGTGATGCTATCATGTCACTATGGACCAAACTCTGAGGAATGTTTCGAACACCTTGTTGAATCTATGCCAGGAAGAATGAAGGCAAAGGGGTCCAACCCAGTACTAGCAGGGTGTACCTAATAAAGTGGATGATGAGTGTATATTCCACATTCAAATCAGTCCCTGCACTCAAGGATCTTACAGTATAAGGTCCCCAACTCACATTTATACACACACATACCAGGGCCAATTGATACAGGAGCCAATTAACCTACCAGCATGTCTTTGGACCTTGATGCCTTTTTGTAAATATTCTGTTACATGGTATTCCAACTATTGATGAAAGACTTACGTTGATCCACCAGCCTTTAATGCTTGTATTTTCATAATGTTAAAACCAGCAAAATTTGTAAAGAACTGAACCCATGGAAGCTCCCATCGTAGCAACCCGTCTTCGTCTCCACAAATCATTTTAGAGCCAGGAACGTACCTATAATGAACCTTTGCTCTCGTGTGTAGATGACCACAAAGCACCTGTAGAGTTAACCTTTGTGAAGGCTTATTCCACTCAGTTTTGGTGGAATTCATAAGCCCTGACATATTGCTTGAAAAATTTCTCATGCAGGATCTCCACATGGGAATATTCTACGTTGCCCCCTCCATTACAAAGCTTTCAATACTCAAAGCCCATTCTATCTAATGTATAGCGTTTTTCCACTCCAATACTAATTTCTAAGAGGCAACAAACAATTTCTAAGCTAGGTCTGCCATCCCCATCAAAGTCATTACACTCTCCAGCTATAAATTAATAAAGAGCAAAGCTTTGTTCATTACAGATGCAAAATGGGAAATGAAGCAGGAAGAGGAGACTGCATAGGTGTGTGCGCGTGTGGGTGATGTTTGATAACATTACACATTGGACACAGCAATGAAGGCCTCCAATCAAACATGGTATAGCAAAAAAAAAAAAAAAAAAGCTGGTTTCATAAACCAATATATTAATTCCTTGCTAAATTTGAGACATTTGGTTTCACAAGTCAGTCATGGGTTAGCACAGAGGGCTTAGCGGTTAGCAATGAGTTTGCACGTTCTTAATGTGCTTGTATGGATTTCCTTCAGGTACTCCCATTTCCTTCCACGCTCCAAAGACATGCTGGTAAGTTAATTTGCTCCTGCTCAAAATTGGCCCTAGTTTGATAGTCTACTTAGCAAGCTCAACAAGGCTGCATCACCGCCTTCCCCAACATCAGATGAAATGCTTTGAGTCTCCAGGAAGAAAAAAAAAAAAAAAAAAAAAAAAAAAAAAAACACACCACACTATTAAAATATACAACAATAAAAAAAAAGTCCCAATTTTACTCAAATAGATCAATAAAAAGGATCTCCACCCAATCCCGTTTTTTTTTTTCCCTTTTACCCCTGCATACCAGGAGTTGGGATAAGCATGTTTCAGATACTCATCTAGCAGATGCAGCATTGTCCTGTTGAGATCCTCTAATGCCTTGCCATCACTCTGCCTCGCACCGCCATGTTGCTTCTCTCATCTAGAGGCCCGCTGGCTGTTCTAGGTTTAGCAGGCAGGCCTCCCGATGATGTGCCACTTGGTCCTGCCCCTCTGCTTCGGCATTGAAACAATAAGGCCTCCTAGGATATATGTGATAGCGGGTAAAGAACACATCATTCACCTAGGCTGTATTGGAGGCAGGACCCTTTTTCTATTTTTCTTAGGGGAAAAAAAAAAGGGGGGGGGGTGAACAAAAAAAAAAAAAAAAGAAGAAAGCCACTATACAGGTGGTAGAGGCGGGGACAACAGAAGGCACTTTTGAATTATGGGTGAAGATCTGGTTTAAATCTAGAAGGAAAGGAGTGGGGCAAGTAGGAATTTACCGGTATCGTCATAAGACATTACAACATTATTAATTAAAATCAAACAAGTTTATTTTACATGTAATCAACATTATACTTTAAAATCGTTGAGCATTAGATGGTAGATTCCGCCAAGTGGTCATGACACCTCAATTGGGGGATCACTTAGAGTTGAGGATACCTCCAATCACCATATGAAATAAATGGATCTAACTCTCAACATGTTTGACGGTTCCCCACTTCTCCAGGAGTGCAAACAGGAAGGCTATACACTAGGAATAATAATAATAATAAATAAAATATATAAGTACAGGTACAAAGCATACTAAGATCAGTATTGATTATCCTATATATTCTAAAGTTGTTCAAGACATTGACAGGAGAGATATCTACCTTGAGGGCTGGGCTAGTAAGCAGAGAAGGTACCAAGGTCAAACATCCCTGGGCTTTAGATCTGCTTTAACCAATAACCAAACAATCACGTAATAATGCATTAGGAGAGGGAGAGTGAAGATTGGCACTTTTTTTTTCCTTCAAGGATTGGGGGGGTTGGGGCAAAAAATAGAATCCTGGGAGTTCTAAGTCCATCACACCTTTTATTGCACCCAGCAGTCAATTCAGACAACTTCTAATCCTAGTATAGCTTTGTCCAATGGAGTTGCTGTAGACAGCTGCCCATCAATCGAATAGCCTGAGACATTCCTTAGCCACGGTATGCCAATGTCTGCTATTGCAACTATTCCAGATAGCAATGCTAAGCACTTAGAATGGAAGTCCTAATTCACATTTGTCATTCCAACTGATAAACATTTCCACAGCTGTCATATGAATGTCCCATTATGTAAACCAGGCCTAGGCGACATTTGGTCCATCGACTGCCTTTCAAACAAAAGAGTGTCAGGCTGACATCACAAGATGGCAAACCGATTTCCATGAAAGTGGACAGACCGCAGAATCACTAGTCACCTAGCAGAAGCAGAAAAGCACAATCACTTTGCTGCACTACTGACCAGTAAGCACAGAATGCCCAAGCAGAGGTCATTTAAAATATGCATTATAAAAGCATTTGACTCGGTCGAGTGGGGCTACCTGTGGAGGGTCCTTTCCAGATTTGGTTTCGGTCCGGTCTTTCTCTCCTGGATTCAGATGTTATACGCATGTCCAAAGGCCCGCATACGCACGGGGGGTAATCTTTCGGAACCATTTCTCTTGGAGCGGGGAACTAGGCAGGGGTGTCCGCTGTCCCCGGCATTGTTTGCCTTGGCTCTGGAGCCACTTGCGGCCCATATTAGAAGTGACCGAGCTATTAGGGGTATCAAGATAGGCCCACTGGAGGAGAAACTGTCCCTTTATGCCGATGATTCCCTCCTTTATCTAGCCGATGCCTCCGGGTCCTTGAGGGCTGCCTTGTCTCAGTTTGATGCCTTCAGCCGTTTTTCAGGAGTCCGCATCAACTGGGACAAGTCAGTTCTCTTTCCACTTCATCCTTCCCTACCTCGTACTGACACTCTGACCCCTCTTGGATGGGTTGAAGAGTTTACGTATTTGGGCGTCAGAGTGGCCTTATCTTTAGATGGCTACCTGGAACGTAATATTCTTCCGGTGTTGGATAAGCTTACCAAACAATGCTCCACTTGGCGCAAGCTCCCACTTACACCGGTGGGCAGAGGGAATCTAATCAAAATGGTGTATATGCCCAAACTGTTATACTTTTTTCGTCACACTCCTGTTCATATACCCCGGGCTTTATTTCGGAGACTCGACAGCATTGTGAGTGACTTTGTCTGGGCGGGTAAACCTCCTAGAGTGGCCAGACGGACCCTTTATCTTCCCCTCTCCGGAGGTGGCCTGGCCCTCCCAAATTTCCTTATATATTACTGGGCGGCGGTTTTGGTTACCGTCCGTTGGTGGTTTTCTCAGCCTAGACAGAATCCAGCGGTTACCCTCGAAGCCGCAATCCTTGGCTCATACGCGGCCCTTTCTAATCTAGTCTTCAGGGGGTGTAAAGCACACCCGGCTGTTACGGTGCCTATGAAGACCACTATACGGGTTTGGCAGTGCTCCCGGAAGGCACATAGTGACCCTATGGTGGCCTCCCCTCACACACCCCTCTGGGGCAATCCCTCACTCCCCCACCTGAATACAGTACCCGACCCGGCGGCATGGGCAGCGAAGGGCATTGTTACTCTTAAGCAAATAATGCCAAATGGCAAGATCCTGACATTCCTGGAACTAAAACAAAAATTTAATCTTCCTCGATCCTTTCAGTTCCGTTATTGGCAGCTCCGACATGCCCTTACCTCCCAATTCCCCGGCCCAATAACTCTGACTTCTGACTCTATTGAGAGACTTCTTACTTCAGAACTTCTGCACAAACCACTTTCCACCCTCTACATGTATCTAACAGTGGCTCACGACACGGACACCTCACACTTGCTGGCCAAGTGGAGGGTAGACATTCCTAACCTAGACGAGGAGATATGGGAAGATTGTGTGTCCACGTATATTCCCTCTATGATAGCGTCTAGAGATCGTTTTGTGCAATTAAAATTCTTGCACAGGGCATACTATACCCCACAAAGGTTGGCCAACATATACCCCTCTCACAGCCCAATATGCACGAGATGCTCCACTGAGCGTGGTTCATTCCTCCATATGGTATGGACTTGTCCCAAGATCCATCCATACTGGAGGGGAGTGGCGGAGGTACTAACGGAGGTCTGTGGTGTAGAGTTGACACTGGACCCTCTTGTCTTCTTGCTCAGCTATCTTGGGGATGTAGAAGGTGACCGCTATACCAAATTGTGCTTGACTTTTGCCCTCTATTATGCAAGACGAGAGATCCTATTGAAATGGAAGAGTACAGGGCTCCCTACAGTTGCCGAATGGCGTAATGCAATTAATAAAGTCCTTCCATTATACAAAATTACATATGAAAGTAGAAACTGCCCGGCAAAATATGATAAAATATGGTCAAACTGGTCTGATGCCTAAAACAGTGAGTTCATATTATATACAACTGTTATGGTTCGGTTTTCGTAAACGGCTGGGGAGCTAGGAGTGGCTGTGGGTCGTTCTCTGGTGCATCCCCCCCCCCCCGCCCTTCCCCCCCCCGCTTCCCTCCTTCCCCTGTGTTCCTCCCTTCCCCTCCTACCTTCCTCCCCCTCTTTCCTCCCTACTTCCTCTCCCCCCCCCCCCCGGATCGCAATAATCTCCTTCTTGTTATATCTTTAGCAGGAGACTGTTAGGTATAAGCTAAGAATATCTCTATTTATATAAAATACATGCACCCCCCCTTAACCGTACTTTTCCTTTTGATATTGGAAGGTTCCAAATAGTCATATTCTTTACTACAGATTGTTTTATTTTTGGAAACCCTGATTTTCCGTTTGCCTAGCAATGGTTAAATCCCACTGAGTTGTGTCTAGTGGCAAAAACTGTACTGACTATGTTCATGCTATATGTATCTTGTAATTTCCCCTTTCTTCAAATAAATAAAAACTCTTACTGTCAAAAAAAAAAAAATATGCATTATACATAGGGGCCGATTCACTAAAACTGGAGAGTGCAAAACTGGTTTCTGTGCACAGTGGTATCAAATCAGCTTCTAACTTCAGCTTGTTTAGTTAAGCTTTGACAAAAAATCTGGAAACCTGGTTTCCTTGCAGAGCTCCACCAGTTTTAGTAAACCGTCCCCATTGCGCCTGTGCATGTGCAGGACATGTGATGTGTGTAGGCATGCCATGGGAATCTCTGCTAGATTCCGTAGACCTGGCAGACACTTGCGGAATGTCTGTGCATGCGTCGGATCTCTGTAAAAGATGGCGGCACTGGAGAAAAAAAAAAAAAAAAAAACAGCTCAACTCAATTTCTGCTTCAAGCAAGACAATGTTGGACTCCATTATACTTTTGAGGCAGGGACCAGTGTTAGGATTTTTTATTTTTGGGGGTTCCCCTATAAAGAGGATTCTCAAACCAACCATATATCACTTTAAAGGCTAAGTTCACCTTTTGGAGTATGTTACATATTACATAGTATTATTAATTGAATTGATGCTTTTGAACTATGGTTTTGGAGAAGACTCTTGAAAGACCCTTGGAGGGCAATCAACCCTGAATATTCACTGCAAGGACAGATCCTGAAGCTGAAACTCAAATACTTTGGCCACCTAATGCGAAGAGAGGACTCATTGGAAAAGACTGATGCTGGGAAACGTGGAAGGAAAAAAGAAGAGGACGACAGAAAACCAGATGGATAGATAGCCTCAACAAAACAACGTGAAGTCAAGCAAGACCTGGGAGGTAGTGGAGGACAGAAAAGCCTGGCGCACTATGGTCTATGAGGTCAGGAAGAGTCGGACATGACTAAAACGGCTGAACAACATTATATTACACCCATATCTAGGGTGTATTATGCTCAAGATCCCCCCTCTTAAGAACTCAAACGGGCTGATAAAGATGGTGGGCAATTCAGTACAGCAAAGACAGAGTTGTCAGTCAACAAGACCGTGGGATCACATTGGATTTGTGGCAGGATCCACAGTTATAAAATTCTGTACTCCGTGTTTTTAAAAGGGAGATGTGCAGGTATTGCAGATGTGTACTGGATATTTTTTATTTTATTTTGTCCAGGTACATACTTTAAAGTGGTAGTAAATTCCCATTTTGCACTTGTACCTACAGGGAAGGCTATAAGGCTACAAAAAAGTTACCCAACTCAAATTTTATTCTGCCAATTATTCAGCAATAGCAGCACATACTATATCTCTGAACTTGCCTCTAGCATGACCAAGTTTCTTCAAGAACGAGAACCTTAATTTTAGAACGTTACAAAAAAAAAAAAAAAAAAAAAAATTGACATCCTTGGATAGAAATACTAAAAGAAAAAGCCACAACGTGATGGAACGTGTCCTGCTGGGTCCAGTAAACTTGCAGGGGAAATCTACTTGTGGAATCAGGGTCACTAGCAGCTGTCACAACAATATAAAACCAATGGGGACCAACACAGATCCCAATGTATAAAAACGGGGCCGGTCTCACCGTACTAAGGTTTATTTATGCCAAATTTTACCGAAAACTACTGCCAACAAAAACTAATAGAGTCAGACGGCCTTCCTAACTGAATCCAGAAAGGGAAGCGTGTTCAGTTCATTACAAGGCTGTATAGCAGTTAATTAATAAGTGGCAATTACATCAAATAGAACAAAAAGGCAAGATGTCGGCTAATTATTTCAAGATGGTTCTCCGCCTAAGTCAAGAGCCCCAAAAATGCTGCTTGCCACCGAGATCAGAAGCTCCGCAACCAAGGATACCTCACTGGATACGAGTTCAACAGGTATGTCGGCTTCTTATACCAAATTTATCATAATGGTTCATTTTATACACTATATATTTTATGGCAAACATTAAGCATTTTAGATATTAATTGCCTAACAGTTTTTTTTAGTTAAAGTTCCAAAAATGTAAACTCCATGTAGCTTGAAAAAAAATCAGTTTACCAGTCAAAGCTTAAGCCCCCATTCGCACCTGACCATGAGCAGTTTCAGGTGACTTTGAACCATTTTTCGCTTTTTTTTGTACCCAAATCCACGTTTTTATGCGTTTAGGTTTTAGCCTTTGTTTTGGCCTATGGAAAAAGAGTTTTCTCTGAGACATCATGTGTCATTGTCATCCCTGTATCTACTCCCTGGTTTTTGTGGTGTCTTGTGCTGTTGGAGCTCCTGAGCCATGTCCACTATGCCAAGTTCCTCACAGGCCCTCCATTGTTTGCCATGGTTTTTGTAATGGGCATCACTGGTGTCGTAGACGTTCTAGTAACTGCCATCACTGGGGTCGTAGACGTTCTAGTAATGGGAATCACTGGGGTCATAGAGGGCCCTCACGAGGTGGATGCAAGTCCCCACATCCAGCATGGACACTCCTGAGGCTTCTATTCTTTTAAGTCCTGAGGTTGCTTGAAGTAGGCCATTTCTTAGGCGCAAACACAAGCTGAAAATGCTTGTGTCACCTAATTCTAGACACACTTGTTGAAGTCTATGGGGCCAAAAGCACCCAATTCAGCCCCAAAAAACACTCATGTGTTTTTTTGCATGACAAGTGGCAGCATGATGTTTAGGTGTGAATGGGCACCATTGACTAGAACGGGAATCTTCATGATGACCGATGTCACTCTTTCAGAAATGCACCAAATAGATCAGGTGTGAATGGGGGCCAACGCGTATATCAGAGCAAAGTAAATACTATATGCAGTACATCTCTGCAATGCATGGTCACTTCGCTCCTTATTTCTTGCTGTGGGCTGACAATACAAGTAACTGATGCCCTCCCCTAGTGAAATTATTATTTGCCTGGTTGTAAAGCCCATTCTTTGACTTCTGAGTCACTGAACCAGAACAGGTATGCCGATAGGGACTTTTCTGACCTCCATACTTTTTCTGGGTCAGTGAATAAGAAAACATTGAAGCCAGAGGGTCAGCAAGAGAGGCATTTGAAATTATCAACTATAGCAATGCCACCGGACAGGTGTGAACCGGCTCCACTGAGAGCCGGTCACCCTCGAATGTCATGCAAACCCGGCCTCAGAGTTCTAAAAGCCAGGAGGCGGGCGGGCATTCGGGTCATGTGACTGCTGTGATTGGCTGTCTCCGTGGTCACATGATCTGAAAGCTCCCAATCACAAGGATGCATCGGGGGGGAGCTTACCGATCCCCACCGGCTACCATGCTGGGAGCCTGCTCTCAGCACGGTAAGTTGTTTCAACAGGCCCGCACATATGCAACCACACGGCATTAAGGCCCACCCGCCATATATGCGTGCGGCCGGCGCCAGGAAGTTAATACATTCTGGGTGCTTCAAAGCAAAAAGGTGTGCAAAGTCTTACAGTGTACAGTGTATTTTCTTCTGAAAGCAACCAGTATGCTGTAGAGAAGGACCTTTGCTCCCTATGTGGATGCAGTGGTCTCTCTGCAGAGTTCTGACACACCTCTTAGTCTGCAGGGGGTGTGTTGGACCTCGGCAGAGAGACCCCCCCAAGTCAAACTTAAAGGGGTTGTAAAGGTAAAAATTTTTTCAATTTTTTCATTCTATGCATTAAGGTGAAAAAACTTCTGACAGAACCGCCGCCCCCAGCCCCCCCGTTTTACTTACCTGACGCCTCGAATCTACGCTGCTCGTTCTGGTCATCTTCGCTGCAGCTCAGCCTGGTCGCTGATTGGCTGCAGTGGATGGATTGAAAGCAGCGCAGCCATTGGCTCGCGCTGCTGTCAATCAAATCCGATGACGCGGCGCGCCGGGGGGCGGGGCCGAGTGATACAGCGATCAGCTATAGCCGCCGGCTGTATCACGGGAGCGCGCCCGCAAGCACTCACCACCATGCGAGGGAGCTCGCATTAAGGTGGTGAATGCTTGCGGGGAGGAGCTGAAACAGCCGCCGAGGGACCCCAGAAGACCAGGTTCGGGGCCACTCTGTGCAGAACGAGCTGCACAGTGAAGGTAAGTATAACATGTTTGTTATTTTTTTTTTTTTTTTTAAATTACCTTTACAAACGCTTTAAAGCTCTGCAATTGGCAAAACTCAGGTTCTCTGCTAACTGAGTAACTCTGGTGACCCCGACTCAGCAGGGAACATGTTGGACCTCTGCAGAAAGACGGTTACTTCTACACAGATAGTAAGAATCCTACCCTGCAGCATGCTGCAGCTGCTTATTGGGAGAAAAAACAAAAAAAACAAAACTTGAAACGCCTTTGATCTGAAGCATCTGGAATTCTTTTGGCTGAGGGCTTCAAACCTTGAGAAGCATACGGGGAGCACAGGCTACCTGCTCAGCACTTCATCCAGGGATTGCTGCAGTGCACCAGTCCACCTCAGTCCCAAGTTGTGCTGGTAATGTGAGAACCCCTGCTTGTGATACGGTACAGAAATTCCAACACACACCCAGTGCAGGCTACTAGCCATCTCCTGAGTACAGAAAGCATAAAAGTACTGAAAACTTTCTCAAAGCCACCAAATCAGGTGAAAACCTCTAGTGAAAGTGCGATGGATGTGCCGAAATCAGAGAGAGAGAAAAAGGAAGTTGCACAGAATTCAGAATTTGAGCTGCAGTGGAACACAGAGAACTAAGCGTTTGTTACTCCAGCATTTAATATTCCTGATATGAGCCTGCTGTACCATGTACTTGTATGAGAAAGTCTCCTGTTCTCTTTGTATTCCTTTATTTTAAAATCCCTGGTTTTCCTGCCAATCCTTCTGCTTTCCTATTAGAAACTGATCACACTAAGCGGAAGAGCAATGTGGTCAGTTCTCTGTGCTGGGAACTGAGCCTGCTCTCCTTCAATGAGCAGACTGTTTTGACACCCCTCCCCCTCCCGCACAGCCTGTCATTGGGAAGCTCAGTGTTCTGCTGTTTCTCTCCCCCCGCCCTGTTCCTATGCAGCTAAGAACAGAGGGAATGTGATCACTTATAAGGCCTCTTGCACACGGTACTGATGCTTGAGCTTCTGCTTTTTTGGCTGCAATTTAAGGTGTTTTGCGTGAATTTGCACACATATGCTTGTTTGTGCATTTGCGCGCACAATACCTGCCTAGGGAAAAAATCCATTTACCGTATATTCTCAAGTATAAGCCGAGTTTTTCAGCACATTTTTTTTGTGCTGAAAATGCCCCCCTCGGCTTATACTCGAGTCAAGCACTTTTCTGCAGCAGAGAATGACATTTTCCAAACCGAATTTGGGGCCCCGTATCTTGGGGCCACTTGGTGCTAGGAACCCCAAATTTGGTGTGCAAACCCAGTGGAACTAGCACTACAGCATATCCAAAGCTGGAGTTCCTAGCATCAAGTGGCCCCGAGATACGGGCCCCAAATTCGGTTTGGAAAATGTCATTCTCTGCTGCAGAAAAGTGCTTGACATTTTCCAAACCGACTTTGGGGCCCCGTACCTGGGGGCCACTTGGTGCTAGGAACCCCAGCTTTAGATATATTGTAGTGCTAGTTCCACTGGATTTGCACACCAAATTTGGGGTTCCTAGCACCAAGTGGCCCCAAGATACGGGGCCACAAATCGGTCAACTGTGTCCATCTGCAGCAATGTCATTTCGGGACCCTTTGGGTCCAGAGACCCTAAATTTTGGCTGCAGCTAGGGGGCATCTAGGAACCCTTAACTACCAAGTTTGAAGTTTGGAGGACCTATGGCTGCAAATGGGCACAGTGGGGCCTGCAAATGGGCACAGTGGGGCCTGCAAATGGGCACAGTGGGGCCTGCAAATGGGCACAGTGGGGCCTGCAAATGGGCACAGTGGGGCTGCAAATGGGCATTGTTGACCCTCTTTTCCACTTACAGTAGCTGCGCATTTCTCACCCTTGTCTTATACTCTAAGTTTTCCCAGTTTTTTGTGGTAAAATTAGGTGCCTCGGCTTATACTCGGGTATATACGGTATGTTTATATGCATGTATTTACATGCACCGATGCAAAATACTGACCTGGAATGCAGATTTTCCTATTTTTCTTACTGAGAAATACTCGGCACTTGTTTATGCGCCTGTGTGCACAGGCACATTGTAAATAATGGGCCACATTTTAGCTCAGTAAAATAAAATGCTGTACTGAGCTTTTTCAAGCTGCAGTATGCAAAAGGCAAAAAAAAAAAAAAAAAAAAAGAGGGCGGGGGTGGGGTTATATATTTTATTTTTTAGATCTATAAACAAAATGTTTTGCCTTTTGTTTCAAATTTAAAACCCGGTTCACACTGCTGGGACCTTGAAGCCGATATCCCTGCTACCTGCTGGTTGGTTGCCTGGAAATATATATATACTTCAAAACAACATTCCCTTGAAAAGAAATGTAAATTACTTCCTGCAAAAGGAGGAAGGCATTCTCCATAAATGTCATCCAAAACCAGTTTTCATTCAAGAATAACTAAACAAAAACCTTTCTGGAAGTCATAAACACATCTGCAGTTCTCCATCGAAAACCGTTCAATAGAAGTTCTCAGAATTACCAAAGACCATCAATATCTTCAGTACTAAGAGACAAAGCTAAAAAAATAAAAAAAATAATATATCCCATAATGAAAGAATGCAAAATAAACAAGACTTGTAATATGTCTGACCAAGTCCGGAGATGGGGAGATGGGATTGGTCATTCAGGTTCTCACACTTTGCAGCAAGCAAAATAAATTGATGGTGAATATTAACGTTCTAGAGAACGTGTCCCGAGATGCTCCAGATTCGGGTCTCCAAACTGGTCACACTTAAAGTGGATCTTCACTGCATCTGAGCACCAAACACCATAAACGCCATTTCATTCATTTTTAATATTCAAAGCAATTTCCACCCATCCATGTCTCCATGCTTTATTTTGCTGAGAAATCACTTTGAAAAACACCCCCTAACATTTCTGGCTCTGGCCATCATGAGTAAGGGCAAATAATTCATGTAGCATTTACTTCCTGTAATCTATCTGCCCTCAGCTCAGGCATGCATGCAGGAGTGTGTCCTTAGCAGAGACAACCCCTCCTCCACTCCTGAAGACTTGTGGGATGTAGGACGTCATTTGCCAAAGCAAGAAACCAGGAAGCAACTGAAAGCGGTAGTAAACTAGGGAAAAAATTGCGGTTTTTGGAAGGGGGCTCTTAAGGAACGGCACAGGTATGCCGTCCCTTCAGAGCACATACACTGGTGATATCACCGGCAGCTTCACAAGTAAATATCTCCTAAACGGTGCATGATTAGAAGAGATTTACAGTGCCTACAGGTATGCTTTGTTATAGAAGATAAAATAGATAAACAAAAAGCATTTACTACCGCCTGAAGAAGTGTTAAAAAAAAAAAAAAAAAAAGAAAAGTTTAAAAACACAAGTAAATATAATATACCTGCCTATCGATTTACTAATGCTAGCAGCAGCAGGATTACAAATACTCAATGTTGATTGGGAGAGTTAAGTTCCACTTTAAGGCTACTTTCACACTGGGGTGGCGGGTCCATTAGTGGTAAAGCGCCGCTAGTTTTAGCGGCGCTTTTCGGCTGATAGCGGGGACTTTTTAACCCCCAAGAAGGGGTTAAAAGCACCAATGTTGCGCCGCTTCCAAATCGCTGCCTATTCATTCCAATGGGCAGGGGAGGTTTAGAAGCACTGCATATAGCCTTTTTCCCGTCCCGCAAGCAAAATAAATTGATGGTGAATATTAACGTTCTAGAGAACGTGTCCTTAGATGCTCCAGATTCGGGTCTCCAAACTGGTCACATTTAAAGTGGATCTTCACTGCATCTGAACACCACAAACCAAAAACGCCTCACACTGGGAGGCATGAGAGGCAGTTTTCAGGCGCTTTACGGGCGCTATTTTTAGCGCTAAAACCCCTAAAAACTGCCTCAGTGTGAAAGGAGTCTAACTGCAACAAAATGCATAAAAACAATAAAAAAAAAAAAAAAAAAATTCAGAAGGCAGAACTATGATCACCACTGACAAAACAGTAAATGTTGCTTTTCTGGAGATACATCGATGACATACATGTAATTCTAATACTCTCAAGTTTACTTACTAAGGCCATGCAAAGACCAACAAAGATGATCAAATAGTAACGCACAGAAACCAATAATAATCAAATTTCACTTCCCATCAGCTTTAAGCAGTTTAGTAAAAAAAAAAAAAATCTTGACTGGTGACTCGGACCAAAAGCACTTTTCCCAGCCAGGTCTGGGAAGCATAGATCTCCGTAGCAAATAAAGGTAGGTACATAAAGTAAATCACCCTGCCTTGCAAAAGGATCATCTGCCAGTAAAAGCCCCCCGAAAATCTATAGGATCAATGACTAATTCTGGCCATAAGCGGGCGGGGAACACACATGGACTGGGAAGGGCCACTTTGAAGATGTGGGTGGGGTGCATAGGGACAAGTGTTATCAACTCCATTACACTTTCCTATTCTAAAGATTTATGCTTCCTGGATTTGTCCTTTAATGAAGCCGGAATGCACTGCAAGTGGAATGTCATGCATCCTGCCACGCCTGGGAAGCATTCCACCCATCCACTACCTCCACACTAGCATACCCCTCCTTGCATTCCACCACTGCAGTCAGCAGGTGCTGAGTTTTCATCATTCTGGATGGCTATTATGGAAAGCAGTCTAAGCAATGTTCAAACTGTTTGGCTTGTAACATTGTAGTTTAGTTGATGTAATGAGCTACACAATAAGGTTACTGGCTCGTAACTTTGTAGTTCCGTTGATGTTACTAGCTACACAGTAAGTTACAGGAATCATGCCATCTCCAGATCATGGGTTAAGGATCACAAACCCTAGGTGAAAAAAATATATTTTTGGATTTGGGAGCAAGTCAGGCCAATCCAGGAGCCAACTCCATTCCAAACAAGTAGACCAGCCATTCTCAGGCCAACTAGACCAGCCATTCTCAACCCATCGAGGAACACTTTAAAATAGCTTTTCTGGTCTCAGAGAACCTGTGCTTGTAATCACTATATCTACAGCTCTCGATATATTTCTTTGACGGTCATTGGGAAGAATGCTCCTTACTTTGGTGGCCATTGAGAAGAACGTCCCTTACATTAGCGGCCATTGGGACAACTGCTCCTTACATTTGTGGTCATTAAGAATCTCCCCTTACGGAGGGCTAAAAGGATTATGAGTTGTTACTTTCCGAAAGGCAGAATGCTCAAGGAACCCCTATAACCTTCTGGAGTAGGACCTCCTCCTTAAAAAGGTTAGATGCAGCTATGTTTGAGGAGCATTGGCTACCTAGCTCCTGAGATTTGACCAGCCCCGATGTAAATTAATGAGTTTAACAGGATGTTCAATGCAGTAGGCACCAATAGTTACATTACACAGGGAACAGATCTACAATGGGAAATGCTATCATAATCCATAACATCTATATCTTTGCCCAGAAATCATATAAAAAAAAAAAAGCCAACTTAGGCTAAACTACCTCTGGCCCAATCATAGGGCTGTAATGAAACTAATCAAGTCTATCTTGTATCACGAAGCATCTTCAATATTACAGAACAAGTCCAGTTGAATGGGACTAACTACTACTAGATATACCATGACCCGGATCAAGGAGAACCTTCCCAGGCGTCTCTAGTACTGTTCACCATTGGGAGCCCCACCAGGGATCGAGCTTCTTTGCACCTGTTTTAGTAAATTCCTCATCTGCCCTTTCCAAATTTTAGCTCACAAGATCAATTTTGGGCGTAAACAGTTTGGGGAGGGTTAATTTAGCAGACCTCAAGACTGGATCTGTCTCCATTTGACCGCATTAAATCTGCAGAACTGTAATTAACCACCCCCACCGCCTTCATTACAGGGCACCATGACAAGCAGTAAGCTAGCTACACTCTGTTGCCATTACAGAGCACCCGGAGCTTTAATATTAGAGCAGTAAATCAGGGCGCAGGCACCTCTTACCAAGTACAAGGGGGCATTTAGGACAGTAGCCCCCTCCACCCACCCTTGGGGTGGGGTTAGGACAGGCACCCCCCCCCCCTTCCCCCAGCCTATGTCCATGTAAGCAGCAAAGGAGCACATTGGGGTTTGTCAGTTTGCTGCAGAGTGCTGCATCATCCTCAGCAGCGGCGCATGGAAACCTTGTGCTGCATTGAATGTTAAGACACCCAGGTGATCCTTTCCCAGACGAAGCCTTGGGGATGGCCAACGTGTCCTCCCCCCACCCTTAACCCATACTGTGCCAGTGGCATGACTTGTGTCCCCAGTAAACCCATGTTGTGCCAATGGCAAGAACCGTGTCCCCCTCATTTAACCTATGCTGTGCCAATGACATGCCCCAAGTCCCTGTGCTAATAGCATAACGTGTGTCCCATATTTAACCCACGATGTTCCAATGGTACAAACTGGGTCCCCCTTGTAACCCATGCTGTGCCAACGGCAAGACCTGTGCCTCCTCTGCTTTTGACCTATGCTGTGCCAATGGCAAGACCCATGTCCCCCCCCCCTTTAAACCCATGCTGTGCCAATGATATGCCCCATGTCCCTGCGCCAATGGCATAACATGTTTCCCCGCATTTAACCCATGATGTTCCATTGATACGATCTGTGCCCCCTCCGCTGTTAACCAATGCTGTGCCAACGGTAAGACCCATACCCCTTTTTAACCCATGCTGCGCCAACGGCAAGACCTATACCCCTTTTTAACCAATGCTGTGCTAACAACATGCCCCACGTCCCCTTTGTTAACCCATGCTGTGAGATGACAAGAGCTGTGTCCCCAATTAACCCATGCTGAGATAAAAGGCATGACCTGTGCTGTCCCAATGACATGCCTTGTGCCCCACATTAACCCATACTGTGCCAATGGCGTGACTTGTGTCCTCTGTTAACGCATGCTGCGAAAATGGCAAGACTTGCACCCCCCACCCCCTCCGTTAACCCATGCCACACCAAAAAGGTAAGACCCCCCCCCGATTAACCCATGCTATGTCAATGACTTGGCCTGCCCCCCTTTGTAAAGCTATTCTTTGCTAATGACATGTCCTCTATTAACCCATGCTGTGCCAATGAATGTCTTGACTTGTATCCTCCCCCCCCATTAAAACCTTGAAATGCCATGCCAACACCATACCCTGTACCCCCCCCCCCCCCCCACGCTATGCCAGTTCCATTACCTGTAACACCCCATCAACCCATGTCATCCCAACACCATGGCCTGTATCTTCCTATTAACCCTTAAAATGCCAACACCGTGACCTGTATCCCCCCCCCATTAACCAACACCGTGACCTGTATCCCCCCCCATTAACCCATGCCGTGACCTGTACCCCCCCCCCCCCCATTATCTCATGCCAGTGCCGTGCCAGCTCCACCCCACCCCCCCCAATGACATCGCCACCCACCTGTCCAATGCAAAAGCTGCAATTTCCAAAATCCCACATTTTGCTGCAATTTCCCATCATCCCCCATACAATACAGAACAAGGGATTGGGGGGGGAGGGGGGTGCATGGCATCTATGCAACAATGTACAGGAGGAGACCCCCAGAATGTCACATTATAGGGGGGGTCAGTGAAGAATACAGCTCGGTGCCCCCCCCATAGGACCACGCCTGTCCTCCATCCCCGGACCGTTATTCCAGCACAATGCAGACGCAGACGCAGACCCCCCCCGCCCGGTCCCCCTCTCCTCCCCCCCATAGGAGGGGGACCGATCTGCTGCAATACAATGATACCCCCGGAGCATCCATCCATCCCCCCCAGCAGTGCAGAGCAGCCATGCATGCCCTTCCTCCGCACCCGGGGCCATGCATCCTACCTGGAGGGCGGTGAAGTGTGGAGCAGGTCGGGGCAGGCAGCCGCCGGATCTCTGATCACGGATGAAATGAAGGGAGTGACCGGAGGAATCCGCAGCCTCCGACACCAGCAACAGCTGCACTGATTCCTCCCGGAGAGGGGCGGGGACAGACAGCGCCCGCAAACCGACCGCCACAGCGACACCTACAGGAAGATGACGGGTACTGCGGGGAGACCAGGACACATGCCCCGCCCCCTTCTGTCAGCAGAGGGGCTCCACCCCTCCCCCCCCCCCCCCCCACATCACTCCCCTGCAGCACTGAGTGCTCATCATTTACTATACTATCCAGCAAGATGCATTATCTAGTGCATGAGCTACAGGCAGGAATGCAGGGATCAGATCATCACTGGGCAGCAGATTCATCAGCCAATGCATGGATAGAGCCAGGATCATGGATCTTCTGTAGGGATCAGATCATTACTACCCAGCAGATGCAACTTCAATGTATGGGGTGGAGACAGGATAATGTACCTGCTGCAGGAATCATGTCTTCACTGCCTAGCACATGCATCATCCAATGCATGGGGTGGGGGAAGAATGATGGACCTTCTGCAGGGAACATATCATAACTGCTCAGCAGATACATCACCCAATGCATGGGGTGAAGGCAGGATGATGGACCTTCTGCAGGTTCTCATCATCACTTTTCAGCAGATGCATCATCCAACACATAGGGTGGAGGCAGGATGATGGACCTTCTGCAGGTTCTCATCATCACTGCTCAGCAGATGCATCATCCAATGTATGGGGTTAAGGCAGAATGATGGACCTTCTGCAGGGATCATATCATCACTGCCCAGCAGATGCATCATCCAACACATGGGGTGAAGGCAGGATGATGGACCTTCTGCAGGTTCTCATCATCACTTTTCAGCAGATGCATCATCCAATGTATGGGGTTAAGGCAGAATGATGGACCTTCTGCAGGGATCATATCATCACTGCCCAGCAGATGCATCATCCAACACATGGGGTGAAGGCAGGATGATGGACCTTCTGCAGGTTCTCATCATCACTTTTCAGCAGATGCATCATCCAATGTATGGGGTTAAGGCAGAATGATGGACCTTCTGCAGGGAACATATCATCACTGTCCAGCAGATACATCATTCAATGCATGGGGTGAAGGCAGGATGATGGACCTTCTGCAGGGATCATATCATCACTGTCCAGCAGATACATCATTCAATGCATGGGTGGAGGCATAATGATGGACCTTCTGCAGGGAGCTCATCATCACTACCCAGCAGATGCATTATCCAAAGCATAGGTAAAGGCAGAATGATGGACCTTTTGCAGGGATCATATCATCACTGCCCAGCAGATGCATCATCCAATGCATGGGGTGGAGGAATAATGATAGACCTTCTGCAGGGAGCTCATCATCACTGCCCAGCAGATTCATCATCCAATGCATGGGCTGGAGGAATAATGATAGACCTTCTGCAGGGAGCTCATCATCACTGCCCAGCAGATTCATCATCCAATGCATGGGGTGGAGGCATAATGCTGGATCTTCTGCAGGGAGCTCATCATCACTGCCCAGCAGATTCATCATCCAATGCATGGGGTGAAGGCAGGATGATGGATCTTCTACAGGGAGCTCATCATCACTGCCCAGCAGATGCATCATCCAATGCATGGGCTGGAGGAATAATGATAGACCTTCTGCAGGGAGCTCATCATCACTGCCCAGCAGATTCATCATCCAATGCATGGGGTGGAGGCATAATGCTGGATCTTCTGCAGGGAGCTCATCATCACTGCCCAGCAGATGCATCATCCAATGCATGGGCTGGAGGAATAATGATAGACCTTCTGCAGGGAGCTCATCATCACTGCCCAGCAGATTCATCATCCAATGCATGGGGTGAAGGCAGGATGATGGATCTTCTGCAGGGATCATATCATTGCTGCCCAGCAGATTCGTCATCCAATGCATGGGGTGAAGGCAGGATGATAGATCTTCTGCAGGGATCATATCATTGCTGCCCAGCAGATTCGTCATCCAATGCATGGGGTGGAGGAATAATGATGGACCTTCTGCAGGGAGCTCATCATCACTGCCCAGCAGATGCATTGTCCAATGCATAGGTAGAGGCAGGATGATGGACCTTCTGCAGGTTCTCATCACCACTGCTCAGCCGCTGCATCATCCAATGCATTGGGTAGAGGCAGGATGATGGATCTTCTGCAGGGATCATATCATTGCTGCCCAGCAGATGCATCATCCAATGCATGGGGTGGAGGAATAATGATGGCCCTTCTGCAGGTTCTCATCACCACTGCTCAGCCGATGCATCATCCATTGTGTGGGGTAGAGTCAGGATGAGATTTGGAGATACGAGTACAAGTACTACATGTATAGGTATCGGTGCAACCCTAGCACTAACGATGCTATTTTAGTACAGCGATCTCCCCGCTGAGCTATTGTGTTCTGATAGGAGGACTGCCCCTACCGCCAAAACACAGCAGTCAGAGCTCATACCCATTGGCTTGCGAGCGATATCGGTCGCCAATCGGCAGATGTTTTTCTGGCATGCTTGTTCTACAGAACAGTCAGTTTCTGTTAAACCGGCCGATCTTCAGCCCGTGCGAACCAGACCCAAGGCCTGATGTGTGAGCATCAGACATTCCTGGCAGAATAAAAACAGGGATGGGCTTTATATAATTTGTGCGTATTTGCGAGAATGCACACACAAGCATAAAAATGATTCTAGCTTCATTATAATGTGCGTATTATTATGTGTATTTGCATATACACGCAAAAAATAGTGACCGGCAATGTAGATTTCCGCTATAATTTTTTTTAGTGATCTAAATGCAGCGCCCGCTTACTCACTTGTGTGTACAGGCACATTGAAAACAATGGTCTGCATTTACATCAGTTAAAAAAATAAATAAATAAATAAAAAAGCCTGTATGCCTAAAAAGATTGTATTTTCAGGCAAGATGACTTGTGTCACAATTGAATACGCTATATTGTTTTTATTATTATTTTTTATTTATTTGCTCATTTTTTTTCCCCACGAAAGTGGAGTTACCTTAGCCCTCGTTCACATTTCCTAACTCTAAACCTACTCTCAGATAGATTCTAAATCTAATCTACAGTATCTAGCCCCGTAAAGAAAAAATCTCTACACATACCATTCTGCAGCCATTCTGGTCCGGTCTCCGGCGGCGGATTCTGTGTGCAGGAGAGAACCAACAACGGATGTGAAATGCCTGGGAAGTGACGTCACCCATAGACTTACTATGGGGCATCCGTTGTCGGCTGCCTCCTCTGCACACTCCCACACAAAACGCGCTGCCCATTGGAATAAATGGGCAGCCTTAAAAGCGCGGTAAAAGCGCCGCAAATAGAGTCTTTTTACCCAATTTTTAGGTTACAAAGCAGCCAAAAAGTGAGCAGCGCTTTAGCTCCAGCAGCCGGGTGCTGCAGTGTGAAAGTAGCCTTATGCTGCGTACACACGATCGGAAATTCCGCCAGCAAAACTCCAATGAGAGCTTTTTGTCGGAAAATGCAACCATGTGTACGCTCCATCGGTCTTTTGCTGGCGGAATTCCAGCCAGCAAAAGTTTGAGAGCATGTTCTCTATTTTTCGGTCGGGAAAAGTTCCTATCCGAATATGCGATCGTCTGCACAAATTCAGACGCGCAAAATTCCTACGCATGCTCGGAAACAATTTGACACATGCTCGTATGCATTGAACTTCATTTTTTTGGCTCGTCGTAGTGTTGTAAAGTCACCGCGTTCTTAACTGTCGAAAGGTCAGAGAACTTTTGTGTGACCGTGTGTATGCAAGGCAAGCTTAAGCGGAATTCCGTCGGAAAAACCATCCAAGTTTTTTCCGACGGAAAATCCGCTCTTGTGTACGGGGCATAAGAGTTATGCCCTGTACACACGGTCGGACATTGATCGGACATTCCGCCAACAAAATCCTAGGATGTTGGCTCAAACTTGTCTTGCATACACACGGTCACACAAAGTTGTCGGAAAATCCGATCGTTCTAAACGCGGTGACGTAAAACACGTACGTCGCGACTATAAACGGGGCAGTAGCCAATAGCTTTCATCTCTTAATTTATTCTGAGCATGCGTGGCACTTTGTGCGTTGGATTTGTGTACACACGATCGGAATTTCCGACAACGGATTTTGTTGTCGGAAAATTTTATAGCAAGCTCTCAAACTTTGTGTGTCGGAAATTCCGATGGAAAATGTCTGATGGAGCCCACACACGGTCGGAATTTCCGACAACAAGGTCCTATCACACATTTTCCATCGGAAAATCCTATCGTGCGTACGGGGCATAAGTTAGTTTTTGACTTTAATGCTCATTCCATGCAAATGGCATTGAGGAGAATAGGAGAGTTTTTCGAGAGCTCATGGAAAACTTTTCAAGGAGGCAGAAGAACACAGTTACCCGCGGTTAAGATCTGTGCGTGTGGCTGCCCGCAGTGAAAACGCACTGCTCTGTGGAATCGTGCATGTAGAATCGCAGTGCAGGTGCAGAAACCGCAGGGAAAGTGCATGGTCAAAAAAAAAACATGCAATTTCCCCGCGGCCTGAGTTTTTGAGAAGGCGCATGTACCTTTTTGTTTGGAAATGCAGGACCGGCAGCCCAAACGCGGCACACAAAAACTCTAGGGTGTAAACCTAGCGTAAGAAACTAATGGAAAATAGAACATGGGCCATTAAGTACATTAAAATATAATACATTATAATATAAGCCATTAAAATAATGTATATTACAGAGCCATTAAGTAGTGGATGTGTATGGATTATTTTTTTAGAGTAAGAATATAGTATAGTGCAGTGATGGCGAACCTTGGCACCCCAGATGTTTTTGGAACTACATTTCCCATGATGCTCAACTACACTTCAGAGTGCATGAGCATCATGGGAAATGTAGTTCCCAAACATCTGGGGTGCCAAGGTTCTCCATCACTGGTATAGTGTTTCTTTAAGGCTACCTTCACACAGGTGCTCAGTGACTACCAAGAACTCCAAAATTTGTGAAGAAAGGGTGTACTGTGCACCTTGGGGGGTCCAGAGCAGTTCAGAGTAAGTGGGCCCGTCATATCGCCAAATTTACATATCAAATTCTGTTTGTTGCATATCACTAAGGATGAGCTCAGGCGTGTTCACAAGTCCACGTGCCCGCGCCCGCCAGGAAGCCGACACCCCGCAGCGCTAATCACAGTCAGTGAGACATTTCCCCGATCTGTGCAGCCGCGGATCGGGAAATGTCTCACTGCCTGTGATTAGCGCTGTAAAGTGTCGGCTCCCTGGCACGTAGACTTGCGAACGCGCCTGAGCTCATGCTTACATATCACTGAAACTGACAAGTTGTACATAGGTTACCCACTTAAGCTCCGGAAGATTCACCCCCCTTCATGACCAGGCCAATTTTTGCGATACGGCACTGCGTTACTTTAACTGACAATTGCGCGGTCGTGCGACGCTGTACCCAAATAAAATTGATGTCCTCTTTTTCCCACTAATAGAGCTTTCTTTTGGAGGTATTTGATCACCTCTGTGGTTTTTATTTTTTGTGTCATGTCCCGAACGATCGTCGGGTGCCACTGATTGGCTCCCATTGTGTCCAATCCCAGAGGTAGTGGGTCGCCGGCAGCGCGCATGCGTGCCCCAGACCCGGAAGTGCAAAAGATGTACAGGTATGTGATTCTTCACACAGGAGCCGCCGAAATGCAGTAAATGTATGTTGGGTGATCGGCAACAGGTTAAGGTAGAACTAAAAGCAAAACTTTTTTTTCATTTTGGATAAAGTAAGGGAGGAGTATAACCCCTGTCATTTATTTTTTTTCTATCTGTGTCCCATTGGGGAGATGTTCCTTCACCTCCTGCCCCATAGCCAGAACAGAAAGTGAGGGAATCCCCATTGGCAGAATTCCCCTCTACTCCTGTTCTGGGAACCCACAGTTTGGAATTTATTTTCACTTTTCTGTGATAACGGTAAACCGGAGAAATAGAGTGGCTGGATAAATCGTTTACAGCATCGAACGCTCATGGGGGCCACTATCCATAATATGAGTTCTTTCATATGAGTATAAGTTCAGAGCCATTGGGGAGAGAAGGAATTAATGCTTGCCTTCCTTCCTTTTTTCTTCTTTTTTTTTCTTTTTTTATTTATTTCTTCTTTTTTTTTCTTCTTTCTTTCTCCTATAGATTAATCATTGCTATATTGGATTTTGAAAATGTCTTTTTTTCCTGGTTCAATGTGTATGATGTTTTGTAGTGGTTTTACTTTGTTTGTTAAGGAAACTAATAAAAGATAAAAAGAAAAAAAAAAAAAAACGAAAAAAAAAAATGAAGAAATAGAGAGAGGGAGAGAAAACACAGACAGCAATAATAAGCTCATAATATATCCATACAGTACCACATAGGACTGGGGAAAAAATCGATTTGAATCTTGAATCGAGTTGATAGGTCAAATAGATTCAAATTTTCAGCAAATCGATTTTTTAGATTTTTTTTTTTTACTAGGACCGGCGCTGACACCTGATGAGGAGCTGCGGGCAGGAGTTTTTAGGCGAGGCCCCGGCTTCGGCCTAGTCTGGAAGGCCAGACACCGCGGACTAGGCCAAAGCCGCGGCCTTGCCTAAAAACTCCTGCCCGCAGCTCCTCAGAACCGGCGCGGTGTCCATCAAAAAGAAAAAAAAAACTCGCATATTTTTTTTTTTTTGGACAAAAACCGCCCAGCTCTAGTACCACCCCCTTTAGTTTCCTTTGTCAGGAGCGCGCAGCTAACGGTGACACTGCCGACAACCAGTAGAAGAGACAACCAACACTCTTTTAGGCCTTTTGCACATAGGTTCCTGAGCCTGGGCAACATAAATTCTAGCGTCTTCTACTAAGGTATAACCCCCATATGCTAACTATTGTTCGAAATGCGTTTCCCCCTGTGTTGCATGTCATTGGAATGGGTTATTGATCTATTATTCCTATCGGAAGACATTGATTGGAAAAGAAAATACAGTGCATGGCCACCATAATGCCGCGTACACGCGATCGGAATTTCCGTCAAAAAAAACTTGGATGGTTTTTCCGAAGGAATTCCGCTCAAGCTTGGCTTGCATACACACGGTCACACAAAAGTTCTCTGAACTTTCGACCGCCAAGAACGCGGTGAAGCGAGGCCGCGGCTTCGGCCTAGTCCGGGAGGCCGAACTGCTACAGGGCGGCACCTCTGCACCGGATCACGTAAATATATGAGCGATCCGGCATTTCCGGGTAATGAACGCAAATGCGTGCCGCCAGCGGCTCGCTCCCACTGTGATTATACACAGCAGGAGCTGATTGTGGGTTCCACAGGCTCGATGTCAGTTGGCACCCACCGATCCTTCGGTACAGAGGCAGAACGCCACGGTCTGCCAATGTAAACAAGGCAGATTGCCATTCTGTCAGTACAAATATACACTAGCTAGGCACACAGGTAATCCTTTGATCGCCCCTGATGTTAACCCCGTCCCAGCCAGTGTCATTAGTACAGTGACAGTGCATATTTTTTTTAGCACTGACCATTATATTAGTGTCACTGGTCCCCAAAAAGTGTCAGTTAGTGTTAGACTGTCCTCCGCTATAAGTGGCTGATCAAAGTCATTACTAGTAAATAAAATAAAGAAATAAATAAAAATATCCAGTAGTTTTGTAAACACTATAAATTTTTCTCCTTCACTGATGTGCACTGATGAGGCGGCACTGATGGGCACTGATAGGCTGAACTGGTGAGCATTGATGCGGTGGCACTTATGGGCACTGATGAGGCGGCACTTATGGGCACTGATTAGGTGGCACTGATGAGGAGGTACTAATATGCCGCAGTTATGGGCATTGATAGGTGGCACTGGTATTTGGCACTGATAGGCGGCACTGATGGGCACTGTTAGGTGGCACTGATGAGCACTAATAGGTGACACTGATTGGCACTGATAGGCGGAACTGGTGGGCACGGATAGGTGGTACTGATGGGCACTGATGGGCATTAATGGGTGGCACTGATGGGCGATACTGATGGGCATTGATGGACAGCAGTGATGGGCAGCACTGAGAGGCGGCACTGATAGCCAGCACTGACTGGCATCACTGACTGGCATCACTAATGGGCACTGATTGGTGGCACTTGTGGGCAGTGGTGGGCACTGATTGCTGGCACTGGTGGGCACTGATTGCTTGCACTGGTGGGCAATGGTGAGCACTGATTGGTGACACTGTTGGCACTATTTTGTAATCAGGGCACTGATGATCAATGCCCTGATTACATGTGTAGATGTCACCCTGCGAGGAAATGCTGCTGATCGACTCTCCTCGTCACATACTCTGTCAGATTACCGACATCACAGTTTTTACATGTGACCGGCTGTGATTGGACACAGCCGATCACATGGTTAAAGAGCCACGGGTGCGGCTCTTTACAGAGATCAGGGTGGCGCCATTTCCTAGCAACAGAGAGCGGCCGTAATATGAAAAAATAAAATATGACGGCGTCCGAGAACAAGAGCCGCACTGCCCCATCGTCATTTGATGGTTGGAGGGCGGCAACTGGTTAAATTACACCCAGCTTACATTCAGCTCTGCAATGTAAGAACCGCTGATAAAAGCGTGTTTATGAGCGTTTATGCGCGTTTTCAACGTTCAGCGGTTTTTGTGATGTAACGCGATTTTAGGGCGTTCAGACAACAGCCCATTAACTCCCTTGCTGATAAACTTCAAAAAACGTCCCTGTGTGCATTGGCACATAGGATAACATAGAGGGGTGTTTAAAAACTGTTAAAAAAACGCACAAACTCCCAAAAAGGTCAGTTTATCAGCTTCAGTTTGCATGAGGCCTTAAACTGCAGATAAATGAAACAGAGTAGATATAGTAGCCTAATGCCGTGTACACACGACCGGACTTTCCGGCAGAAAAGGTCAGACGGAAACATTCCATCGGATATTCCGATCGTGTGTGGGCTTCATCTGACTTTTTCTATTGAAAATCCTGAGGGACCTATAAAAAAAAAATTTATACAGGGAGATCGGTGATCACAGCTGTCCCTCCTGCTGCACCGATCATCCCCGACTGTTTTGTGTGCGTCTCCCCTGGCCCCCTCCGTGTCCTTCCCTGCCCCCCCCCTGTTCTCTTCTCCTCCGGCCCCCGTATTCTTCATCCGCCCCCGTTTTCTCATCCGGCCCCCGTGTTCTCCATCTGGCCCCGTGTTCTCCTCTGGCCCCCGTGTTCTCCTCTGGCCCTCGTGTTCTCCTCCGGCCCTCCTCTTCTGCCCCCCTCGTCCTCTGCAGCCGGCTCCCCTCCTCTCCTCTTCTGCCGGCTGTGGGGGGAACTTTCAGTAGTTGGACACAGTGAGCGAGATCGCTCACTGTGTCCTGAGATAACTGAGCAGAGTAAACTGTTACTCAGTTTATGAATGAACAGGAACCTCTGTCTCCTGTTTATTCATCTTTAGTGCTGAGAAAGGGACTGGGGAACCTGTGCCCCCAGTCCCTTTGTCTGTCTCAAAAGGGAGATGTCAGGGATCTGTTTAGACCCCTGACATCTCACCAAAACCCCCCAAAAAGTATAAAAAAAATATTGTAAAACAATTCTAAAACATTAAAAAAGTGTAAAAAAATAAAATAAACTACTAACACCACTCTCCCCTGCCCTACCAACACTGAACACTGCCCCAACCCCCTCCCCCTCCCCCCAAAAAGCATTGGGGGAAAAAAATGTAAAAAAATTAAATTGTAAAAAAATCAATTATTAGAAATAAAAAAAACTACTGACACCGTCCACTGCCACATACAACCCTCCACCCACCCTCTTCCCCAGAAGCACTGTGAAGTGATTTAAAATATATTTTGCCTGGGGGGGGGGGGGTATTGCGGGTGCGAAGAGCCACCTCCCTGAAAAGAGTTTTTGCAGGTTGGGATGTCTGAATACCTGTAATAAATAAATAAATATGTCGCTCCCACATTCTTTTTTCCTATTAGATTAGCTAACACAAGGATTCCCGTTGATGTTAGAATGTGCTGAGCTGTCTGTCTGCTGCTTGTAGCAGTATTTACTGCCTAGCAGGCCTTTAGACAAGATGAGGATTTTTGGCTAGTCATTGAGCCCGACAGGACAGTAAACAAATGGTTCCTGAGCAATTGTCAGTGTGAAGTGAGATGGCAGACATGTGTTTTCTCCGTCCTCCTGCGGGGCCTGAACTCGACGCACACTGCACTGGCACAGAGCTTTCCTCATGGAGATACAAATATGGCTTCTCTGTATTAGCCGGTCACTATGAGACGGAGTACTGAGAGAGCCGAGGCCTTCACATCCTGCGCTAATCCGCTCTCCTGCCCCTCACAGCCAGCACTCCCACTTGTGTACTTTTCATACGGCCATTTCATGCCTTTTTTACATTAAAATCTGATTACTGGCCCTGCAAAAGCAACAAGCACAATAGAATCATTCAGCTCAGGTTGTGTTTCATTTGTTTGTGACACGGCAACCCAATGTAAATCCTGTAATGGTCTGACAATCAGCGACAGGCCAGTGGTAAGGTCCGAGAGTGATTATCCCAAAACAGGGAGTTCACAGATGTCTGGGTGATGGAGGCTTCAAGGCCTAGATATTAGTGGAAGAGTTAAAGGGTTAGATTGGGGCGTGTCCAAGATGGCGCTGTGAGCAGCTGCTTTTGACTGAGCTCCGCAGAGCTTCTGCTGAATTCCTGCCCCTGAGACCACAATTTCTCGTTCCACACCTCACAGACCCGTTGATGAGATGCAGGTCACCGGGCGTGTCTGCCGGGAAGGGGAAAAAGCTGCACTTCCTGCCGAATGCGGAGGAATCCCCGCCGACCTCCAGCCCGCATGTGGAGGCCCGCTCCCTGTGGCGCTCACACATGGCATCGCAGACTGACCATTGTGCGTAGGCTGACTCCTCTCCACCCTGGCTGGCTGATGTGATGGCGGCTATAGCTACCTGCCAAGCACGCTCACAGCCAAGATTGAAGCGGTTCAACTTGATCTGGGACTCATAAGGCAGGACCTGGACAAACTCTGCTCCAGAGTGACCGAGACGGAGTAGAAAGTCGGCCAGGCAGACGAAACTGTTATGCCCCGTACACACGGTCGGATTTTCCGACGGAAAATGCGTGATAGGACCTTGTTGTCGGAAATTCCGACCGTGTGTAGGCTCCATCACACAGTTTCCATCGGATTTTCTGACACACAAAGTTTGAGAGCAGGCTATAAAATTTTCCAGCAACAAAATCCTTTGTCGGAATTTCCGATCGTGTGTACACAAATCCGACGCACAAAGTGCCACGCATGCTCAGAATAAATAAAGAGATGAAAGCTATTGGCTACTGCCCCGTTTATAGTCCCGGCGTACGTGTTTTATGTCACCGCGTTCAGAATGATCGGATTTTCCGAAAACTTTGTGTGACCGTGTGTATGCAAGACAAGTTTGAGCCAACATTCGTCTGAAAAAATCCTGGATCGCTGGATTATAGGGCTGAAGATTCGGAAAACAGGGACGGGAGGAATAACCTTTACATCGTGGACCTAGCGGAAGGGGCTGAGGGAGCGCACCCGACGAGCTTTGTGGAAGACCTGTTCTGTAATCTGCTACCTGACGCCCATTTCTCCCCTCACTACGCTGTAGAATGGACGCACCGCGTCCCACCTAAGCCCGGACCTCCTGGAGCACCTCCTCGGACCCTCATCCTCCGCCTGCTTAACTTTTGGGACCGGGATGAAATCATCAGAGCCTCCCAGGTGATCGACGACCTGCGCTTCCAGAACAGCAAGCTGCTAATCTTCCCAGACTACTCGGTAGAGACACAGAAGCTCCGGAAGTCATTCGACCAAACGAAAGTGGCAATGAGGACCCGCAATATCAGATGTAGAGATTTGTTCCCAGCACGCCTAAGTGTCCAAGATGGGGAGGCGACCCGATTCTTCGCCTCTCTCCGTGGGAAGCCTCGATGTGGCTCAACTCCCTGCCACCACACCGTTGATTAATGGAACTGTGAGTTGCCTATTACAGCTTGCCCGCTGTAGTGTTTGCACCCAATTTGTCGGCATTAGCCGCTTACAACTATGTTTCTGTGCTCACTGGTACAGCTTACCCCGTATACCAGATGACTGCTTTGCACGCGTTGGACCTTACCTGGTTGTTTAATGAAAACCATAAGTTTGAGCCCCTGATCTAGTCAGGTGATTTCAACAACTGACCATATGTTCCCTCTGTGAGGTGTCACAGATAACTCTTTAATATATCCCTATACATTCTGAATTTGTCCACTATTCATGAGGAGGGGGGAAATACCTCAGGAGACGTTTACGCTTTTGTTACTACTTGTCTGCATGGAGTCAGCGGAGGACTTTTTTTCAGTGAGCCTGTCCGCTTGTTCTGCACACTCTAGAGACTGTTGAGTGGGGTGTAGCTCACCTCCTGCACATAGGCCCCCTTTTGCAGCTTCGATGTTGGGGTTTTAGGGGGATGGGTGGGGTTGTGGGGGAATGTCGCCCTGTAAGGGCTGGTGTGATTGAATGGTTTTTGGTTGTGTTCTATTGCACAGCATTATTCTTTTCTGATAATAAGCAATATATTCTACAGATGTATTGTTTACATTTGTGCGTCGTCCGGGTTTAGCAGTCTTGCCTGAGAGAAAGTGGCTCCATTGACCCTATTTTCCACTTGTTAAGTAGCGGCCATCTCTTCTCTTAATATTTTGTCTTGGAATACCAGGGGATTGAATTCTCCAGTAAAGAGATCCCTGGTGTTCCAGTTCATTAAAAAGTACAGCCCCCACGTATGTGTGTTCCAGGAGACCCACCTGGTGGGTAGCAGAACCCTTGCTTTCAAAAAACCATGGATTGGACACCATTACCACTCCACCTACTCTAATTTTGCGAGGGGTGTCAGTGTTCTGGTGCTTAAGTCGCTTCCCTTTAAGCTCTTGGACTTGACTATGGACCCGAAGGGTAGATTTGTTATCATTCATGCTCAGATCCGCTGCCAGAAATGGATCATTGTGGATATATACTTACCTCCACCTGCCTCTCTAGCATTACTGAAGCAGACCACAGCCACGATGGCTGAGTTTGCTTCTAATAACATTGTCCTCATGGGGGACTTTAATCTGGTTCCTGACAGATTGAGGACTGATGGAGTCCCACACACTGGTCTGGCAGCCTGGGCGGAAACCTATTGCTTGGTAGACGTGTGGAGGTGGAGACACCCTCAGTTTTGAGGTTATACATGCCACTCTGCGACTTACAGGAGCTTTTCCCATATAGATGTGGTGTACGCTGGGAGATCTGTCCTGCCTAGAGTCAGGGACATAAAGATTTTGCCAAGAGGTATATCTGATCATGCTCCGCTGTTTCTGAGTCTGGATTTGTCCATCACCCCAGTGACCTATGACACTAAACCGACTAGATCCCCAGACAAGTGGAGGGAGGATATCCCGGTGTCTTGTCAAATACAGTCCCCTGTCATATAGTGTCCTCCCTGTACTGCGCAGGCGCAGTACGGAGGACAAACGAGACGCCGAAAGTCTCCGAAGTTTAACAGCTGATCATCAGCTGTACACGGCGCCTGCGCTTTTATTCTCACCCTGTGTCCAGGATCATTCCCTACTATCCAAGTGGACATAGAGTGAGAATATATAGTTGCCGAGCGCAGCGAGGCCGTGCCCGAAGCGTGGCGAGCGAAGCGAGCCCGCGAGGGGCCCTCATACACAGCCATCGCTAAGAACTGCCGAAGCGCCGTGTACAGCTGATGGTCAGCTGATCAACTTTGGACATTTTCGGCATCTCCTTCTGCTCCGTACTGCGCAAGCGCTGCGCCTGCGCAGTACGGAGCGGACACTATCCGATAGGAGGACACTATATGGCAGAACACCCTTAGCAAAGAGATTTGGGAGGACTGTGTTTCTTCCTACCTTCCCTCTATGATAGCGGCAATGAATGCCTCTTGGATGCTTACCATTAACTCGGTCCTACCCCCTTCCCCCCTGCCCCCCTCTGTTTCCTTTATCCTCTATCCTAATGCCCTGTACACACGGTCAGATTTTCCGACGGAAAATGTGTGATAGGACCTTGTTGTCGGAAATTCCGACCGTGTGTGGGCTCCACCACACATTTTCCATCGGAATTTCCGACACACAAACTGTGAGAGCTTGCTATAAAATTTTCCAACAACAAAATCCGTTGTCGAAAATTCCGATCGTGTGTACACAAATCCGACGCACAAAGTGCCACGCGTGCTCAGAATAAATTAGGAGACGAAAGCTATTGACTACTGCCCCGTTTATAGTCCCGACGTACGTGTTTTACATCACTGCGTTCAGAAAGATCGGATTTTCCGACAACTTTCTGTGACCGTGTGTATGCAAGACAAGTTTGAGCCAACATCCGTCGGAAAAAATCCATGGATTTTGTTGTTTGAATGTCCGATCAATGTCCGGTCGTGTGTACGGGGCATTAGACCTACAGTATATTAAAGACTGGTTCGGGAAATATTACGAAACTCATAGAGGCTGTAAAGATATATCTTGCTTTGAGGACCCCAAATGCGGATGATTTATCTTGTATGATGTACGTTTAGGGGTTGAGCCCCCCAGCTAGAGTTAACTCTTGAGATTAAGTATGATGTTATGATATGTAGTATGATATGCTTTCTGTTATCCAGATTTGTTTGATGAAAAATTCACGTTCAAAAAAAAAAAAAGGGTTAGTTCATCTTTACAAAAAAACTGTCTTTTTAGTTAGGTAAGGGGTGTTTGTAGACACTGTGCAGCTCTGACTAAAGTTGAATAATGCCTAAGTGTAGGCCATTTCATGAATTTCCATTTCATACCTCATGAAGCCTGACAGGAACACTCCCAGGATGCTTACTGAGGCCTAGTTGTTACTGCTAGACATGTGCAATTCATTTCGTTCCGAATTAGTTTTTTAACGAATTTCGACAAATTCGTTAATTCGGAAATATCCATATCATAAATTTGAATATTCGTAAATTCGTAAATCTGAAATAATAACTAACTAATAATAACTTAACCATTACTAACTATTAAATTATAGGTATTGGAAATTCCTTTTAAATTTGGCTTTTAGTCAATGTAACGAATACGAATTTATCCGAAGATACGAATTATCCGAAATAACGAATGCCGTATCTAAACGAATGGAACGTAACGAATTAATAATAATAAATAACAATAATAATAATAAAAACTTTTTATTATTAATTTGTTCCGTTCCATTTGTTTAGATGCGGCATTCGTTATTTTAGATAATTCATAACTTCGGATAAATTCGTATTCGTTACGTTCACTAACAGCCAAATTTGAAAGGAAATTACAATACCTATAATGTAATAGTTAGTTATTATTAGTTAGTTAGTTATTATTTCGAATTTTTGGATTTTCTTTCTTTTTTTCAAATTTACATATTTACAAATTTTCGAATTTACAAATTTACGAAGTTACGAATTTAGAAATTGCGATCATAACAAATGACCCGAAAAACAAAAAAAAAAAACTGAATGAATTTTTGAGCAGTGCACATGTCTAGTTACTGCTCACCTCCACTATCACAGGAGTGAGCTTTTTCTCTGTTTCAAACCCCCTCACATACTCTTTCTCTCCCTTGAGGCAGTAAGCTCTGAGCTCAGCATTTGAGAGTTTGCTTCTGTGATGACGCAATAACGACTAGGCCTCACTTAGCAACGTCCTAGCAACATCCTGGGAGTTTTCCTTTCAGGTTTCATGAGGTACATAAATGGCCTACACCTATAGCGAGGGCATTATTCAACTTTAGTCAAAGCTGCAGTTTGTTTTTTTATCTACAAAGGCTCCTTACCTACATAGGCAGTTTTTTGTAAAGGTGAACTAACCCTTTAACTCTTCTACTATCACTTAGCCCTTGAAGCCTTCATTTTTTGTAGGTACCACTCCTACTTCCTTGTTTCTCGCCTACATGAGAATGACGTCATCTCAGAACGCCCCCCATAGTCTTCTCAGATAGCATCACACCTCCCAGGAGTACCAGTCTAGCTATGCTGCTCGATCTCACGCCTGCGCAGTGGGAGAGCTGACTGGACGTTGCTCTCAAATCCAAGATGGCGGCGCTGGAGATTTACATGGCAGAGAAGAATCAGCTGCAGGGACAACAGTGCTGGACTCCATGGGCTGGTAAGTATTTGTTTATTAAAAGTCAACAGCTTCAGTATTTGTGGCTGTTGACTTTCAACTTTGCCATAGCAGAGTGGAATTCCACTTTAGCAACTTAAGTGATGTTTAAATTGGTTGCACCGCTTGCTTTTATAAGGAAATGTAATGCCTGCCATTAAATACCATGGCTTGTGTTGTTGCTGAATGTCATGCCTGGGGAATTCCATAACATGAGAAAATAAGAGACTGAGAGAGAGAGAGAGTGATAATGGGGGGATTTCTAACTGTCTACCTTTTCAAGCAGATCAGTAATTATAGTGTATGATCAACATAAGTATTTTTGCCTTTAACATGAAGGTTTGAAGTTGAGGTGATACCCTTTATTGGCTTACATAAGTTAAAGTATTTAAGATGTAAGCTTTCAGCACTATGGTCTGATCCTAAAGCCTCGTACACGCGATCGGATTTTCATCCGGGAATTATGTGATGACAGACTGTTTGCCTAAAATCCGACCGTTCGTACACTGACAATCAGACAATTGTTGGCCAACTTTCCGCCAACAAATGTTGCTTAGCAGGCTAGTAAATTTTCAGCAGACAGCGGTTCTGTTGTCAGATTTTCCTATCATGTGTACACAAGTCCGTCACACAAAAGTCCAAAGTACAAACATGCATGCTAGGAAGCAGGGGCGTTGCTAGGTCTACAAAAGATCTGGGGCTAGAGCCCATAGCAGCGTAGTAAAGAAAGTCATACGCTTGGGCGGGCATACACATGTATATACAGTAATATACGTGTGTGTGTGTATATATCCCCAGAGAGTCCCCCACTTACATCAGGGTCCACAGAGAGCCCCCTCACATCAGGGTCCCCAGAGAGTCCCCCCTTACATTAGGGTCCCCAGAGAGTCCCCCCTTACATCAGGGTCCCCAGAGAGCCCCCCTTACATCAGGGTCCCCAGAGAGTCTCCCCTTACATCAGGGTCCCCAGAGAGCCCCCCTTACATCGGGGTCCCCAGAGAGCCTCCTCCTTACATCAGAATCATCAGAGGGCCTTTCCCATTTCATCAGGGTACCCAGAGGGCCCCCCATTTACATCAGGGTTCCCAGAGAGCCCCTCTTACATTAGGGTCCCCAGAGAGCCTCCCCCTTAAATCTGGGTCCTTAGAGAGCCTCTGCCTTAAAATCAGGGTCCCCAGAGAGCCTCCCCTCCCCTTTGGGGACCCCTGCAGAGACTCAGGGCTATTGGCCCCAGATTCGGGGCTATAGCCCCAAAAGCTACCCTCTAGCAACGCCCCTGCTCCGAAGCAAGGACGAGCCGGAATCGGTTGGTCTTGTAAACTAGCGTTGGTGACGCGGCAAATTATGAAATCTCGAAATGCAGCGCACAATTCTCTTCTTCTTTAATGGGATAATAATGAAGCTGCTTTGCTGGTGATACTGATGGAGTTCTGACAAATGTATTTTCAAAGGCTTTATTTTTCTAGTGATATGAAGAATAATATTATCCCCTTCCCGCCGAGCGTACGCAGATGTGCGTACTCGGATTTTGGGGGTTATACCGGGATGATGCCCGCAGCTGCAGGCATCATCCCGGTACTGTTTTTTAGAGCCAGCGATCGGCTTTCCAGGTATAACAAGCGATGCGGCTATAAGCCGCTTGGCTGTTATATCGGAGGAGGAGCGGGAGGGGACTTCCCCCCTCCCGCCGCCTCCTGCCGCTCTTACCGGGCCTCCCGTTCCATCAGGAGGCCCGATCACCAATCCGCCGCCTCCGGCGGCTAGTGACAGTCTGGAACGAAGCCGTGAGTGGCTTCATTCCAGCCTCCTAATTGTAAACATGGAAGTGACGTCATGCGTCACTTCCCGTTTACTTGGCTGCCAATGGCGCCGGCTTTAAAATAATATACAGTGTTCAGAATCGCAGAAAACGGCGATCTGAATACTTTGAAGTGCAAAGGAGGGATGTTTACATTACTTGTGACAGCAATAAAAGTGATCAATTCTTATTTTTTTTTTACACAATTTATTAATATAAAAATAAATAAAATAAATAAGAAAACATTTTTTTTTAAAGCGCACCCGGCCCCACAAGCTCGCCCAGCAAAGAAAACGCGTACGGAAGTCGCGCCCGCATATGTAAACGGTGTTCAAATCACACATGTGAGGTATCGCCGCGATCGTCAGAGCGAGAGCAATAATTCTAGCACAAGGCCTCTGTAACTCTAACCTGGTAACCGTAAAAAAAAATTAAAGCGTCGCCTATTGAGATTTTTAGGTACCGTAGTTTGTCGCCATTCCACAAGTGCCTGCAATTATAAAGCGTGACATGTTTGGTATCTATTTACTTGGCGTAACATCATCTTTCACATTATACAAAAAAATTGGGCTAACTTTACTGTTTGTTTTTTTTTTTAAATTCATGAAAGTGTCCCTTTTCCCAAAAAGTTGTGTTTAAAACACCGCTGCACAAATACTGTGTGATATAAAATATTGCTACAATCGCCATTTTATTATCTAGATTCTCTGCTAAAAAATATATATATAATGTTTGGGGGCACTAAGTAATTTTCTAGCAAAAAATATGGATTTTAACTTGTAAACACCAAATGTCAATAATAGGCTTAGTCATGAAAGGGTTAATATGCTTGTTTTTTGTTTTTTGTTTTTTGGCCAAGTTACCACAATACCATTATCCTGTAGTTTTTAAGATCAAATATACTACTATGTTGGTGTCCCTTGTTAATTTTACATTGTATTTTTGAAAATGTACTGACCTACTCCCAAACTGTCATTTGAAGTAAAACACATAGCCAAATACAATGCCACGTACACATGATCGGACATTCCGACAACAAAATCCTGGATTTATTTCCGACAGATGTTGGCTCAAACTTGTCTTGCATACACATGGTCGAACAAATGTTGTTGGAAATTCCGAACGTCAAGAACGCGGTGACCTACAACACGTACGACGAGCCGAGAAAATTGAAGTTCAATAGCCAGTGCGGCTCTTCTACTTGATTCCGAGCATGCGTGGAATTTTGTGCGTTGGAATTGTGTACACACAATCAGAATTTCCGACAATGGATTTTGTTGTCGGAAAATTTGAGAACCAGCTCTCAAATTTTTGCTGTCGGAAATTCCAACAACAAATGTCCAATGGAGCCTACACATGGTCGGAATTTCCGACAACAAGCTCACATCGAACATTTGTTGTCGGAAATTCCGACCATGTGTACGCGGCATTATTCTACACAATTTTTTTATTGTGCATTAAAAAAAGAAAACAAATTAAATTATAGATGCTATCTGCCAATAAAACTTAACCAAAAAGTGCATTCTGTGCATCCAAAAATATAGAAAATATAACAAATCAAATCATTATTCAACCAAAAAATAAAATAAAAGCCTCATGCATGTGTCCTGCTTCTTAACATAGGGGGTCAACAATGCCAAGAGTTGGTTAAAACAGGGGTCCGTCATCCGGAGATAATTCCGAAAATCATCCGAATTATTCTCCTGGAGCTCCCGCAGCAAAGGCATATGACATAATTGAAGAAAAATAAAAAATAAAACTGCGCTAAGAAAGTAAAAACAGTATACCATAAACCAATAATCGTGAAAGCAGCAATTAAAAATATATGACACACATATAACAAATTAGAAAAAGAAAAACAACTGAATCGCGCTACTAAATATCAAAAAGATATATACAGTGATCGATCTAATATATCTCACACTAAATAAACAAATTAAATAAACATAATAGGTATGCCCTTATCAATGTATATCTAAATGCTCATCGTTGATGAAACATTATGTGCACTTGTGATCAAAAGAATTGTTTTGTATATAAGGAAGAAAAAAGTCTCTCAATGTGATAAAAATACTATTCCACCCGTGCAAAACACAAACTCCAAAAGTCCACTCGCAAGGAGATCTTCAGCTTTAATGCAGCTAAAGATGTGAACCGCCACCAGTACAGAAGGGGTTACTTTTACGTCTGGTAAGAAGATTCTCTTGCCACAGCCCGACAGATGCAGCAGGCGGGGCCGCCTCTCTCCTCCTCCCCTCCTGACTAACGTCAGTGGGGAATCCCTGGCCCCGCCCACTGCTTGTGTCGGGAAGAGAGAGGAGAGAAGTGGCGGGTCAATCAGCGCTGATCAGCGCTCAATATACAAGGTATATACAGTGTTATTTTCATATAGCACAGCCACTGGGGGCCATTACAGGAATAAAGAGAGAGGATTGTGAAAAGTGACAGTGGTGGGTTAACAACCACTTTAAGAAAGTGTCAGAAACCGTGAAATCAGACCGAGACAGAAGTACAGTTAAATCACACTTGTTTAATAATAAAAGTAAATAGAACAAACGTAGACAAAACATAGCCAGAGTTCAGGAACCGGAACAGATAGTCAGACAAGCCAAACGTCAGGGAGCCAGAGATGAGCGTAGTAAATAAGCAAGCAGGATCTGGAGCCAGAAGGGATGTCAGCCAAGCAAGTCTTTTAACAGGAATGCAGGAGAGCGTCTCTGTGATGTTGACTAAGGCGAAGGCAGAGATCCTCTGGGCTGGACGGCTTAAGTAGGCAGGACTGACGAGCAGGATATCATCAACAGCTGAGTACCTGTGGAGAGATAGGAGCTGGCAATTAGCCGACAGCTGAGCGGCCAGCTCAGAGAAGGAAGGGCTGAGCCCAGAAAGGGACCTAAGCACCGGAAGCTTGCATCTGACCTAAGCACCGAAAGATGCATCTGATTACGTTAGCCAAAACTGAGCTCATAATTTTCCCCCTCCCCCAGCTTTTCCGTCAAGATCAATAGCTTTTTTTCAGACCCATATCCAGTCACTGTCCAAATATTGCCATCTTCACCTCCATAAAATTTCCAAAATATTCCCCCTACTTAACCAACATTACAACCAAGCTACTAATTCACTCTTGTTATAGACTACTACAACCCCCTCCTCCTTGGCCTACGTCTTCAGTCTGTCATGAATGCTGCTGCTAGACTCATCCACCTTTCGAATTTCTCAGTGTCCACCACCACTCTCTCTCTCTAATCGCCCAACAAATAAAATTCTAAATATTACCAGCAACATACAAAGCCATTCACATCTCCCCAATTACATCACCAACCTCATCTCAAAAGTATCAAGGAAAGCATCGCCTTCACTCCTTCCAAGACCCCCTGCTCTCTAGTTCCCTTGTCACCTACTCTCTGTTGGCCTCCTGAACTTCTCAAAAGCCTCTCCCATTCTCCGGAACTCCCTATCTGTATGGCTGTCTCCTGCCTTTAGGTGATCCTGCAAACGAATGCCCTTAGGCAAGCCTGTCCCACCCCCTACCTAAAAACTGAATTTTAATTTCTAAAACAACTCATCCCTATATACAATTATTACCTTTTGTATCACTTGCCCTTCCCTTTAGATTGTAAGCCTTGATGAGCAAAGCCCTCCTAACCCTCTTGTCTTGAATTGCATTATAATGCCCAGTACACACGGTCGGATTTTCCGACGGAAAATGTGTGATAGGACCTTGTTGTCGGAAATTCCGACCGTGTGTAGGCTCCATCACACATTTTCCATCGGATTTTCCGACACACAAAGTTTGAGAGCAGGCTATAAAATTTTCCGACAACAAAATCCGTTGTCGGAAATTCCGATCGTGTGTACACAAATCCGACGGACAAAGTGCCACGCATGCTCAGAATAAATTAAGAGATGAAAGCTATTGGCTACTGCCCCGTTTATAGTCTCGACGTACGTGCTTTACGTCACCGCGTTCAGAACGATCAGATTTTCCGATAACTTTGTGTGACCGTGTGTACGCAAAACAAGTTTGAGCCAACATCTGTCGGAAAAAATCCATGGACTTTGTTGTCGGAATGTCCGATCAATGTCCGACCGTGTGTACGGGGCATAACTGTAATGCCTCCCTGAAAGCATAACTTAAGGCAAAACTTTTTCTTGACTTTTGGATCTAGTGGAGAGGGATTATGTCATGTTTTTATTGTTCTCTCTGCTCCCGTAAAGGAGATTCACCCCCTCTATTTGTCCTTTTTACCGTTATCACCAAAAGTGAAAGTGAAATCCCAAATTTGGGGTTTTCCCTAGAAAATCTTCTAATGGGGACACTAGTTCTGGTAATTTCCTCACTTTGAATGGATTTCCCCTCACTTCCTGTTTTGGTTATGGGACAGAAATTGAAAGGAAATCTCCACAAATCGGGACACATGACAAAAAACCCTGACAGGGGTTATCACCCTCCCTTACTCATCTAAAATTAAAAAAGAAATTGGCCTTTATTTCTTGTTTAATTTTGTAAAGCACTGTTCAAACTGTTTGCATTTTATAAAACCTATATTATTAAAAATAAATATTATAATAATAATAATAATGATGATGATAATAATACAATAAATATCATCAATGCTTTTTGTTTGCCCTTTATGCACAGCAGTGGTATGTTGTTTTGTATATGGGTGATTCCACTAATGCTGGGGCATAGCTTTGTTATCATTGTTTTTCTGTAATTTAATAATCTTTTAAAAATCTAATAAAATAATACTCTTTTGTTTAGACCCAAACCACAATTCTTGAGTAGCCGCTTTTTACCCAGGTAGTCTGATTACCCCTGGTAGTCCCTTTTTTTTGTGCAGTTGTTATTTGGTTATTTTGACAATACCTTATAGGTGAGTGGCTAATTGGGTGAGCATATTTTTAAATACGTTTTTTGTTTTTTTAACCACTTAAGGACTCTTTTTGAGATTTGTTGTTTACAAGTTAAAAACAAGTTTTTTTGCTAGAAAATGACTTAGAACCCCCAAGCATTATACATTTTTTTTCTAACACCCTAGAGAATAAAATGGCGGTGGTTGTAATACTTTCTGAAACACCGTTTGCGCAGCGGTCTTACAAGCGCACTTTTTTTGGAAAAAATACATTTTTTTGAATAAAAAAAATGACAACATTAAAGTTAGACAATTTTTTTTTTTCATATTGTGAAAGATAACGTTACACCGAGTAAACTGATACCCAACATGTCACGCTTCAAAATTGTGCCCGCTCGTGGAATGGCGACAAACTTTTACCCTTAAAAATCTCCATAGGTGACGTTTAAAAAATTCTACAGGTTGCATCTTTTGACTTACAGAGGAGGTCTAGGGCTGAACACCGTTTTCATATGCGGGCGCTACTCACGTATGCGGCCGCTTCTGCACGCGAGCTCGGCGGGACGGGGCACGTTTAAGTTTTTTTTTTCTTATTTATTTTACCTTTTATTTTTTATTTTTACACTGTTCTTTTTTTAAAAAAAATGTGTCACTTTTATTCCTATTACAAGGAATGTAAACATCCTTTATAATAGAAAAAAAAACCATGACAGGACCTCAGATCTCATATTACACTAAAATGCAATAAAAAAAAAATAAAAAAAACATTTTTGTCATTTAAAAAAAAAAAAAAAAGGCCCTTTAAGAGCTATGGGCGGAAGTGACGTTTTGACGTCGCTTCTGCCCTGCAATGGTATGGAGACGGGTGGGGGCCATCTTCCCCTCACTCTTCTCCATACTCAACACTGAGAAGGATCCGATCGCCTCCGTTGCTACTTTCAGGAGAGCGACAAGAGGGGGGGCCCTCTTCCGTCGCTGATAAAAGTGATCTTGCGGCGAATCCGCCGCAGAGACCACTGTTATCGGAAACCGGACCATCTAGCTGCTGCCATAACAACGATATTCCTCTTCAAAGTTAGGACGTATATCGGCGTGTGGCGGTCCGGAAGTGGTTAAACTATAGAAGTTACTTAAAGCGGAGCTCCACCCAAAAGGGGAAGCTCTGCTTGTCTCCCTCCACTGCCACATTTGACACCTTTTGGGGGGAGCCCAGTTCGCCAAACTTTTGGCCCCCCTCCTTCTGGGACACTTCACAGGTCCCGGAAGACTGCGGTCCATTCACAAAGAGCAGTGTGCTTCACTCATGCGCAGTAAGAGAAGCTGCAAGGCTTCCCTTAGTCAGGTTGGCACCCAATAGCCGATTGAAAAAGGTCGGGCGAGGACACTGCTGGATGCCAGGACAGGTAAGTGCCCTAATATCATAGGTGTGCGCAGCCTATTGCATTAGGGTGTGCACCCCAAAGTCATGGCAAATTGTGGGTGTGGCCAAATTGCATTTACTGTGGGAGGGGCTTAAAGGGGCGTGATTACATTAAAAAAAAAAAAGCCTTCCTGTGCCCATTAAATATGCTTTTGGTCTTCCCTCCCACAGAAGGGTGCTTTCACACTGATGCTGTACTGTTTTCTCTGAGATTCAGCCTTGATTGGCGAGACACTGGGTTTTTATTCAAATCTCAGTATGGTCCCGCCCAATCCAAGGCAGTTGGGAGGTAAGCCCATGGGTTGATTAGGGTGTGTCCAGGCACACCCAGCACACCCTGTGCGCACGTCTATGCCTAATATTAAAAGTCAGCAGCTACAGTATTTGTAGCTGCTGACTTTTAATTGTTTAGGGAAGGGAACCCGGAGCTCCTTTTTAAATAGGTAATTTTTCCAAGTATTAGACATTACAGAATACACCCCAATAAAAAATCTGTTGCCATGATTTCTCGGAAAGCTCTGCCTTCATGGATAAAACCCATTGGGATATAAAAACAAGGCACATCTGGACTTGAGTTTGAAATTAATAAGTATTGAATATCTCAAGAACATGAAGTGAATGATATCTTGTTTGGAGTACACTGAGAACCAGACGTAAGTAAATCTACAGTAGAATATCTGTGTCTGTACAATAAAACATACACAGAGGCACCGCGGTAAGTAAGAATTAGCGTTCCCCTCATTACTGCACAAAAATAAAGTAACATATTCCATAAACAAGGTCGTAGGAGTTAATGATCATTATATCCCTAAGGCTTTCTCAATGACCACGAGCATTTGAATTGCATGGGAAGGAGGACAAGGCATGGAGTGCCACTACTTTACATTCCACCCTCCCCCTACGGCTTCCTGATATGTCCTGTTCCCAACAAATGTGCCTGGTCTGGACTTTTTTTTTTCCTTCTTGAAGTTAAAAATATACACATACTTCAGTAAATTCTTTTCTTTCTCTTGGGATCCAATGAAAGTAACCCTACCCCTTCTCCTTCTCCCCAGCGCAGACAAAAGCCCTTATCTAGGGCCCCCCTGCCTGCTGCTTGTCTGCTACAGGAGGTTGACTTAGGGACTTGATAACATATATACGGCTACATTAATGGAGAACTGCAATTAACATTTCTGAAGAGAAACACGTATTTGGGTGTATAATGACGGTTAGTGGTAGAAATTGCACATGACTTCATCAGACTTCGTTGAAGAAAAGTATGACCATTCGTTTTTTGTTTTGTTTTTTATATTAAATGCAAAGGAGAAGAATATGGAAACATAGTAGATAAAAAACTGCAAAAAAAAAAAAATGCAGAAAAGTAGGAAAACTGGTGTTAACCAGTTTACCCAATTATAAAACATAAATTCTTAAAGTGGGGTTCCACCAAAAAAAACAAAAATACCTGGAAAAATTCTAAAAAAAACAAAAAAAAACCATTTGGATATTTTTTTTTTTTTCACTTACCTCTAAATGCCTGTTGCTAGGTGGTCCCTCGTAGTCTGCCTGTTCCTTTGTATGGGCTGGTGACATCACTTCCCCCTCGGCACAGGAAGGGCTCCGCTCTGCTCCCTCCCTCCTGTCAATCATCTGGGACCCATTACAGGTCCCAGGTGATTGAGCGGCCAATCACGGCGCGTGGCGCCGCTCGCGCATGCTCAGTGGGTGCCAGGCTGTGAAGCCACACAGCCCGGCGCCCACAGTTGAAATGCCGGCGCCGACGAGCGGAGGGGGGGACGAGCGGGGCTTCGATCCCCCGCATCGCTGGACCCAGGGACAGGTAAGTGTCCAATTAAAAGTCAGCAGCTGCAGTATTTGTAGCTGCTGACTTTTAATTTTTTTTTTTTTTGACGGCCCCCTGGGTGGAACTCCTCTTTAATGATTCAGTATTCAAATATACAGCAAGGCTCCTTTCATACTTGTGCGACTTGCCCTGCAACTTGGGACTGCAAAGTCGCATGACAAGTCGTACCCCATAACTTCCTTGCACTACTTTGGTCCGTCTTTGATGCGACTTGAGGTCCATTGACCTCAGGATTACACGGGTAATGCGTCAAGTCGCATCGAAGTCGCGTCAAATTCGCTCGGCAAAGTTGCGTCAAAGTCGCGTGACTTTCAGGTCGTACAAGTGTGAAATGGGCCTAAATCCATAACTTGAAATTGTGCTATACCCACACATTTCTCCCCAGCTGCACAAACCCCCTTCCTTTGCTCCCGTGCTGTTTTCCTGGGGTACCATAAGAGCAGAAAAAAAACCTAATACTTTTAAGCAGGGCTTTTTGTTTTTAGCGGGAATGCGGGGGGGGGGGGGGCAGTTCCGGCACCTTTAGCACTGCATGTATGTAATGGCAAGGGGTGCTGAGATATGCTGGGGATCTATTGTCACTGGAAGTGGTCCATAGTTGGAAGGGTCTGTTGTTGCTGGTAGGGGATCTATTGTTGCTGGGGGGTCTACGGTTGAGGGAGGGGTCTATTGTTGCTGGGTGAATCTACTGTTAAGTAAAGAGTCTATTGTTGCTCTTTGCTGAAGGGTCTATTGATGTTGGCTGTTAGGATAAATATTTTTGCTGGAGGGGGTCTATTATTGCTGAAGTGGATCTACTGTTTTGGTGGGGGCATCTGTTGTTGTTGGTGGGCTCTGTAATTGCTGGAGGTATCTATTTTACTGCTTTTCTTGTTATAATTAACACATTACATACAAATTACTTTGCACCAAAAAAAAAATCATACTTGGTTCTGTCTTCTCTAAAAGGGGCGGTACTGGGAGGTGGCTAGGGGGTGGTACCAAGGGATGTGCTCAAAGGTGGGAAGGGGCGGAGACAAGGGGTGACTTGGAAGGGGGGAATACCTGCACCTATTCTCTGAGAAAAAAAAAACCCTGCTTTTAAGTATAGGTAGCATATGGCTCACTCCCTTTTCTCTCACGGTACAATGTATGTACCTGGTGATTGGCTGTTAATGTGGTATGAAACCCTAAAATATGAAACCAGCTTACCTCGGCACTGACATCTCATGCTTCACCATTAAAATCTTGACCGTCCTTCTAAATGAAACTATCCAGTGATCAATGCTCTGGCTTTCCTGTTCTCAGGTGGCTCCATTGCCTTGCGGTGTCCTATGGAGCCACTTTCAGGCACGCTCCCAGGAGTGAGACTCCAACACTGATGTTAGAACACTGTCTGCGCCAACATGTACAGGCAGTCAGAGAGGACTGGATGGGGTGCGCATGCTCAGTGACCATTGGAATTATTGGGTTTTCTAGTCCCATGCAGGGGGATAAGGGGATTTTCACTGAAGCTGGGAGATCGTGCTCCCCAACTGGAAGTTCAGGGAAGTGGTGCAAAGCGAGCTAGAGGCCGGCGGCTACAAACGTAGCAAGTAGTAACAAGTAGTAAGTGATCTTCAGGAGGGTGGACTCCCTCCGGTCATACCTGCCTTCAATCTATCCATTAATATATATGTGCCCCAACTCTGGAGACTCTCATAACTATAGAGTTAAGACTGTAGTACACTGGGCTGCCGTGATGTGGCCTCTGCAGCTTACGCATGTACAGTGGAACCTTGGATTATGAGCATAATCCATTCCAGAAGAATGCTTGTAATCAAAAGCACTCGCATACCAAAGCGAGTTACCCCATAGAAGTCATTGGAAACAAAGATAATTTGTTCCGCATTGACTTCTATTGCATGCAATACCGCATGTGGCCAGAGGTGGGGGGGGCACCGGAGAGCCTCGGAAATACTCAGGGACAGCTCGGCTGAATTTGTAACGCCTTGGAAAGGCTCGGAAACACTCGGGAACGGAGTATTTCCGAGAGATTCAGAGTATTTCCGAACGGCTCAGAACCATTCCGAGTGTCACCGGCGCTCCCTCACCTCTGGCCAAATGCGGTACTGCACACCCCATTAGGTTGAATTCTGCTCGTTTTGCAAGACAACACTCGCAAACCAAGTCAGAATTTAAAAAAAAAAAGTTGCTCGTCTTTCAAAATGCTCATTAACCGCGTTATTCGTTAACCAAGGTTCCACTGTATTTGTGTGCAAGTTAAACTCCTTGTTTTTAATGTGAACTTTTAGACAGGGTCAATTTGGTTTGTTGCAGGCTGGCTGGTAAGTGAGCTGGGAATTTTCGTCAGTTGTTTTTTGGCAAGGCACACTCTGGTCCACCTAGCCAAAAGGCCCAGTTGACCCCTCTCCTCATGATCAAGCCAACCACTGAGTACTAGGTTGGGTGCTCTTGCAAAGAAAGACCACCATGGCAGGGAAGGAATGAACCTGTGTCACCCTTTCATGTGCTCCTTGCTGCAAAAGTTAGTTATAGGTTGGGGTGGTTGCCATTTGTTTTTACTAGAGCAAACTGTGACCCGGGGCCCAGATGCGACCCTTTGCTTGCTTTATTGCGGCCCTTGGAAACAATTTTTATCCACAAATACCAAAAATGAGACATAATTCCCTCAATGACACCAATGAAGGGACAGAATTCCTCCCAATTACAACAAAGATGGGGCACAATGCCTCCAAATGAGAACAAAGATGGAGCACTATACTTCCCAATGAGAACAAAGATGGGGCACAATTCCTCCCAATGACACCAGTGATGGGGCATTGACGTCGGGACCTTTTCTACTCCCATTGGCCACAGTCTCGCCCCCTTAAGTCTGAAGAATGGTAAACTGCCCCTTTGTTTAAAAATTTTTGAGACCCCTGTGTGCCTTGCCCCTGTTAGGAGACTTGCGTCCCAGGGGGTCAGGGAAGGGTCCTTTCTCTTCGGAAAGGGACCATATAACACACCCTTGTGCACTTTTTTTGTGTGTGTTCCTTGCACTTTTTTTGTTCAAAAACAAAGACAGAGATTGCCAGGTGTCTTCCTACCTAATATTCTTGACAAGACATCTGTCCATTTTACAGAATAAGCCCATGAGGACAGCCTTTTATGAAGAGGTCATTCTAGGAGCCACCCCATGTTATTCTTTCACATTGGTAAAACAGTGATGTACAATGCTCACAGTACACGTATTGTATGTTTCTGGTTACCGCTGCCTTTGTTCATTAAATACCAGACTTACTGCACTGTCTGATTTTGTTTAGTGTCTTGTACAAAATAGGAGAAAAGTCGAGAGTTGATCTTCTCCCTGGGGCAGGCAGTTCAAACAACCGAACAATAAAAGCAAATTTGTTCCATGGGTGAAAGTGAAAGGAGAACTCATCTGTCTGGAGATAATGCTGTAAATATACAGATTAAAATACTGATGGTAATATTTTCAAATCCCAAACATTATTTTGTCTTATTCCTTTTTTTTTTGGACAATCTGTCACGTTAATGGATAGAGGAGCAGATTAGCTGAACAGTGATTTTAGGACCAATAATGCTCTTTGGGTGATTTGAGGATGTGACCTCATTTTTTGTGTGATATAATTCTCTCTTATAAGAAGCGATTGAGGAGGAAGCCACCTAATTACTGGAAAATCGTTTTATTATTGCGTTATGTTTTATGCATTTGTCTAAAAGTGTATCTATGCTCAAACTTCGATTTTAAAGCTACAATAGCAGCCTTTCTGGCATAGATAAATAAAGGGTTTCTGGAGAAAATGCTGCTCTAGGCTTACTTATGTGCCAGTCATGCGACCATTGCCTAGGCATTTGGTCATGTGATCTCCACTGAAGGAAAGATTTAAATTTCAGATTCGCTAATCCTCTACTTCAAACTTTTCAAATAAAGGGCCAGTTTACCGTCCTTCAGACTTTAGGGGGGCTGAATTGTGGCCAGTGGGGGTAAAAAAATGTCCTGGCCCCAGCATTAGTGAGAATAAACTTTGCCTCAGGGTTGGTGATCAGTTACATAGCGCCTGTGGTCGGTAGGAGGAGGAATAGTGCTCCATCATTGGTATCAATAGGAGCAATAGTGCTCCATCATTGGTATCAGTGGGAGGAATAGTGCTCCATCATTGGTATCAATGGGAGGAATAGTGCTCCATCATTGGTATCAATAGGAGGAATAGTGCTCCATCATTGGTATCAATAGGAGGAATAGCGCTCCATCATTGGTATCAGTGGGAGGAATAGCGCTCCATCATTGGTATCAGTGGGAGGAATAGTGGTCCATCATTAGTATCAGTGGGAAGAATAGTGCTCCATCATTGGTATCAGTGGGAAGAATAGTGCTCCATCATTGGTATCAATGGGAGGAATAGTGCTCCATCATTGTTATCAATGGGAGGAATGGTGCTCCATCATTGGTATCAATGGGAGGAATAGTGCTATATCATTGGTATCAATGGGAGGAATAGTGCTCCATCATTGGTATCAATAGGAGGAATAGCGCTCCATCATTGGTATCAATGGTAGGAATAGTGCTCCATCATTGTTATCAATGGGAGGAATAGTGCTCCATCATTGGTATCAATAGGAGGAATAGCGCTCCATCATTGGTATCAATGGTAGGAATAGTGCTCCATCATTGGTATCAATGGGAAGAATAGTGCTCCATCATTGGTATCAATAGGAGCAATAGTGCTCCATCATTGGTATCAGTGGGAGGAATAGTGCTCCATCATTGGTATCAATGGGAGGAATAGTGCTCCATCATTGGTATCAATAGGAGGAATAGTGCTCCATCATTGGTATCAATAGGAGGAATAGCGCTCCATCATTGGTATCAGTGGGAGGAATAGCGCTCCATCATTGGTATCAGTGGGAGGAATAGTGGTCCATCATTAGTATCAGTGGGAAGAATAGTGCTCCATCATTGGTATCAGTGGGAAGAATAGTGCTCCATCATTGGTATCAATGGGAGGAATAGTGCTCCATCATTGTTATCAATGGGAGGAATGGTGCTCCATCATTGGTATCAATGGGAGGAATAGTGCTATATCATTGGTATCAATGGGAGGAATAGTGCTCCATCATTGGTATCAATAGGAGGAATAGCGCTCCATCATTGGTATCAATGGTAGGAATAGTGCTCCATCATTGTTATCAATGGGAGGAATAGTGCTCCATCATTGGTATCAATGGGAGGAATAGTGCTCCATCATTGGTATCAGTGGGAGGAATAGTGCTCCATCATTGGTATCAATGGGAAGAATAGTGCTCCATCATTGGTATCAGTGGGAGGAATAGTGCTCCATCATTGGTATCAATGGGAAGAATAGTGCTCCATCATTGGTATCAATGGGAAGAATAGTGCTCCATCATTGGTATCAGTGGGAGGAATAGTGCTCCATCATTGGTATCAATGGGAAGAATAGTGCTCCATCATTGGTATCAATGGGAAGAATAGTGCTCCATCATTGGTATCAATGGGAGGAATAGTGCTCCATCATTGGTATCAGTGGGAGGAATAGTGCTCCATCATTGGTATCAGTGAGAGGAATAGTGCCCCACTGTTGGTGTCACTGGTAAGAATACTGCCCTACGGGCCAGATAAAGGCTAGCAAAGGGCCGCAGTTTGGAGACTACTGCTCTACTTCATCAGAGGTGAAACATTCCAGCCTACTATCATTATTGATTGATCCCAAGAGGACTGTTAACATACAGTAACTCTCAAGTGGTATTAGATCCAAAAACAAAAATGTTATATATTGCCGGTTATTAATTCTTAAACGTGATGGCTGCTTTCATTTTTTTAATATTTTATTTCTCTTTATTTTCATTGGTCAGTAACACACTTTCTGTTTTAGCCTTCACTCTGGGTGAAGGAACAATGGAGACGTCTTTGGACAGCAGCATTGGCAATCTGGGGAGAGAGTGTAGTGTTAGATGTACTAACAGATGTTGATGGACTTGATCAACGAATTAAACTGAACTCCAGATAACACTTTTTAAAGTGATTCTAAAGTCAAAAGGTTTTTTACCTTAATGCATTCTAAAACCTTCTAAGTGCAGCAGCCCCTCCTCAGTCCCTAATACTTACCTGAGCTCATCTCGATCCTGCGATGTGCATAAGAAACTCAGCTGTCCAGGACTCTCCCTCCTCATTGGCTGAGACAGCAGCGGTGCTCCATTGGCTCCCGCTGCTGTCAATCAAAGTCAGTGAGCCAATGAGGGGAGAGAGGAGGCGGGGCCACGCCACAGCTCCATGTCTGAATGGACAAACAGAGCAACGGCTCGACTCGGGTGCCCCCATAGCAAGCTGCTTGCTGTGGGGGCAGGAGGAAAGGGCCAGGAGAGCTGGCAGAGACCCAAGAAGTGGAGGATCCGGGCTGCTCTCTGCAAAACCACTACGCAGGGGAGGTAAGTATAACATGTTAAAAACAAGACTTTACAATCACTTTAATCACGTGCAGCAACAGTTTTTCTCCTTTTTGGTATCAAGGTTTTACATAACCGAATAAAAGCTGACTATTGTAAAAGCTGGCCCTGTCAGTGGTAAATGGTTTGTCTCTACCCTCTACCTGACACTTTTTTCTGGACAGCTTGGCCTGTTAAAGTTGAAAAATAACAGACTTCTTGGCTGGATCTTTAGAAAAAAATAGAGGAAAAAAAGCTAAAGAAAGAAAACGTATATAACCACCACATCTTGGAATTGAAAAATAATGCATTTTTGTTTTGGGGTTTAATAACACTTTGAGTTAAAGTATATCAAAAGGCAAAACTTTATTTTTTTTTTTAGTTTTGGATAGAGTGGAGAGGGATTAGAACCCCTATCGGGTTTTTATTGCTGTCTGTACCCCCATTAGAGAGATTCACCTTCTCTATTTGTCCTGTTTACCATCATCATTCAAAGTGAAATTAAAAGAAAATCCCAAATTTTGGGTTGTCTCCAGAAAAGTAATAGAGGGGAAATCTTCCAATGGGGACACTAGTTCTGGGGACCTGGGGGTTCCCAAGGAATTCCCTTAATTTGCAGAGATTTTCTTTCACTTCCTGTTCGGCTATGGGACAGGAAGTGAAGGCAAATCTCTGCAATGGGACACAGATGGGGAAAAAAATCTGACAGGTGTTATAACCCTCCATTGCTCCATCCATAACTGAATGAAAAAAAAAAAAGTTTTGTCTATAGTTCTATTTTAACATTTGAGTGAAAGTTGTCCAAAATAAGGAGATTCTTGTAGTTTATAATCTACATTACATTCTTCTTGTGCGGTATGCAAGAGCAGCAAAATTGTGGCCCCATGGGAATGCTGGGGGCTAAACAAAATAAATAAAAGTGAATTATTGTGTTAGGAGCAGCTACTGCGTTGTGATTGTACCCCCTTTTCTGTTCATGATTTCTTTTTCTGTTTGGGTTGGCAGAACCCATTGTTGTTTGAAAGATGATATTGGGGTCTGGCTGTTGCGGAGGAATCCAACAAGGATTTGTTACATTAAAACTTGGATTGGTGGATATTCCAGTGGAGGGAATTTGTGGAGTCATTGTTTATATGTTCTTTTCCGCACGTTCTCCCCGCACTGTTTGCTTGTCGCAGACTGTAACCTACTAAGGTGGATAAACAGAAACAACAAATAAATTGGTCCAAGCTGGACCAACGTAACTATGTATAATATAGCCATGCCTGGAATTCTTCTTTAACCATTTCACTGCCAGGTCCGTATGCTGTACGGACCTACAGCACTGCTTCCAGCTGGTCAGGTCCGTACGCCATATGGACCTGCATTCTTCCTCCAGCTATAAGCTCGTGGTCACTTCAGTGACCACAAGCTTATAGCAAAACCATACCTCCCAACTTTTTGAGATGGGAACGAAGGACACCTATTAGCAAAAGTATGTAGGCATAGGACACACCCCCTGCCACACCCCCTTAAAGGAGAATTAAACAAAAAATTGATAAATAGTTAAACCCACAAGTGCTTTTTTTTTACCACTACTTTTCCTTTTTATCAGCTTTTGAAATTTCCGAATGCAACAATTTAGAAATTGGATGAAAGGTTTAGCGCTGGGAAACACTTTTTGAAAGATAAATAATTTTAATTTTATATATAACTATATAGATCAGACCAAAATGAGGGACAAATGAGGATGAAAAACGGACAGAGGGACATTGCTCCAAATCAGGGACAGTCCCTCGAAATCAGGGACATTTGGGAGCTATGGAAAAACTGTTCAGCAGATGCTGGTGAACAGATATCTCGGATTAGCGGCTAACAAGCTACTGATCAGAACTATTTACCTCAAATGTGATTTTAAATTGGTGCATCAGCGCGGGATGCATTTGCAATGCCATTACTTCTTAATGGCACCCTAATCGCGCTGCGATTTTGCAGCTGCAATCACAACACGCTACGCTTGTCCACTTTGGCTCCCACATCAACTTCCTGGTTCCCAGCACAGCAAAAAGAACCCACTGCTTTGCAGAGCAGCTGCGCCCAACTCCTCCCCCCCCCCCCCCAGGAAGTTGATGTGGGAGCCCCCCCACTTTGGCAACAGCTTCCTGGCTCCTGGCAAAGCTGTGGTTTACTTTTGCTGTGCTGGGAACTAGGAAGTTGATGTGGGAGCCCCCCACTCCGGCAACAGCTTCCTGGCTCCTGGCACAGCAGTGGTTTCCTTTTGCTGTGCTGGGAACTAGGAAGTTGATGTGGGAGCCCCCCACTCCAGAAACAGCTTCCTGGCTTCTGGAACAGCTGTGGTTTCCTTTCGCTGTGCCGGGAACCAGGAAGTTGATATGGGAGCCCCCACTCCGGAAACAGCTTCCTGGCTCCTGGCACAGCAGTGGTTTCCTTTTGCTGTGTCAGGAACCAGGAAGTTGATGTGGGAGCCCCCCGCTCTGGCACCAGCTTCCTGGCTCCTGGCATAGCAGTGGTTTCTTTTTGCTGTGCCAGGAACCAGGAAGTTGATGTGGGAGCACCCCACTCTGGCACCAGCTTGCTGGCTCCTGGCGGCTCCTGCTCAGTAAGAACACAGTGATGGTGGGGGGGGGGGGGCAAAGTGAAAGGACACAGTGATGGAGGACACAGTGATGGGAGCACAGTGACGAGGGGCATATTGACAATTCTTATAGTCTATGCATGCCGCTGGTCACTTTCTCCCTAACCCTCACTGTTAAGTTCTTAAGTTGGGATGTATGTATATGGGCGAGGGGGGTGGTGGGAGCAGGGCCGGCCCTACCATGGGACCCAATGGGACCATGGTTCCAGGCGGCATTTAACAGGGGCGGCAGCCAGGCCGACAAGAAGTTTTCAGGACTCAGGAGTAGACTACTCGGACTCTAGTAGCCGCCAGGAATCCCGGATCAGTCAGCAAGACTCTCAGGAGAAGAGCGGAGCGGATGCTGGTCGGCTGTGCACAGTGCGCTCCTGCACTGGTTACTAGAATTGCCTGCTACCCGGCGCCCAGCTACCAGTGACGTTAGAGGCCGCGGCCGCCCCAGCATTCACAGTGCTCAGCCTCCGCGCCAATCAATTGCTCCGCCCACCTCTTCCATCTCCAGCACGAGGGAAGGAAGGGTCTGAGGAGAGCTGCCTGTGTGGCTGTGCCCGTGACAGAGGGTGAGCTGAGCCTGGGCAGCCTCTCTGCCTATCTGAAAAAACAAGGTGAGTTAGGTTGGTTGGTAGCAGGGGCGTAACTACCATGCGGGCGCTATGGGGACCGCTGCCGAGTGGGGCCCAGTGAGGATAAGAGCACCGCCGACACAGTCTCCCAGCCAGGGGAAGAAAGAGGAAAGGAAGAGGCGAGCTGTCCGTATCAGCAGAGAGCTGAATTGCCAGATGTAAGAGCTTTCATTAGAACTTCCAGTGTTCCCGGGGCTCACGTCACATAGCTCCACCTTTTGGCCCGGTGCCTTTGATAGACAGAACGCCGATCCAATGTGGGACATGTGACGTCATCAAAGGCGTCGGGCCAAAGGTGGGGCTATGTGATGATAAGCCCCGGGAAGACGGGAAATTCAAATGAAAGCTATTATAGCGGGCAATCCCACTCTCTGCTGATCCGGGTGGCTTGCCTCTTTCTCTGCATAGGTGGGGCTGTATTGGGCACAGGTCACGCTGTATTGGGCACAGGTCACGCTGCATTGGGCACAGGTCACGCTGTATGTGGCACAGGTCACGCTGCATTGGGCACAGGTCACACTGTATGTGGCACAGGTCCCGCTGCATTGACACTAGAACAGCTGTGGGGGGGGCTGTTTGCAGGGGGGCCCCATACAACATTTTGCTATGGGGCCCTGCTATTTCTAGTTACGCCCCTGGTTGGTAGTACAACTTCAAGTGATTTCTCTCTAAGATTTTTTTTTAAGGGACTCAAGCGGGATTGAATGTGACTGATCTTTCTATTGTACCCATGTTTTCCCTGGAAACACTTTGATGAGGCCTTTTCTTCTGTACTGTTTGTAAATGATCATGCAGATTTACAAAAGAAACATGCTTTTTACATACAAACTATAAAATTATTTGTATGATTTTCATGGCTTCTAATCAAGATGCAATAGTGGTAAATTTTATTGGGAACAGGCATAAAAGAGGCGTGATTTTTTTTTTTGGGGGGGTGGGGGGGGGGGGCAGAATTTTATTCTTGGTCCCAGGTCCCAGGTAGCACCATTTCTTGGGCCGGCACTGGGTGGGAGGATGGTGTGGGTGTCGGTGTGTGTGTGTGTGTGTGTGTGTGTGTGTGTGTGTGTGTGTGGGGGGGGGGAGCTAAATGCACCTTTGCCTAAGTAGACAAAAATCCTTGCACCGGCCCAGGATGCACTATGGGAAGAAGGTAAGCGGGTGGAGGCATTGCAATGCTTTGTCTAGTGGAGTCTATGACTCAATAAGTCAGGGTGGCAAAAGGGAAACCTACTCAATATTAGGTGGGTGTTCACAATGTTATGGATGGTATTACCTGTGAACAATACCCACGGGGACACTATGAGGAGTGACTACTATGTGACAGACACAAAACTCATGCCATTTCTCCATAGGCAGGTTGAAGCATTCAATCATAAAAACCCGCAGAAAATGTACTCAGAACATGTTTGCTCTTCGAGGGGTTAAATAAACATTGATGGGAAACATTCGGACTATATAAAGGGAAAAAAAAAAAAAACATGTGGACAGGCTGTCAGTGTTAATGATTTTTTTAATAACGTAGAGGAAGACCTTTGCCATCGTCTTTCGTTTTTTTTTTGGTTGCTAAGAATTGTGGCGGCAAGTGGTTGCTAAGCAGCGCAGCACCATCTGAAGATTCTCAAGTCAAAAGTGGCAGCACCTTGGGGAGTCATACAGCTTTGCTATAAAAGCATTAGGATCCGTCTTTGTCAGTACTAAAAAAAGAATAGGTACAGCTATTGTCTGCAGTGTGCTGGCATTCAATGAAATGATTGAAGGGAGAATATAGAGATCCTATATCTCTATTGTAAGGGGGAGAGGTGCAAATAGTATTGGCAGCAATAAGCTATGCATGTTACAGAGACACCGAGCACCAAGCAGGTTTTTTTTGCCCTTTTATTCAGCAAGGCAGCAAACACAGTTTCATTGTAGGAGGGCTTTGTACAGCAAGTGCGTGGTGTAGAACAAAGAGAATATCTGCTCATCTGAGCCACTGACTAAGTGCAGGTTTTATCTAACAGGGTGTCCCCTAACAGATTCCTCAAAACAAACAGTCAGTAGCTTTTTAGTGTCCTGTCGGCACTCAGCCTTTTCACCCAGCAGCAGGCTTCCATAGCAAAGAGAACCCTCAGTATCAGTCAGCTTGCAATAAAAAAAGGCCTTTAAACGGAAACTAATAGTGAGGTCTGACTACCACGTGAGATGTGTAAGATGCTCTACAAAGCCTCCAAGCTCCAGGACTCAGACAGGACTTGTTAAGGTTTTGAGAAACAAAGAAGTCTGTCTTCTCCACACTATTTATAAACTTTGGAGTCCCTCACCATATGTATGTGACAAACACACACACAAACATATGTTATATATATGTTATATGTTATATATATATGGTGATGAGCGTGACCTCCATGCCCCCAATGACGTCAATTTTGATGAAACGCATAGGGTGGAGTCCACGCTTGTGACGTCACCACTCTGGCTGATTCCACGAGGCTGTCAGTTAGATCCCCAGGACTTGATTTGGAATCCTCCTCACTATAGGAATCTAGGTCCAGACTCACACGATATAACACGTCACACATTTAAATTCTGGGACCAGATTTATTCTAAAAACAAATGGGAGTATAATTCACCTTTAATTTATTTAAAAGATAACAAGTTTTTTCCCCCTGGGATGGAGGTAATGGGTGGAAACTGGATTATAAATAGGGATGCACAATTAAAAGACATCACTAAGAAAGGTAAAATGATCACATTTCAGGAATTATCTGCACATAGGGATTTGTTAAAGGTAAATAGGTATGGCCAGCTCTCTCATTTCGTCGGAAGCCTTCCTGGGCCTATAAGAGATGAAAAAGATTACAGACCGATAGAGAAGCTTTTTTTAAGGGATCGGCCGAGGAAGAATATATCAGCGCTATATAAAATTTTGACGAGTGGAGGAGGGCTCGAAGTACCGCCATTCATTAAAAAATGGGAAAATGAATTGGGATCAGTCTGTAGCAAAGGCTCGTTGGGGATCATATTAGGGGCAACACATAGCTCAGCAGTAGATATGAAAATGATTGAGACAAACTATAAGTGCCTGGCTAGGTGGTATGCGACACCTGATAAAATCAGCAAATTTCAACCGGATAAATCCTCAAATTGTTGGAGAGGATGTAGGGCCTTGGGAACGATGGCTCATCTCTGGTGGGATTGTCCAGCCATTAAAAGATACTGGCAGGAAGTGATTAAGCTTAGTGAGGAGATTACGGGCAAAGCTATTCCGGTTGACCCATGGGTCTGTTTGTTCCATGGGTCAGAGGGTTTGAACAGAGGGTACAAACTCTTCGTAACCCCTGTGCTTTTGAATTCAGCGAAAAGCGTAATACCAAAAAAAATGGCAGGAAACAGAGGACCTAAGATTAGGGATTGGATAGCAAGGGTTAATGAAACCTATATCCTAGAAAAGACGGAAGTAGCAGACTCTTCGTTTGGAGAAGGAGAGGTCAGTGGAGCCAAATGGGCCAATTGGGAAGCCTTTAAAAAAATCTAAGAGATTCGCCGAAGTTATTATGAGTTAAGTTATGCGTATTTTTTATTGATGGAGTGCACCTGTGGGATGAGGGGGGGGCTTGGGGAGGAGGGAGGGGGGAGATAAAGGGTTGCTTCGGGGAATGGTAAAAGGTTGACAAGATAAGTACAATTGAAGTTTTGTAACCTATGTATTTTTATATAATATTAAATAAAGATTTAAAAAAAAAAAAAGATTCCCAGGACTGCTATATGCTGCATATATGCCTGTTTCTACTACCATATTATGAGTAGTTTGTGCTTTTATCTATAATACATTTTAAATACAGTTTTACACTATGGAAATATCTTTGATTTATTTCCATCTATGGTATGCTGGAGTAATTTCCCACTATCCCCCTACGAGAGTGTTTATATCTAAAGGGAAGAAAGGAGCTGAGGATCTCCATCTTAGGGGACATCTTTCCACATTACGCTCATGACTCTTATAATTTAGAGTCTATGCTCTCTGGTAAGCGACCGTTTTTTTGTATATGGTGGTGGTGCACCTGGGTGATTCACTTTTTTATTTGATATCCATATCCACATCTGAAGCGCAAGTTGGATTCCCATTGGACACTGGATATTTTTACCACCTGTAATTTTAATAAGACGTCTGTCATTGGACTTGTCACTTTATATGGGACTTTATACACGATTCAGTTTGATGTTCACATTGTTTATTATTATTTGCAATTTTGTTTATTCATTCACAGCTCGGCAATTTTTGTATTAGGTACAAAATCCTTTGTTGGTGATGAGAGCTTCAAGATGCCTCCTGTATGGAGAAACTAGTCGCATGCGTTGCTCGGGTGTGATTTTGGCCCATTCTTCCACACAAACAGTCTTCAAAGGTTCTGTGGGCCTCTTCTATAAACTCCGACCTTTAGTTCTTTCCATAGATTTTCTATTGGGTTCAAGTTAGGTGATTGGCTGGGCAATTCTAGCAGCTCTATTTTCTTTCTTCGAAAACCAGTTGAGCGTTTCCTTGGCTTTGTGTTTGTCTTGGTACATTTTCCCATTCATCCTTCCTTCAATGATAACACTACAAGTATACAAAGCCCTTGCTGTCCCAATGTCACATTTGCTATACTTATAATGTTACTGAAACATTGGTTTCTCATTGAAATATGGGTGTGTGGCAATAATAGTAAGACATTTCTTTCTCTTCCAAATAATGCTGGACTTTAAAGTGGTAGTAAACCCTCCGCTTTTTTTTTTACCTACAGGTAAGCCTATAATAAAGTTTGCCTGTAGGTAATATTAATATCTCCTAAACGTGCACCGTTTAGGAGATATTCCAGCCAGCAGCAGCTGGTGACGTCACCGGGGCATGCACTCTGAAGGAACAGCATACCCACGCCATTCCTTAAGAGCTGTGTGCTGCGGTTCTGCCAGTCAGACAGCCGGAGTCCGCCAACCCGGAAGGAAGACCAGGTGAAGATGGAAGCCTCTGCAGAATGCCACTGGAGGGCTTTGCTTTAAGGTAACTCTTTCATAAGTATGTGGTGCATACTAGCACATTGCGATATTGCCTTGCAGGGGGATTTTTCTTTTTTTTAAATTCCTAGCGTTTACCACCGCTTTAACCACTTGCCGACCAGCTCACGCAGATATACTGCGGCAGGTCGGCTCTCCTGTGCGAACTGATGTACTTATACGTCGGTCCATGCTTGCAGACCAGCGGACGTGCACGCATGCCGCGGGGGAGTGCCCGCGGGTCCCGCAGATTCAATGTCCGCCAGGGACCCGCGATTGCCGACCAGCTCACACATATATACTGCTGCAGGTCGGCTCTCCTGTGCGAACTGATGTACTTGTACGTCGGTCCGTGCTTGGAGACCAGCGGACGTGCACGCATGCCGCAGGGGGGTGCCCGCGGGTCCAGCGGATTCAATGTCCGCCAGCGACCCGTGATCGCTGTGTGCAGAGGCAGAACTGCCTATTTATACAAGGCGATTCCCCGTTCTCCCTAATGACATGTCTGAGATCTTCTGTTTCCAGTGACCGAGAATAGTGATCTCTGTCATTTCCCTGGTATCCCATCCCCCCTACAGTTAGAACACACTCAGGGAACACACTTAACCCCCTGGATCGCTCCCTAGTGTTAACCCTTTCCCTGCCAATGACATTTTACATTGATTATTGCATTTTTATAGCACTGATCAATGTAATAATGTCACTGGTCCCCAAAAAGTGTCACTTGGGGTCAGATTTGTCGCAGTCCCGCTAAAAATTGCAGATCGCTGTCATAACCAGTAAAAGCAATAAAAAAATAAATAAAAGCTTCTAAATCTATCTTGTAGTTTGTAGACGCGTTAACTTTTGCGCAAAACAATCAATATAGGCCTATTGCGATTTTTTTTACCAAAGATATGTAGAAGAATATATATCGGCCTAAACTGATAAATACATTTTTCTTTTTTGGATGTGTATTATAGCAGAAAGTAAAAAAAAATTTTTTTTTTTTATTTTCATTGTCTTTTTTTTTGTTTAAAGCGCAAAGAAATAAAAACCGCAGAGGTGATCAAATACCACCAAAAGAAAGCTCTATTTGTGGGTAAAAAAGGATGTCAATTTTGTTTGGGTACAGCATCGCACGACCGCGCAATTGTCAGTTTATCGCAAAAACGGCCTGCTCAATAAGGGGGCAAATCCTTCCGGGGCTGAACTGGTTAAAGTAATACTAAATTCTGATTAAAGAAAAAAAAATGTAATCGCTTTAAGTATGTATTCACAACAACCACCCCCCCTGTAGATTAGGGGCTGGACGCATGAATGGGGGAGGGGGGGCAGCACCCCTGCGCCCCTTATGGATGGGCCGCCGCTGCTTTCCATTGCTCTCTGCTTCCATCAAATCTCCAAATTCCTTTTTTTTCCTGTTGTGATCTGTTGGAGGATAGCTACGTTCATTCTCCGTATTCCACTCTGAATGTACTCTAGTTCAATCCCAAAGTAGATTAGGGACTATGTTCTATGAACTATTAGATCTGTAGTGCGTATAGAACAGTGCACATGATCCCAACTAATATGCGCTGCTCCTTTGGGAGCTCACAGGGCAAAAAACACAGTAAGAAACAATTTAATGAAAAATAGATTACAGGGCCATTAAATAGTATGGATTATTTTTGGAGAATAAGGATATTGTTTAATATCGCCTTAATGGTACCAAGACACTGACAGTAGTATAAAATTCAATATTTATGTGGATATATTAAAACCCACAAAAACATATTTATTTGAATGGTATTTAATTTATTCCAATATCCAAGTATATAGTTAGAGCGAAACTACACTGCATCTGAACACCACAAATCAAAAACACTATTTAATTTGTTTTTATTATTCAAAGCAAACTACCCCAATCCATCCATATCTCCATGCTTTATTTTGCTGAAAAAACCCCCCCTAACATTTCTGGCCATGGCCATCTTGAGTAAAGGCAGATGATGTGTGTAGCATTTACTTCCTGGAATCCATCTGCCCTTAGTTCAGGCATGCAGGTGTTCCATCAGATTAGACGACCCTTGAGAATCGCGTAACGGAAGTGACGTTCCGTCACGGCCATCTTGGGGACACCCGCACTCAGCCACAGTAAGCCTACAGGCTGAAGTCACCAAGAGGACATCTTTTTACACCCTCTGAAATCTTGCCTTTTACACTTATGTTTACCACTAAACTGAGCTTATATAGTGAAATACAGTATTTAGACATCCGTGACACTGTTTTGAGGTTTAATTTTAAAAGCAACGGTCTTCTGTCAGTTTATCAAAGGTGTGAGATCAGCAGGCTTGCCGATGCTTTTAAAATTCAACATCAAAACAGTCACACGGACTTCTAAATACTGTATTTCACAATATAAGCTCAGTTTAGTGGTAAAAATAAGTGTGAAAATGCAGAAAAACCTGGATAGTCAGAAGCAGACACACGGCCAAAAATATATGTGCTTGGTCACACATGGATTGCAAATTAAAAAACACATGCAATGACCTGAGTCACGTGGGGGGATCTCGGAGCTCTATGCCCTCTTCAACACTCAATGGACTATACCCTCATACCAAACAACATGGGAATCAGATCTAGGCAAGAATATAGAGGAGGACGTTTTGGGGGCAGTGGTTGACCATGGTGCACAGAGGAATACTCAATACTTCCTTGGTGGAAGCGCATTACAAGGTGCTGTCCAGATGGTACCTGGTTCCGGCGAGGCTGGCGAGATTGTACCCTGGAACTTCAGCCCTTTGCTTCAGAGGGTGCCGGCAAGAGGGTACTATGTTCCATGTCTGGTGGTCCTGTCCCAAGGTCCAGTGCTTTTGGATCAGAATATTCACTCTGGTCTATTCAGTGACAGGACAAAATCTACCTAAAGATCCTAAAACGGCGGTTTGCGGACCTGCTGGACGAGATCCATAGATATCTCTGATCTCTCATCTTCTTTATTTTTTCAGCAGCTAAAATTACAATAGCGTGAGCATGGAAAACCCCAGTGGTCAGTCCTGCACTAGTAAAACACAAACTTTCTTGGATCATGGTCAATGAAAAATTGACCAGCATCCTTAGAGACAGACAAGCCAGATTTGATAAGGTGTGGTCCCCCTGGATTAAATACCTGCAAGCTCCATAGTTCCTGAAACTAGATAGTAGGGGGCCTAGGCCAAGGGCAATGACTCCTGCTTCTTATTATTAGCCTTTATTCTTCTTTTTACTCCTTCCCTTCTTCTCTTTTCTTTTCTTCTTTTCTCTTTTAAGTTGAGTGCTAATTACCTTATGGATGCAAGTGGAGAGTCCTGGAGCCTCTAATTTTTTTATGCCAATGTGGGAGCTACATAAAGTGACTGCAAGTACCTGATCTTGGTGATAAGGGCCCCGACCTCGGGTTATGCTAAAGTCGCTACAGTTTGATCGAATGTTACTGAGATGTTTTCCAGAACAATATTCCTGAATAGTTTATACCACAGAGAAGTTATAATTATTCCATACATGGCCAAGCAGGCAGTAGCCTAATTCAACTGTATTTACCTTTATAATTGTTTTTATATTACAGTCATATGGATTGGACGCTTGGTCACCTTTGAGAGTGCATGGATCCTTCCTTTTCGATATATTATTTGTATCCTAAGAAATTTTTTAAACTTTTGAATAAAAATCTATTGCAAACGAAAAAACAAACAAAAAACACATGCAACAATGTCTGCTATGAACTGTGAACAGGAGGTTTTTTTAAGCACCTCTAGCCTCCGAGTGCAGCGTGAATTGAGCCTATTAGGACGTAGTGGCTCAGGCCGCTTCCTTACATGACATGCGTGCTCAGTGTAGGTGAGTGGCCCTGAATGTAGACTGTGTGTAGTGTGCATACAAGTGTCTGGTTAGTTACTGCATCCTAATGCCCGTACACATGGTCGGAATTTCCGATGGAAAATGTCCGATCGGAGCGTGTTGTCGGAAATTCCGACCGTGTGTGGGCTCCATCGGACATTTTCCATCGGATTTTCCTACACACAAAGTTTGAGAGCAGGCTATAAGATTTTCCGACAACGAAATCCGTTGTCGGAAATTCCGATCGTGTGTACACAAATCTGACGGACAAAGTGCCACGCATGCTCAGAATAAATAAAGAGATGAAAGCTATTGTCTACTGCCCCGTTTATAGTCCCGACGTACGTGTTTTACGTCACCGCGTTCAGAATGATCGGATTTTCCCACAACTTTGTGTGACCGTGTGTATGCAAGACAAGTTTGAGCCAACATCCGTCAGAAAAAATCCTAAGATTTTGTTGTCGGAATGCCCGATCAATGTCCGACCATGTGTACGGGGCATTATAGTCTTCAACAGGCTGCCTGCTGTCGGCACTCATGAGAACAATGCCTTAAAGGGTGTACAAAACATGTTCTGAATAATCTCAGAACCCTTCTTGCTCTTCAGCTGTTTTTGGTTTGACCTTGAATCTGACCCTGACCTTGACTTAAATCTTGTTGCTTCTGCGTTTAGTTTCTTAAATTCTTTCCATGTTTTGACCAAGCTACTGACTACTATTTTTCCCTAGCTCTGGCACTATGCCTGGTGTGTTGCTTCTATGTTGCTAACTTTGACCTGACTCTAATTAGCTTGTTTCTTCTGGATTCTAAATCACCAGCTTATCACTCCTTAGAAAAATGAGCCTAAAAGGGGCAATGTGGAAAATGCGTCAGAGGGACTACGTGGATAAAAGGCGCGTGTGTCCTGAGCAAAGACCTGGCACCATAGCCAGTACCCTGCATGGCCCTGCGCAGGATCATATGCGCAGGAACGCAGCGATGTGTGGGAATGCGCACTGGCGCATGCCCTCATTCAGCATTGGCGCAAAACACCCTTTATAAGGATGACCGCAGCGTTTGGAGATTGCTGGTTGATCGCCTCCCTCCATGCTCCTTGATCCTGTGTTTCCTGAGTTCCTTGGACTTTGCATTACTGACCCGGCTTGCTTCTGGACTCGTCTTCTGCTTGATTCCTGGTTATGACCTCGGCTTACTCTAACATACCTAGCTTCCTCTGATCAACCTTGTATGACTCTGGCTTGCTCTCCGACCACCCTCCTAACCATCCGCCTGGCTCCTCTGCATGACCTCTTGACTACTCTCTTGCCTTCTCCTCTGCTTGTGCATGACCCTGGCTCTGATCCTGACTATGCCACTTCAGTTCTGCCACTCTGATATTCTGCCTGTCACAGGTACCACCAACCTCCTGCTGCCTTGTCAGGAAAGTACTTACCGAGGCCGAGAGCGGTTCACCCTTGCAACTAAGCGCAGTCCGCCCCCTGGAGGTGGTACAGGGGGTGAATGGCACAAAGAGGCACAGGCTACCCAGTGAACCATAGAAGACTTGCGTGGAGGTCCTTGAAGGGAGAAGCCGCTGCGCAGGAACTGGTAACCAGAGTTCTTAACTGAAAGAGAACAAACAGAAAGTCCAGAACCAGGCTGAGGGTCAAACACCAGAGTCAGCAACACAACTGCAGGCTGAAGGATGGTGCCAGGAAGACACAAGGCACATCCAGGATACAGGCAGGAGGTCAAGGCAAGGAGACAGGAGACAAATCCAGGTCACAGGCAGAGGGTCAAACACAGGAGATTGTTGGAGAAACGTTTAAACAAGGTCCAGGAGAAGAGTAGAGTAGTCGAGTAGCAATCCGGATCACAACGGGTAAACAGGTACAGGAGACAAGATCAGGTTTTCAAAACAGGAAGCTGAAGACGAACCAGCAATTTGTCTGAGTGCCAGAGCCCTTTATATAGTCCAGCTGAAAGGATCACGTTGGGCGTGCGCATGCGCGTGCGCCGGAGCGCCGGACCGCGAATGTGCATATGCGCAGGAACACGGCCAGAGCGTCTGGAGGAATTATTCCCCTGACATGCCTCCAGCCACTCGTCTCCAAAAGCAGACTCCAGGAGGCAACCCGTGCTTTTTTGAGCCATGCCCTCCCCGTCATGACCTCCAGGGGTGTTCAGCGCTTAGCCGCAAAAGGAAGCCCTCTCGTCACTTTGGCCTCCAACCAGGTACGTGACAAGATGCCATGTGGAACAATCCCATCCCCACCTTCTAGCATGCTGCTGAAGACAAGGGTCTCCTTAGATTTTTTTGCCTCAGGTAAAACCACATCTTTTACTGTGGCACTCTTAAACATTTTTGTATTGACAGCATGTCATTTGGCCCTCAGATGTGTTCTTTGCTATCCTACCACTATTAGTTACCAGATTTGCAATAGTACTAACCGGCTGAAGATGGATGTCAACTGAGCTATGAGGACATCCCCTTTGCTGATAGATATATTTTTCCAGTCTTAGATTTTCATCCATACATTGCACCCATTTTTTGTGAGATGGGGAGTCAGTAGGCTTCCAGTATCTACTAGGGATGAGCTTCGTGTTCGAGTCGAACCCATGTTCGACTCGAACATCGGCTGTTCGACCGTCCGTCGAATTGCGAACGATATGGGCCGTTCGCGCCAAATTCGTGTGGCGCGTCACGGCCCATAATTCACTGCGGCATCGCAGTGCATTGCTGGCTGATGATTGGCCAAGCATGCACTATGACCCGCATGCTTGGCCAATCACAGCGCCGCCTGAACAGAGAGCCGTAATTGGCCAAAGCCAAGGAGGCTTTGGCCAATTATGGCTCAGGGGATTTAGTACACGCCCCACACTATATAAGGCCGCCTGCACGGCGGCCCTGTGTAGTGTGTGTTCCGGCGTTGAAAGAGATAGACAGAGAGACAGTGTTTGATTTGAGTTAGATAGATTAGGCAGAACAGTCAGTCAGTTAGCTGCACTTACAGTGTATTGTGTATATATATGCATCCCAGGTGTTGCATATATATATATACACTGTATTCAGTTTAGCTAGATCCGTTCCTGTTATCTTCTATCTAGACTATTTACATTCAGTGCAGTGTGTCCTGCTCACAGTGTTCAGCTAGATCCGTTCCTGCTATTTACATTCAGTACAGTGCTTCCTGCTCACAGTGTTCAGCTAGATCCGTTCCTGCTATTTACATTCAGTGCAGTGCGTGCTGCTCACAGTGTTCAGCTAGATCCGTTCCTGCTATTTACATTCAGTGCAGTGCGTGCTGCTCACAGTGTTCAGCTAGATCCGTTCCTGCTATTTACATTCAGTGCAGTGCGTCCTGCTCACAGTGTTCAGCTAGATCCGTTCCTGCTATTTACATTCAGTGCAGTGCGTCCTGCTCACAGTGTTCAGCTAGATCCGTTCCTGCTATTTACATTCAGTGCAGTGCGTGCTGCTCACAGTGTTCAGCTAGATCCGTTCCTGCTATTTACATTCAGTGCAGTGCGTCCTGCTCACAGTGTTCAGCTAGATCCGTTCCTGTTATCTTCCTACTGACAGGCAGGCTTGTCTGGTTACAGTATATAAAGCTACCTGAAGAAAATTACAGGTGTTCTTTTTGATCCTATTAGTACCACGGTCAGGCAGCTAGACTATTTACATTTAGTACAGTGTGTCCTGCTCACAGTGTTCAGCTAGATCCGTTCCTGTTATTTACATTCAGTGCAGTGTGTCCTGCTCACAGTGTTCAGCTAGATCCGTTCCTGCTATTTACATTCAGTACAGTGCGTGCTGCTCACAGTGTTCAGCTAGATCCGTTCCTGCTATATACATTTAGTGCAGTACGTCCTGCTCACAGTGTTCAGCTAGATCCGTTCCTGTTATCTTCCTACTGACAGGCAGGCTTGTCTGGTTACAGTATATAAAGCTACCTGAAGAAAATTACAGGTGTTCTTTTTGATCCTATTAGTACCACGGTCAGGCAGCTAGACTATTTACATTTAGTACAGTGTGTCCTGCTCACAGTGTTCAGCTAGATCCGTTCCTGTTATTTACATTCAGTGCAGTGCGTCCTGCTCACAGTGTTCAGCTAGATCCGTTCCTGCTATTTACATTCAGTGCAGTGCGTCCTGCTCACAGTGTTCAGCTAGATCCGTTCCTGCTATTTACATTCAGTGCAGTGCGTGCTGCTCACAGTGTTCAGCTAGATCCGTTCCTGCTATTTACATTCAGTGCAGTGCGTCCTGCTCACAGTGTTCAGCTAGATCCGTTCCTGTTATCTTTCTACTGACAGGCAGGCTTGTCTGGTTACAGTATATAAAGCTACCTAAAGAAAATTACAGGTGTTCTTTTTGATCCTATTAGTACCACGGTCAGGCAGCTAGACTATTTACATTTAGTACAGTGTGTCCTGCTCACAGTGTTCAGCTAGATCCGTTCCTGTTATTTACATTCAGTGCAGTGTGTCCTGCTCACAGTGTTCAGCTAGATCCGTTCCTGCTATTTACATTCAGTACAGTGCGTCCTGCTCACAGTGTTCAGCTAGATCCGTTCCTGCTATTTACATTCAGTGCAGTGCGTGCTGCTCACAGTGTTCAGCTAGATCCGTTCCTGCTATATACATTTAGTGCAGTACGTCCTGCTCACAGTGTTCAGCTAGATCCGTTCCTGTTATCTTCCTACTGACAGGCAGGCTTGTCTGGTTACAGTATATAAAGCTACCTGAAGAAAATTACAGGTGTTCTTTTTGATCCTATTAGTACCACGGTCAGGCAGCTAGACTATTTACATTTAGTACAGTGTGTCCTGCTCACAGTGTTCAGCTAGATCCGTTCCTGTTATTTACATTCAGTGCAGTGCGTCCTGCTCACAGTGTTCAGCTAGATCCGTTCCTGCTATTTACATTCAGTGCAGTGCGTCCTGCTCACAGTGTTCAGCTAGATCCGTTCCTGCTATTTACATTCAGTGCAGTGCGTGCTGCTCACAGTGTTCAGCTAGATCCGTTCCTGCTATTTACATTCAGTGCAGTGCGTCCTGCTCACAGTGTTCAGCTAGATCCGTTCCTGTTATCTTTCTACTGACAGGCAGGCTTGTCTGGTTACAGTATATAAAGCTACCTAAAGAAAATTACAGGTGTTCTTTTTGATCCTATTAGTACCACGGTCAGGCAGCTAGACTATTTACATTTAGTACAGTGTGTCCTGCTCACAGTGTTCAGCTAGATCCGTTCCTGTTATTTACATTCAGTGCAGTGTGTCCTGCTCACAGTGTTCAGCTAGATCCGTTCCTGCTATTTACATTCAGTACAGTGCGTCCTGCTCACAGTGTTCAGCTAGATCCGTTCCTGCTATTTACATTCAGTGCAGTGCGTGCTGCTCACAGTGTTCAGCTAGATCCGTTCCTGCTATATACATTTAGTGCAGTACGTCCTGCTCACAGTGTTCAGCTAGATCCGTTCCTGTTATCTTCCTACTGACAGGCAGGCTTGTCTGGTTACAGTATATAAAGCTACCTGAAGAAAATTACAGGTGTTCTATCCCAGCTTAGTGCAGCTACAGGCCATTAGTATGTCTGGAAGGCCAAGAAGGAGAGGCAGACAGTCACAAGCCAATAAGAGAGGGCAAGCAGGCTCTGTGTCTAGTGCTGGTCGTGGAGACGGTGCATCCTCATCAGCACGTGGCCATGGGACACGCTTGGCCTTTTTTTCGGCAGCTGGCCGTGTTGAGCCGCAACATGCGGAAGACTTGGTCGAGTGGATGACCAAGCCGTCCTCATCCTCCTCATCCTCTCTCACCCATGCCCAGGGTGCTTTGTCTGGCAAAGCAGCGGCCTCTTCCCTCAGCTCAATGTCATCAGTGACTCCTTCCCTAGCCCCACCATGTCCTCCTGAGGATTCCCTCGAACTGTTTGACCACAGTGTTGGGTACATGCTCCAGGAGGATGCCCAGCGTTTGGAAGGCTCTGATGATGATACTGAGCTCAATGAAGGCAGTAACATGAGCACGGACAGAGGGGGTGCCCAAGAAGGACAGCAATCTGGCAGTCATGCTCCCCCTGCTGCAGCATACTGCCAGGTTTGCTCCAGTGATGAGGAGGGAGGGGATGATGAGGTCACTGACTCAACGTGGGTGCCTGATAGGAGAGAGGAGGAGGAGGAGGAGGAGGAGGAGGAGGAGGAGGAGGTGGCACATCACCAACTAGGCAGGATGCCCTCCAGGGGCCAGCCTAAGGGCAGCACATTGACTGCATCACACCCCAAAGCTCCACATGTGCAGGGCGCTGCAGTCTCTGCGCGTTATTCAAAAAGTTCTTTGGTGTGGGCCTTTTTTGAGACGAGTGCATCAGATCGCACCGCTGCTATTTGCAATATATGTCTCAAGCGTATCTCGCGTGGCCAAAACATCTCCCGCTTGGGTACCACATGCTTGACCAGACATATGTTGACCTGCCATGCAGTTCGTTGGCAAGCGTATCTAAAAGACCCACACCAAAGAACAAAGACGATCTCTCCTTGCTCCTCATCAGCTGAGATTTCCAACCCCACTAGACCTTCAGTCCTCTCTGCGACCTGCAGTGAGAGGAATGAAGGTGTAGAATTAGGTGTGTCACAGCCAAGTACTTATGGGCAATCTGCTTTTGGTACACCGACGTCAGATTGTACCAGGCAAATTTCCCTGCCCCAGCTGCTGCACCGCCGAAAGAAGTTTGCTCCCAGCCATCCACATGCCCAGCGGTTGAATGCTAGCTTGGCAAAATTGCTAGCACTTCAACTGCTGCCTTTTCAGTTGGTAGACTCTGCCCCCTTCCGTGAGTTTGTGGAATGTGCGGTTCCTCAGTGGCAGGTACCCAAACGCCACTTTTTCTCACGGAAGGCGATTCCGGCTCTCTACCGGCATGTGGAAGGCAATGTCCATGCCTCGCTGGACAGGGCGGTCAGCGGTAAGGTGCATATTACCGCTGACTCATGGTCCAGCAGGCATGGACAGGGACGTTACTTAAGTTTCACGGCGCATTGGGTGACTCTGCTGGCAGCTGGGAAGGATGCAGGACAAGGTGCAGTAGTGTTGGAGGTTGTTCCGCCACCACGCCTCCAAAATGCTGATTGTGACACACCTCTCTCCTCCACCCCCTCCTCTTCTTCTTCCTCCATGGCCTCTTCCTCGGAACCAGCGGTGCTCCGTAGGCGTTCAAGGGGCTACGCAAGTACGCAGGCCAAAAGATGCCATGCGGTGCTTGAGCTGGTGTGCTTGGGGGACAGGAGCCACACTGGGGCAGAGGTTCTGTCAGCTCTGCAGGGGCAGGTTCAGAGGTGGTTGACGCCACGCCAACTTAAGGCAGGAATGGTGGTTTGCGACAATGGCACCAACCTCCTCTCTGCCCTCCGACAGGGACAACTGACCCATGTGCCCTGTTTGGCTCACGTCCTTAACTTGGTGGTGCAGCGGTTCTTGGGCAGGTACCCGGGCTTACAGGATGTCCTGAGGCAGGCCAGGAAAGTCTGTGTGCATTTCCGCCGGTCATATAATGCCAGTGCTCGGCTGACGGACCTCCAAAAGGAGTTTAACCTGCCCAAGAACCGCCTAATCTGTGACATGCCCACCAGGTGGAACTCGACGTTGGCCATGCTGCAGCGGCTGCACACGCAGCAGAGGGCCATCAATGAGTACCTGTGCGACTATGGCACCAGGACAGGGTCAGGGGACCTTGGTTTTTTTTCCCCACGCCAGTGGGCCATGATCAGGGATGCATGCACTGTCCTGTCACCATTCGAGGAGGCCACGAGGATGGTGAGCACTGACAGTGCATGCATCAGTGACACTGTCCCCCTTGTCCACCTGTTGGAGCACACGCTGCGTGGGATAATGGACAGGGCACTTGAGGCAGAACAGAGGCAGGAAGAGGAGGACTTCCTTAGCTCTCAAGGCCCCCTTTATCCAGACAGTGTTCCTGCGTGCCCGCCGATCACACAGGAAGAGGACGAGGAGGAGGAGGAGGAGGAGGAGGAAGATTGTGTCAGTATGGAGGTGGAGCCTGGCACTCAGCATCAGCAGTCTTTAAGGGATCAGTCCCAAGGAACACATGGACTTGTACGTGGCTGGGAGGAGGTGGCTGCGGACGTTGTTGTCCTTAGTGACCCAGAGGACTCCGGACCGAATGCCTCAGCAAACCTACGCTGCATGGCCTCCCTGATCCTGCAAAGCCTGCGTAAGGATCCTCGTATTCGTGGTATCAAGGAGAAGGACCAATACTGGCTGGCAACCCTCCTTGATCCACGTTACAAGGGTAAGGTTGCGGACCTTATCTTGCCATCGCAGAGGGAGCAGAGGATGAAACATCTTCGGGAGGCCTTGCAGAAAGGTCTGTGCAACGCGTTCCCAGAGACTGGGAGGTTACAAACTCCTGTTTCTGGACAACGTGTTGCTGAGGCTTCGGTCAGTCAAAGAAGGAGCGGTGGAGAAGGTGGCCGTCTGACCGATGCGTTCAGACAATTTTTTGGTCCGCAGCCCCAAGGTATGATCGGTTCCAGCAACCATCGCCAGCGTCTGTTTTACATGGTGCAGGAATACCTAGGGGCAAGATCAGACTTGGACACCTTTCCCACCGAAAATCCTCTGGGTTACTGGGTCTTGAGGATGGATCACTGGCCAGAGCTTGCACAGTATGCAATTGAGCTACTGGCCTGTCCTGCATCCAGCGTTCTTTCGGAACGCACATTCAGTGCTGCTGGAGGCGTGGTAACCGATCACAGGGTGCGTCTGTCCACCGACTCGGTCGATCGGCTGACCTTCATAAAAATGAATCAGTCTTGGATCACCACCAGCTACCAAGCACCTGATGCAGATGTAACCGAATAATTTTTTTTGAAATCTCAGATCCCTTCAAAGACTGCCTATGCTGATGCTGAGTGACTATCCCTGAGTAATTATCCTCTTCCTCCTCAATCATCACGCTGATAGCTTGTAAGAACATTTTTGGTTCTGGGCGCCACCACCAGTGCCTAAGGCACAATTTTTCAGCCCCTGTTTAACAGGGGCGTGTAATTACAATTTTTGATGTAATACTTTGCAGCAGGGCTCGTTCCTGCATTCCAACTAGAGTGTCTGTGAGGGGTTGCAGTGTTGTGGCACCAGCACCAGTGCCTAAGACCCAATTTTTCTGCCCCTGTCTAACAGGGGCGTGTAATTACAATTTTTGATGCAATACTTTGCAGCAGGGCTTGTTCCTGCATTCCAACTAGAGTGTCTGTGAGGGGTTGCAGTGTTGTGGCACCAGCACCAGTGCCTAAGACCCAATTTTTCAGCCCCTGTCTAACAGGGGCGTGTAATTACAATTTTTGATGCAATACTTTGCAGCAGGGCTTGTTCCTGCGTTTCAACTAGAGTGTCTGTGAGGGGTTGCAGTGTTGTGGCACCAGCACCAGTGCCTAAGACCCAATTTTTCAGCCCCTGTCTAACAGGGGCGTGTAATTACAATTTTTGATGCAATACTTTGCAGCTGGGCTTGTTCCTGCGTTTCAACTAGAGTGTCTGTGAGGGGTTGCAGTGTTGTGGCACCAGCACCAGTGCCTAAGGCCTAATTTTTCAGCTCCTGTTCAACAGGGGCATGTAATTACAATTCTTGATCTAATATTTCACAGCAGGGCCCTGTGAGGGCTTACAGTGTTTTGGCCACAGCAACACCTAAGGCCCAAATTTCTGCTGAGTATATAGGGCAGGACCCTACTTTCAAACATCTAACTTACAAACGACTCCTACTTGCAAACGGAAGGAGACAACAGGAAGTGAGATGAAATCTACCCCTAAGGAAGGGAAATTCTCTCCTGTAAGAGTTAATATGGGAAAACAATTTTTCCTTTCCACTGATGCTTTCCAATCCTTGTTCCACAAAAAAACCCAAATTTTCAAAAAACATTTTTCATTGGGACAAAAAAGTGAGGTGAAATCTTCTGAAGAGGAGGAAAGACGCAAAACAAATGTCACAGGGGTGATAACCCTTCCCTATGTTTTCCAAAAAGCTTAGAAAAGATTTTTTGGCTGGAGCTAAACACATTAAAAATGTTCAAAATTACAAACAGATTCTACTTAACAACAAACCTACAGTCCCTGTCTTGTTTGCACCGCCTGTATACTGCTGTTCAGAGTATATAGGGACCTTTCCTTATTTTAATTTGGGTGCGGGGTTCCCCTTAATATCCATACAAGACCCAAAGGGCCTGGTAATGGACTGGGGGGTACCCATGCCGTTTGTCTCACTGATTTTCATCCATATTGCCATGACCCGACATGACATTAAACCCGCAAGCAGTTTTAAATGAGATTTTTTCCTTTAAAAATGACATTTGGTGCAGGGACTGTTCTAAACATGGGAAACACGCGTCACTTTACAGGCATACTATAGACACCCCCCAGGTACGATATTTAAAGGAATATTTCACTTTTTTTTTTTTACTTTAAGCATCATTAAAATCACTGCTCCCGAAAAAACGGCCGTTTTTAAAAGTTTTTTTTGCATTGATACATGTCCCCTGGGGTAGGACCCGGGTCCCCAAACCCTTTTTAGGACAATACCATGCAAATTAGCCTTTAAAATGAGCACTTTTGATTTCGAACGTTCGAGTCCCATAGACGTCAATGGGGTTCTAACGTTCGTGCGAACTTGCGGTCCGTTCGCGGGTTCTGGTGCGAACCGAACCGGGGGGTGTTCGGCTCATCCCTAGTATCTACATATGACCCTTCTAGCTTGGAAGAGAGCCCTAGCCACAGCTTCTCTAATATGGAGAGTAAGTTGGAGATTAGGGTTGTCCCGATACCGATACTAGTATCGGTATCGGCACCGATACCGAGCATTTGCCCAATACTTGTACTCGGGCAAATGCTCCCGATGCTTCCCCCGATACCTAGAGGACAGCTGTGATCGGCGCGTGGGGGAGTTACAAGATTCTCCCCCAGCGGCTTTCAGCAGCTTTAGTGACATACAGCGGTGATCAGTCACAGCTGACTGTCACTGCATCCTCCTCCATGCCCCCTCCGTTCCTCTGTGCCTCTCCGCTGTCCCCTGCATTCCTCTCTCCTTATCTGTCCCCCTCCGTACTCCCCCTTCGTTCCTCTCTCCTTATCTGTCCCCCTCCGTTCTCCCCCTCCGTTCCTCTCTCCTTATCTGTCCCCTCCGTTACTCTCTCCTTATCTGTCCCCCTCCGTTCTCCCCCTCCGTTCCTCACTCCTTATCTGTCCCCCTCCGTTCTCCCCCTCCGTTCCTCTCTCCTTATCTGTCCCCTCCGTTCCTCTCTCCTTATCTGTCCCCTCCGTTCCTCTCTCCTTATCTGTCCCCTCCGTTCCTCTCTCCTTATCTGTCCCCCTCCGTTCCTCTCTCCTTATCTGTCCCCTCCGTTCCTCTCTCCTTATCTGTCCCCTCCGTTCCTATCTCCTTATCTGTCCCCTCCGTTCCTCTCTCCTTATCTGTCCCCTCCGTTCCTCACTCCTTATCTGTCCCCCTCCGTTCTCCCCCTCCGTTCCTCTCTCCTTATCTGTCCCCTCCGTTCCTCTCTCCTTATCTGTCCCCTCCGTTCCTCTCTCCTTATCTGTCCCCTCCGTTCCTCTCTCCTTATCTGTCCCCCTCCGTTCCTCTCTCCTTATCTGTCCCCTCCGTTCCTCTCTCCTTATCTGTCCCCTCCGTTCCTATCTCCTTATCTGTCCCCTCCGTTCCTCTCTCCTTATCTGTCCCCTCCGTTCCTCTCTCCTTATCTGTCCCCTCCGTTCTCCCCCTCCGTTCCTCTCTCCTTATCTGTCCCCCTCCATTCTCCCCCTCCGTTCCTCTCTCCTTATCTGTCCCCTCCGTTCCTCTCTCCTTATCTGTCCCCTCCGTTCCTCTCTCCTTATCTGTCCCCTCCGTTCCTCTCTCCTTATCTGTCCCCTCCGTTCCTCTCTCCTTATCTGTCCCCCTCCGTTCCTCTCTCCTTATCTGTCCCCTCCGTTCCTCTCTCCTTATCTGTCCCCTCCGTTCCTATCTCCTTATCTGTCCCCTCCGTTCCTCTCTCCTTATCTGTCCCCTCCGTTCCTCTCTCCTTATCTGTCCCCCTCCGTTCTCCCCCTCCGTTCCTCTCTCCTTATCTGTCCCCCTCCATTCTCCCCCTCCGTTCCTCTCTCCTTATCTGTCCCCCTCCGTTCTCCCCCTCCATTCCTCTCTCCTTATCTTTCCCCCTATGTTCTCCCCCTCTGTTCCTCTCTCCTTATCTGTCCCCCTCCGTTCCTCTCTCCTTATCTGTCCCCCTCCGTTCTACCCCTCCGTTCCTCTCTCCTTATCTGTCCCCTCCGTTCTCCCCCTCAGTTCCTCCGTCCCCCTCCTCCTTCCTTTGTTTATGGATAGAGTCAGCTGACTCTGTCCATTCACATAACTGAAACATTGTAATCTCCTGTGATTACGATGTGTCAGTTTATGAATGGAGAGGAGCCGCTGTCTTTTCTCCATTCATTCTCAGTGCAGCTGACGCTGCAGAGAAAGGGACTGGGGAATCTCTATCCTCTGTCTCTTTCTCTGTCTCAAGGGGGAGATATCAGAGGTCTGTTAAGACCCCTGATATCTCACCAAAGCCCCCCAACAGGGATGATTAAAAAATTTAAAAAAAAACAATAAAGAATAAAAAAATATTATTGTAAAAAATAAAAATTGTAAAAAAAAACAAACAAAAAAAAACACACACACATACAACGTTCACCCCCCCCCCCCAAAAAAAAATAGCAAAAAAAAAAAAAACTGTCACGTGACATTAAAAAAAAAAGTATCGGTAATCGGTATCGGCGAGTACTTGAAAAAAAGTATCGGTACTTGTACTCGGTCCTAAAAAAGTGGTATCGGGATAACCCTATTGGAGATCATCCAAAATACCCAAAAGACAGGGCTTAGGGTCAAGTGGTATAGAGATCTGAAACACCATGTTTATCATTTAAATCATTTAAATGCCCAAAAGGTATGCAACGTGGGACAGGTCAGATGGATCAGGTCCCCATGGTCCCTGGAGCGTTCACTACCTTCCATGTCTGTTTAGTGTGCAGGTTCTTCTCTTTGTGATCATCAGCTCCTGAACCAAGGACACCCCCCAATTAAATGTTTTGTCAATGTTCAACAACAATAAAAATATAAAAATATATTTCCTAATACTCAGCTCTAGCAGCCAAGGAGATGCTGAAGCTGAATATCTCTATGCAAAGAGGAAACAAATACATCCATTTTTATTGAGCATCAGTCAATAAAAGCTATACCAGCAAGCTCTGCTGTAAGTAATTCACCATGTCTTAAAGTGTTCGTCTTGTTATTTTTAGCGGTGATAGCTAAGTGATTGTAACCACTTGTCTCCAAAAACCTAAAGCTGGCCATACATGGATCGAAATTTGGCTGGTTCAGCAGGGCAGGCTGATTGTACCCAAGTCGATCCATAGATCAACTTGGGTACAAGCAGCCTATCAGATTTTTTACGTGTGATTACTGCCGGATGCTATAGCCACTAGCAGAAATCAATCCTGTCCTGCTCCCAGCGCCCCCACCACTAGCAGAACACAATAGCATTGCAGGAGGCATTACCCCATCAACACTGACTGTGTTGATGACAAAATCGTGCAATTTTCTTTCCCTCCACCCGTGGTGGAAGGAAAGAAAATCGAATCAGCTACAGGCCGCCCTAAACCTCCTAAAGCTAACCTGTCTTTCACTCCTCTGTCATGTTTGGATTCTTCTTGGATACACTTCCATACCGGGCCTATTCTGGCACTCCTCCCGTCATTCCCATTTTAGAAAGTTGAGAGGTATGCTTAAGCCTAGTACACACGGGTCGAATGTTGGGCAGCATCAGCCGGTTCAATAGAAACCGGCCGACATTCGGCCCTGTGTGTACCTCAGCTGGTCCGAAGTTCAGCCGGCTTCTGTTGAAAGGGGCATGGCCAAAAAAAAAGTCTGCCGACTTCCCGAGCAGTACTCTCACTGGAGTGTTCTGGTGGTGGTGGGGGTAATCTCCCTGGCAGAACACGATAGGACAGCAGCAGAGATCACTGTACTAACACTGAATTGTTAGTACAGCGGCCCCGACCTGAGCTGTCTTTTTTTTTTTCGTTCAGCCTGCTGTGTTGAACGAACAAAAATTAGTAGTGTGTATCAGGCTTTACCTTATCCCCACTCTGGCAGGCTTCAACACTTTCATTCTCTACCGACGGTGATCCAGGTTGTGGGCAGTCCCTTGGTGCCATCACCGGTCACACTGCTAGACTAGGGACTAAGGTGTTACTCTTTATTACTGCACCCTTAGACTGTATGAGGTATTCCTGTGCTGGGGTCCCTATCACAAGGGTAAGTTTTATCTATTCTTTGGAGTTGGGCTTCTTGCCTACTGACTATAGGCCCTAGCTTTTAAGGGAACACCACTCTTTAGGAGGTGTGTGCCTGGGGGACCCCTGGAGTGGTCTTGCTTTGGATTTGGGTACATGTCTCTCTGAAAAACATAGATTTGGGTCCTTTGTGCCCAAACCAGCAATACCTGCTTTAGAGTAGATGTTAATATGATCAAAGCAACCTGATACTGGGGTCTCCTGCTATAGTGTGTTTATTAAGGTGTTTATTGTTAAGTATGTCTCTCCCATTGTGTGCCTCCTAGGTGTGAATTCCCATTGTTAATTAAGTCACCTGTTGTTTCTGTCTGTCTGCTCATCTCTTGGAGATGTGATTAATATTGTGACCACTTTACCTTGTTATCGAACCATTGTGGGATATTTATGCTTATGATAATGTCTAATGTACTACGTATCCAGTGTTGTGGCCTTGGTGCCGAACGGTCTGGGTGGGCACTGAGTCACCTAGGTGGCTAGTTGTTTAATTAGCCCAATGTTTATGTTTATTTTGGCTGTTCCTTAGCTATGTTAATTATACTCCTGTTTACAGTTTGTATTGTTAGGAAAATGTGATCAGGCCACCTGATCTTGTGTGGTATATAAATTCTGTGTGCAGTAATCTGCATGTTAGATGACTCAATAGATAGTTCCAAGGTTTTAATATGGCAGGGAGTTCCTTTCTTCTTTTTTGGAGCCTTCATAGACACTGATATTTGTAGCTATCTATGTGGGTGGCATTTTGATCACCACTGTAAGGGGAATTTTCTCTCCAATAACCAGGTTATTAAGAAAGGTTGAGAAAGGCTGCTCTAATCTGAAACATTTCCTGTAGTTTTTCTTCAATAGCACCATCACCTCCCATTGTTTCAGCCCAAGCTCCGTAAAGCTAACTTTCCTTAACTTTGTTAAAATGTTTTAAAAAACGGAAACATGGCTACACATTGGTAGACAGGAAATGACTGCTTTAAAGCAGACCTTCAGTAATTTTTTCAACTTTCCTTCTATTAAATGTGCAGTTTTATCACACAGCACAATGCCACAGATGTCGCAAGTTTTGAGGGAGCGTGCAATTGGCTCGCTGACTGCAGGAATGCCCACCAGAGCTGTTGCCCTTGAATTGAATGTTCATTTCTCTACCATAAGCCATCTCCAAAGGCATTTCAGAGAATCTGGCAGTACATCCAACCGGCCTCACAACCGCAGACCACGTGTAACCACACCAGCCCAGGACCTCCACATCCAGCATCTTCACCTCCAAGATCATCTGAGACCAGCCACCCAGACAGAGGCTGCAACAATGGGTTTGCATAACCAAAGAATTTCTGCACAAACTGTCAGAAACCGTCTCAGGGAAGCTCATCTGCATGCTCGTCCTACTCATTGGGATCTCGACCTGACTGCAGTTCCTCGACGTATCCGACTTGAGTGGGCAAATGCTCACATTTGATGGCATCTGGCACTTTGGAGAGGTGTTCTCTTCATGAATGAATCCTGGTTTTCACTGTACAGGGCAGATGGCAGACATTGTGTATGGCGCAATGTGGGTGAGCGGTTTGCTGATGTCAACGTTGTGGATCGAGTGGCCCATGGTGGAGGTGGGGTTATGGTATGGGAAGGTGTATGCTATGGACAATGAACACAGGTGCATTTTATTGATGGCATTTTGAATGTACAGAGATACCGAGACGAGATCCTGAGGCCCATTATTGTGCCATTAATCCATGACCATCACCTCATGTTGCAGCATGATAATGCACGGCCCCATGTTGCAAGGATCTGTACACAATTCCTGGAAGCTGAAGACATCCCAGTTCTTGCATGGCCAACATACTCACTGGCAGGGGAGTTGCTAGGTCTACAAAAGATCTGGGGCTAGAGTCCACCCAAGCGTAATAAAGAAAGTCATACGCTTGGGTGGGCATACACATGTATATACAGTAATATACGCGTGTGTGTGTATATATCCCCAGAGAGCCCCCCCACTTACATCAGGGTCCCCAGAGAGCCTCCTCCTTACATCAGAGTCCCCAGGGAGCCTCCCCCTTGCATCAGGGTCCCCAGAGAGCCCTCCCACTTACATCAGGGTTCCGAGAGAGCCCCCCTTAAATCAGGGTCCCCAGAGAGCCTCATCCTTAAAAATCAGGGTCCCCAGAGACCCTCCCCTGCATCAGGATCCCCAGAGAGCCCCCCACTTACATCAGGAGAAGAAAATATTACAGAGCACACATGCAAAAAAGACATTTACCTTCAGCAAGGCTAGTTTAAAAACACCTAAACATTTTCAAAAAAACATTTTCAAAAAATAATGGGGATTTGGTCACACCATATTGCTATATGGTGCTAAGCCCAATTACTGCGACAAAGTACTCCATGATTAGTGGGTCCTACACTATCCATGGACTGGGAGATCCTACATCTCTGAACCATGAGAGCAATACACTCTTCTAAATGGGAGAATCTTGAGGTCTCCACCCATGACACAAGTGGACACTAATGAAAGGTACTTAATGAGGGAGTGGGGTGCTCCTCACCCACTTACATCAGGGTCCCAGGAGAACATCCCCTCCCATTGGAGACCCCTGCAGAGACTCAGGGCTATGGGCCTATATTTGGGCTATAGCCCCAAAAGCCACCCCCTAGCGACGCCACTGCTCACCAGACATGTCACCCATTGAGCATGTTTGGGATGCTCTGGATCGGCGTATAAGACAGCGTGTTCCAGTTCCTGACAATATCCAGCAACTTTCCACAGCCATTGAAGAGGAATGGACTGACATTCCACAGGCCACAATCAACAACCCCATCAACTCTATGCCAAGGAGATGTGCTGCACTGCGTGAGGCAAATGGTGGTCACACCAGATACTGACTGGTTTTTGGACCCTCCTGACCCCCCCCCCCAATACAGTAAAACTGCACATTTTTAGAGTGGCCTTTTATTGTGGTCAGCCTAAGGCACACCTGTGCAATAATCATGCTGTCTAATCAGCATCTTGATATGCCACACCTGTGAGGTGGATGGATTATCTCGGCAAAGGAGAAGTGCTCACTAACACAGATTTAGACAGATTTGTGAACAATATCTGAGAGAAAAAGACCTTTTGTGTACATAGAAAAAGTCGTAGATCTTTGAATTCAGCTCATGATAAATACACAAAAGTGTTGTGTTTATAATTTTGTTCAGTGTATAATGAAATGGACACGTTAACATATTTATACCTAATTACTCCCAATTCACACATGGAGAGTTGTATCGGTTTTGGGTGGTTGTAAATATCTATAGAATCATAGTCAGCCGTGACTTCTAAAAGGTTGGACTAAAGTATTTATAATTTTTCTATTGATGTTAGGATTCTATTGGAGGTATTGGAGAACAGATGGCCAAGTACAGGTGGTAATTTGATTCATCTATTAAAAATAAAAGGCAGTTCACATCATACACATATAACAGGATTCAAAGAGGAACTTCACTCTCTCAATCAACGTTAATTATTTTTAAACCTTATGCTGCTAGCATTAGTAAATAGATAGGAAGGCATATTATATTTACTTATTTTAAAGGGTAACTCCACTTTTGTGGGAAAAAAAAATAGCAAATAAAAAAATAACATAGCGTATACAAGTGTGACACGAGTCATATTGTAATTGAAAGTTAATAAAAATGACCTTTCCTTTCAAACTGCAGCTCTGTAATTCTCTGTAAAATGCAATATGTCAACTTGGATGCATGTACAGACCCCCCCCCAATATGTCAACCTCGATGCATGTACAGAACCCCCCCCCCCCCCCCCCGGGATGTAATTTCCTGCTTGTGTGATCGGCTCACTGATTTTCCCAGAAGTCTGCACTAAGATACAAATTCGATTTTGCGCATCCCCTGCAACAGAAAATTCATTTTTTGCCAATATCTTTCATTTTCACGGCAGCCAGAATAACGATCGCAAGATCTTGTAAATCCCCAGTGCTATCTTTTGACCTCTTAACCACTTGACCTCCAGAAGCTTTCCCCCCCCTTCATGAACAGGCCATTTTTGGCGATACGGCACTGCGTTACTTTAACTGACAATTGCGCGGTCGTGCGATGCTGTACCCAAAAAAAATGATTGTCCTTTTTTCCCCCCACAAATAGAGCTTTCGTTTGGTGATAATGATCACCTCTGCGTTTTTTTATTTTTGTGCTATAAACAAATATGATCGACAATTAAAAAAAAAAAAATTAAAAAATCGAATTTTTTCATCAATTTAGGCCAATATGTATTCTGCTACATATTTTTGGGAAAAAAAATCTACTAGGTACGTGATCCAGCACAGGAGAGCCGCCTTGCCGCCATATATTTACTGTATACGGTCGGCAAGCGGTTAAAGCGGAGTTTCCACTAAAAAAAAAAAAAAGTTATCAGCTACAAATACTGCAGCTGCTGACTTTTCATAATCGGACACTTACCTGTCCTGGAGTCCAGCGATGCGGGGGATCGAATCCCCGCTCGTCTCCCCCTCCACTCGGCGGCGCTGGCATTTTAACTGTGGGCGTATGCACTGCGCATGCACGAGCCACGCCATGCGCAGTGACTGGCCGCGCAATCATCTGGGACCTGTCACGTGTCCCAGATGATTACCTAGAGGGAGGGGGGAGAGCTGATCTCCCTTCCTGCGCCGAGGGAAGTGACGTCAGGAGCCCAGGCGCCGAATGAGGCAGATTACGAGGGGCCCCCTAGCAACAGGCATTAAAGAGGTGAGTAAAAAAAAAATTTCTCCAAATTTTCTTTTTTTTTTTCATGCACATTAATGATTTTTTTTGTTTTGTTTTGGGTGGAACCAGGGGCGGACTGATAACTCACGGGGCCCCTGGGCAATAGGAGATCATGGGGCCCCCAGGCAATCAGAGATTATGTAGCCACACAGTATACACACACGCAGTATACAATCACACAGTATACACATACATGTACACACAGTATACACAGACAGGTGTAAAAAAAATACAGATTTATACATACTGTCCCTGGTTTTACTGAGGCTGGCAACCCTGACGGGGCCCCCTAGTGGCCCAGGGCCCTCGGGCAGTGCCCGAGTGGCTCAATGGTCAGTCCGCCCCTGGGTGGAACTCCACTTTAAAGAACAAATTCATCCTGAATAATTCTAAACAAATGCCTCTCTGCCATTCTGCAGGACAAATTTCCCCAAATCGAAAAAATCTGGGACCCCCGGATCACCTACCTGATGGGGACATCCTCGTCAGATCTTAGGCTAGCCTCTTAGTGCCCTAGGAGAGGCTCGCTGTCTCTTTTCCCCTTACTTCTTTCTATTCTTCCCTGTTTCTCTTCTTCCTACTTATTAAACATTTTGGTAGTTTGGGGAGCAGTGTAGGACCGCTGGTCGGCCGCCATTGATCCCACTCCCAGCTTGAGGGCTGTGTATTCAAACACCAAGACCAGCTACCGTGACTGATTCACGGCTGAGATGACCCCTCGTCTTCGATGAGAACGTCCCTCTGTCATGCAGCTCCTCTTCGGAGGATGTATCTTCTGCCCTTAAGAATTACAGTCATAGCCCAAATTAGTGTTACTGATGTATGTCATTGATGTTATTATGTACCGGTACTTTTCTACACTTTACTGTATGGTTTTATATCTGTACGGTTTATAATCTTAATAAAAATGATTGACAAAAAAAAAAATCATTTTTGGTAAGATATTCTCAAAGGAAATCACATCTAAAGGGACGCAGACCCTGCGACTTTCCTCGTTAGAGCCATGCAGGTGCAGCAGCTGACTGATAATTAAAAAGTCACTCCCATACAGATTTACTTTTCACATGGACACAAACAAACAGCTATCCCTTCAGAATATCAAAAGGTAGCAATCTGCAACAAAGTCTGTTGCAATCCTTGTAATGTACACAGATCGCCCACCCGGGAATGTTTTCTTTTTTTTTCTCAACAAAAGTGGAGCTACTCTTTAAACTTTTCTTTACATTTGTTCGGTTGCTTCCTGGTTTCTAGCCTAGGCCACAATGATGTGATGCATCCCAGGTGTCATCCCGGGCATTGTTCTCTTTCATCTGGAGGAGGGGCTTTCTCAGCTAAGCCCACCCTCCTGCCTGCATGCCTGAGCTAAAAGCAGACGGATTCCAGGAAGTAAATGCTACATCAGTCTTCTGCCCTTACTCAAGATGGCCGCGGCTAGAAATGCTAGGGAGGCGTTGTTCATAGTGATTTCTCAAAGTAAAATACAGCATGCAGGCACGGATGGATGGGTGAGTTTGTTTTGAATGTTACAATGAATTAAATAGCGTTTTTAATTTGTGGTCCTCAATGACAGTTGAGTTCCACTTTAAAGAGGATCGTCACTGTATCAGAGCACCACAAAGCAAAAACACTATTTATTTAGTTTTTTTATATTTAAAAAAAATAACTTTTTATTGCAAAAGTAAGCAAAATACAGAAGTAAAAACTTACTGTGTATTCCGGTTACAAGGTACTTACAATCTTGTACAAGAGGAAAACAGTAGAACAATAAATGGAAAAAATAAGCATCTACAGTTGCAGTCTGTTTATGGACAAGGTACATAATGAATGAATACGTAAAGGTACATATATAGAATACAACCATCTGTTTGTTTGAAAGCCCTAACATGCCATACTTATATTCTTCATTGGTAATGGTAAGATCCGAGTAACACCAAACATCCCATACTTTACTATATTTTTTGGACAACCCCGATGTTCATATAAAGCTTTCATGTAAGGAATTTGTTTTTTTCTATTATTATATTTTTATTAGTATTTAACATATCCATAAAAAAACATCATATCACATATGTTCATATTTATCAAAAAATGGAAACATCCTTATCAATATCAACTATATCCCCGTCTCAAAAAAAAAAAAAAAAGAAAAGAAAAAACACAAAACACAAACAAAAACAAAAGCAAAAAGGATTAACTATAAATTTCCCCCAACCCCTATCCCTCCTCCAAATGCATTGTGTTCACTGTGCCTTACACCCCCCCTTCTACCAATTTATGTAAGGAATTTTTAATATTTAAATCAAACTCCCCAACCCATCCATGTTTCCATGCTTTATTTTGTTGAGAAATAACTTTGAAAAACACCCCCCCAGCATTTCTGGCTGTCGCCATCTTGGGTAAGGGCAGATGATTTGTGTAGTATTTACTTCCTGGAATCCATGCATGCAGGACACTGTGCTTAGCCTCCCCTCCTGAAGACTTCTGGGATATATGACATCATTTGCCTAGGCAAGAAACTAGGAAGTAATTGAAGTAAATGTAAAAATGTAAAAAAAAGAAAATGTAAAAAAAAAAAAGGTTTAACTACTTGCGGACCGCCCGCCGATGTTGTACATCGGCTGTTTGAAGCGGAATACTATTGTTATGGCAGCAGATAGCTGCCATAACCCCGGTATCCTCTTCAACAGCGGGCGGTCTGCTTTCAGATAAAAGTGGTCTCTGCGGCGGTTTCGCCACAAGATCTCTTTTATCGAGGGTGGGAGTGGGCCCCCCCCCTCCCGCCGCGCTCCGGTCCTCTCCGCCGCTTACCGGAGCCTTCGTTAGCGACGGAGACGATCGGGTTCTTTCTCCTGTAAGGCCTGGAGCCGAGTGAGAGAAAGATGGCCCCCGCTCGGCTCCATACCATTGGATGGCGGAAGGGACGTCAAACGTCACTTCTGCCCAATGGTCCTAAAGGGGATTTTTTTTGTTGTTAAAAAAAAGACATTTATTCTTTTATTTTTTTATTTTTTTAGTGCATTTTAGTCTTTTTGACCCCACCCTCACATTAAAGAGATCCTGTCATGCTTTTTTTATATTACAGGGGATGTTTACATTCCTTGTAAAAGGAATAAAAGTGATCCAACATTTTTTTTTTTAAAAGGACAGTGTAAAAATAAAAAAGTAAAAAAAATAAGATTTTTCTTTTTTTTTTTCTTTTTAAAGTGCTCCATCCCACCGATCTCGCGCGGAAAAGCGAACGCTTACGTAAGTCGCGCCCGCATATGAAAACAGTGTTCAAACCACCCATATGAGGTATCGCCGAGATCGTTAGAGTGAGAGCAGTAATTCTAGGACTCACTCTCTCGACCTCCTCTGTAACTCAAAACTGGTAATTTGCGGAAATTATTATACGTCACCTATGGAGATTTTTAAGGGTCAAAGTTTGTCGCCATTCCAGGTGAGGGCGCAATTTTGAAGCATGACATGTTGGGTATCAATTTACTCGGCGTAACATTGTCTTTCACAATATAAAAAAAAATTGGTCTAATGCCCTGTACACACGACCGGTTTTGCCGTCAAATAAACTCCGAAGGTTTCTCTGACAGCACTCCGACGGAATTCCATTCAAGCGGTCTTGCCTACACATGGTCAAACCAAAGTCCGACCAAAGTCCGACCGTCCAGAACGCGGTGATGTACAGCACCTACGACGGGACTAAAAAAAGGAAGTGCAATAGCCAGTAGCCAATAGCTTCCGTCTCGTACTTGCTTCAGGGCATGCGTCGTTTTTGGTCCGTCGGAACAGCATACAGACGAGCGGTTTTCCCGATAGGAACTGGTTCCGTCGGAAATATTCAGAACATGTTCCATTTCTAGGTCCGTCGAAAAAAAAAAGTCCGATGGGGCCTACACATGATCGGAATAGATGATGAAAAGCTTCCGTCTGACTTTTTCTGTCGGACATTCCGCTCGTGTGTACGCGGCTTTACTTGTCTTATTTTTTAATTAAAAAAAGTGAAATTTTTCCAAAAAAATAGGGCTCGTAAGACTACTGCGCAAATAGGGTGTGACATAAAGTATTGCAACGACCACCATTTTGTTCTCTAGGGTGTCTGAAAAAAAAATAAAAATAAAGTTTGGGGGTTCTAAGTAATTTTCTAGCAAAATAAAAACTTTTAACTTGTAAACACCAAGTTTGAAAAATAGGCCTGGTCCTTAAAGCGGGGTTCCACCCAAATTTTGAACATTATCTCTATGCATTCTCTTCCTTGCCTAGATGCTGACATGCTGTGTAAAAAAATTGAAATCGCCGTAATTACCTTTTTTTTTTCTAATCTTCTTAGCACTTCCTGGTTTTCCTCCCATGGGAGTAGGCGTGTTTCTAGCCTCTCCCAGACCTCCCACAGTCCCCTGGGAGCTAGTCACAGGCTTCCCAGCATGCATTGTGCAACAGCGTCATCACAACATCTCGGTGAATGCTGGGAGCACAGCATTCACCGCATCCAGGAAATACATGCTTGTGGGCTTCAAATGCCCACAATGAAGATGGAAGCCGCCTTCAGTGAATTTTATAAGTTATTCTTTACAACGAAATCGGACACAGGCGGACTTATTACACAGAACTTGTGAGTAGATAATCATGAGAAGAAAAGTTTGTGAATGAACTCCAAAAAAAAAAAACGATAGATAGGTGGACCCCCGCTTTAAGTAGTTGAAGCAAGTAAATATATTATACCTTCCTATCTATTTACTAATGCTAGCAGCTTGAGGATTAAAATTATTCATTGTGGAATGAGAGAGTGAAGTTCCACTTTAAGTGGTGATTCTGGTATCAGTCAAATTGTCATTATTATGATTATTATACAGGATTTATATAGCGCCAACAGTTTGCGCAGCGCTTTACAACATGAGGGCAGACATTACACTTACAATACAAATCAATACATAATTGCAACTATACAAGAAAGTCAATGCTTATTTGTATAATGAAACAGACACATTCACACATTTATAACTAATTAGTACTAATTCATACATGGATATTTGTTTCGGTTTTGATGCAGAGATGGTAAATGCCTATGGAATCACAGTCAGCTGCGACTTCAAATTAATTTGAAGTTGGATTAAAAAGTATTTTTGATTCATGTATTGACGTGAGGATTCTATAGAGGTATCAGAGAACAGATGGCCAAGTACAGGTGTTAGTTTGATTACTCTATTAAAAATAAAGTTGGTTCAAATAATGCACATATAATATAATTTAAGCTCCTAACATCACACACATCGTAGGCCGGTACATTATACGAATCTTTTCAACAAAAATGCTTCTTTCCTTTGAGCAGCTCCCATTAATAAACTCCAATTAATAAACCGATACTGTAAAAGAAAAAAAAAATAATCCAGTGTTTGAGATCCTTTTTGTGTGATCTGTGCTTTGTAATTTCTCCGTTCACCATATAACATGCCTCTTTTCAAAGTACAATGCCTAACCTCAGTAAATAGTTAAGATCATTAAACTCATTACGTTGCTGAAATAATTGCTGTGAGTCAGTGCGTTGGCACGTTCAAGTACTTATTTCAATAGCTCCATCAAAAAAAAAAACAAAAAAAAAAATGCCGTGTTGAAATGAAAGGCAAACAAATGGCGTTTTAAATGAAGGCTGCCATAGATTGTACTACTGGCATTGTCATGCTTGTACTGTTCTCTTTGAAGTGCTGTTAGCATGGATCACATTTAAAAGCCATAGCTGGGCCAAAGCATGCGATGAGCCTAAATCCTAAGGTAAACCTAAGGAACTAAATAATGGCCAGAAGGGTAATTGTTCCTCTGATGTTTAGGCTTCTCTGGATTGAAGATAATCAGGATGGTATTTGAGTTATTGAAAAGCATGCTGATCTTAGGACCCTGGCACATTCTGTGACCCCAGAGTCGATCTTAATAAATCTAGGGTGCATCAAGGGCAGCGTTTTTTTCAGCGGGAACTAAGTTCTGGCACCGCTGGCACTGAATGTATGTAATGGCTGGGAGGTGCTGGAGGGTCTATTGCTGGCTGCTGGGGGTTTTTTTTTTAGTCTCTGGAGGGGATCTATTGTTGCAGGGGGACTATTGTTGCTGGTGGGGATCTATTGTTGCTGGGAGGGATATACTATTGAGGGAGGAGTCTATTGTTGCTGATTGCTGGGAGATCTATTGTTGCTGGTAAAGCATTCAATGAGCCTGAATCCTAAAGTAAACTTGGAACTAAATAATGGCCAGAAGGATAATTGGTCCTCTGATGTTTAGGCTTCTCTGGATTGAAGATAACTAGGATGGTATTCAAATTTTTGAAAAGCATGCTGATCTTAGGACCCTGGCACACTCTGTGACCCCAGAGGAGATCTTAATAAATCCAGGGTGCATCAAGGGCAGGGTTTTTTTCAGCAGGAACGCAGTTCTGGAACCTCTTGCACTGAATGTATGTAATGCCTGGGAGTTGCTGGAGGGTCTATTGCTGGCTGCTGGGGATCTTTTATCTCTGGAGGGGATCTATTGTTGCAGGAGGACTATTGTTGCTGGCGGGGATCTTTTGTTGCTGGGAAGGACCTATTGTTGCTGGGAAAAAACTTTCTCTAAGATAGCAAGGATAACTTGCCAAAAATTTTTGGCAGTGCTGAATTGTAAGTTTGTTAACTTGCTGCACATTTTTACTGGCGAGTTGTACACTTGCAGAACACTTGAAGCAGAAGTTCTAGTTGACACTTTTCCAATTTGTAGCAAATTTGTGTGGCAAGTCTCTAGCAAGTTCAAAGTTGCATTGGTGAGCCTACAGCAAGAGCTCTGCAAGTCTACAGCGTGGGAATTCAGCCACAATGACTCCTGTGGTGGGATGACTATTGCGCAACATAACTGAACCAGACTTGCAGAGTGTTGGCAAAGAAAGTTGATTTGGCGTCATGCAATGCGGAATTGCTGAAACTGTGCAACAAACTCGTGAAGCCTGGCAAGTCTAGTTATAGCTTAGCAAGCAATTTTCAGACTTGTAGCACAATTGCTTACTATCTGGGCTATTGAAGGAGGAGTCTATTGATGCTGGCTGCTGGGAGATCTATTGTTGCTGGGGTGGATTTTTTTTGCTGGGGGGTGGTATTGTTTTTAGTGGGAGGTCTATTGTTGCTGGGGGAGATTTATTGTTTGTGGGGGGGTCTATTGCTGCTGGCTGTAGGAATCTATTTTTACTGCTTTCCTTGTTATTATTAACAAATTCCATACAAATCAAGTAGCAACACAAAATTATATTTGGTGCTGTATTTTCCAAAAGGGGTGAACAGGCCCAGATTTACTTCCTTTGCCGCCCCAAGGCCGGGTCCTTCAATGCCGCCCCCCCCCCCCCACACACACACCACCATTCTCGTCCTTTATCGATGACTGCTACAATAGATCGATTAAAAACATACCTCCACACACGAGAACACTGAAAATAACTGGCTTTAATACTTCAGGATAAGCGTGCGAGGGGTAAGGATTTTTCGCGGGCAATTTTTCAGGGCAATGGCTGGTGTTTACGCTTCAATTATCCCTGGCACCATGGTTGGTATGGTGTCAGGATGATTGAAACACATTATTTCTATCATTACATTGTAACAAAAAATGAAATAGTTCAACTCACCATAATGCAGAATCATTGGGAGCCCTGAGCGTGTCACTTGCCACTATGCCTGCCACCAGATGGGGATGTCACTTGCCACACTGCCTGCCACCAGATGGAGATGTCACTTGCCACACTGCCTGCCACCAGATGGGGATGTCACTTGCCACTCTGCCTGCCACCAGATGGGGATGTCACTTGCCACTCTGCTTGCCACCAGATGGGGATGTCACTTGCCACTCTGCTTGCCACCAGATGGGGATGTCACTTGCCACGCTGCTTGCCACCAGATGGGGATGTCACTTGCCACCATGCCTGCCACCAGATGGGGATGTCACTTGCCACTATGCCTGCCACCAGATGGAGATATCACTTGCCACTATGCCTGCCACCAGATAGGGATGTCACTTGCCACACTGCCTGCCACCAGATGGAGATGTCACTTGCCACTATGCCTGCCACCAGATGGAGATGTCACTTGCCACGCTGCCTGCCACCAGATGGGGATGTCACTTGCCACTCTGCTTGCCACCAGATGGGGATGTCACTTGCCATGCTGCTTGCCACCAGATGGGGATGTCACTTGCCACCATGCCTGCCACCAGATGGGGATGTCACTTGCCACCATGCCTGCAACCAGATGGGGATGTCACTTGCCATGCTGTCTGCCACCAGATGGGGATGTCAGTTGCCATGCTGCCTGCCATCAGATGGAGGAGGGCGGAACAGAGGTGCGGGCAATGAGAGATGTCATCTCTCTCCCCCGCCACCGCATCGCTGACATTACTACCTACTCTCAATTTTTTCAAAAATGCTGCCGGGCGGCGCAATCACGCTACTGCGCATGCGCCGCCTGGCCAAGCGCATACAAGCTTTCCCGAGCCCGGCCAGCTGCGGAACGGCGCATGCGCAGCTGCGTGGTCAGCTCGCGGCCATCTTTTCTACGGGCACTGGTGCCCCAATAGACTTTAATGGGCAGCTTGAAAGGGGGGGGCAGCCGCGAAGTCGCCGCAAGAGCGGCGCCGCCCCTGCACCACTGCCACCCCGAGGCCTGGCCTTGGTGGCCTTGTGGCAAGTCCGGCCCTGGGGGTGAAACTGGGAGGGGGTAAGGGGTATAACCAAGGGATGGTGCTTGGAGGTGGGTAGGGGGTGGAACCAAGAGACAATGCTCAGAGATCGGTAGGTGGTGGAACCAAGGGACAGCGCTTGGAGGTGAGTAGGGGGTGGAACCAATGGACAACGCTCAGAGGTGGGTAGGGGGTGAAACCAATGGACAACGCTCAGAGGTGGGTAGGGGGTGGAACCAAGGGATGGTGCTCAGAGGTGGGTAGAGGGTGGACACAATAGAAAACTCTCCTGCGCTCAGGTGTCTAGTTCCTCAATGTGTGGTGTGACCAAATACATTCAGTAGTATCTGCCGTCTTGCAGCCCTCCTCAGAATAATTGGGTATTCGCAGGCTGAAGAAGAAAGAGAAAAGGAGGGCGCACCGACCTAGTGCTTTATCACTGGTAAAACTTTATTGAAGTGTAAAACAGCAAAATATATACTCAGAAACGAGCATGGATAACAGGCAAGGACAATGTTACAGATACGCAGTTCTGAACATCGACAGATCAGGCCTGACATCAAGCGGGTAATGCGATGGCTGATGCGTTTCAGGGGAGAACCCCGCTTAGGCTCTGAGGAAGGGGGTTCTCCCCTGAAACGCGTCAGCCATCGCATTACCAGCTTGATGTCAGGCCCTGATCTGTCGATGTTCGGGTAGAGGGTGGAACCAAGTGGCGGTGCTCGGAGGTGGGTAAGGGATGTAACCAAGGGACGATGCTCAGGAGTGGGTAGGGGGCGGAGAAAATTTTTGACTTAGAAGGGGGTTGTACCCTATTCTCCAAGAAAAAAAGCCCTGATCAAAGGTATAAAGTAGTGGTTGTCAATCTCTGAGCTAAAGGTGGCCTCAAATGTAGCCCCTTACTCCACCAAAGGGCCACACATAATCTTCACTATATGAAATGTTTGAGAGGACTGTCAGAAACTGCAGACCTAACAGAGGAAATGAAGGCCAGAAAGTGTGGACATGTTACATTTTGGGCTGGGGATATGCTACAGAAGACAATACAAAACTAGGAACATGAGGCTAGTACAGATCAATGCTCTTAGCCTAATCAATTTTCCTGCTACAAATGCCCAGGTCCGAGGGCAGCACATCATATACCAAAGCTACATGCAGAAGGGTTTTTACCTTAGGTAAAAACCTTGTACCTTTAGAGCCACTTTAAGCCTTTATGCAGTTAATCTTTATTGCTCCTCACCACGTTGTATGCGTACTTCTCTAGACAATTTGGAATCTAATAAAATTAATATAAAAGCAAAGTAGGATTTTGAAGCTCTGGATCTGGTTCCTCTTTAAGTTTGCATGTGATATTATTTCTAGTTTTTTTTCTCAGCAGTAAGTAAATTTGCTCAGCATAGTATGCCTAACTTGAACTGCCCATGATTGAAATAGATTTACTTTAAATCACACAACTATTATTTATCCCCAGGCAGTGCAGTCGGGTCTGTCTGTAGGTTTTTGCATGTGTTATTAATTTGCTGTGTTGTTCCCACATACAACCACCCCCGAAGCTCTGAATCACAGCCACACACCAGTTTGTTTATTCCACTTCATTCTCATCGCAGTCATCTCAGATTCTTCATTATTTTGGTAGGAACTCTCAATGGACTTCATTTAGAACATTATAACGCTCAATGGTGAATGGACCATTTTTAATAAGGGCAGATAATAAACTTTTGTTGAGAAAAAAAACATTCCCCTCTGGGTGATCTATGTACATTGCAGGGATTTCAACAACATTTGTTGCAGATTCCTACCTTTTGTTAGTGTAGCGCATCCCCCATGGGAGCCGCTGATGAATAGGGATCCCCCACCCTGTACAGCCAGGCACATCGAATTTCCACAGGCTCACTTGAAACAGGAAAACAGTCCAGCAACTTTGTTTTTTAGTTTTACCAGGGGTTAATAAACTTGCAAGAGAATGGGATAATTATGGGATGCCCACTTGACTGGAACAAACTTCCTCAGGTACACTTCAACGATATACACTCTCTGTATACACTCCTCTTCCTCCAGCACATCATTTGCTTGCAGAAACAACATAGACCCAGCTGGAACACTGTTTGATGAATCTGGTAAGGCACTCAGCCAGATCAAGCAAAACGCCATTACAGGTAGGGACCACGGGCCCCTTTGGTTGTGTTGAGAAAAAGTCCAGTGTTCAGCTACATTCCTGTGGCTACTGATCCCAGCACCACCTCTTCAGGCACTGCCAGTCTACCTGGCTCCAGCTGCCCCTTTCACTAACCCTCTTGGCTACTTCCCATAGTCCTCCCGGACTGCCACACTCACCAGCCACCTGGCTGTCTCCTTCCTGGAGATCTCCCAAACGTGCTCACTGCCTCCTTCTGTCCTTACTCTTGTTCTCGTGCTTCTGGACAGGTCTCGTCTGTGTCTCTTAAGAGGATCTCTCTACAACCCGAGCCCCAGGCCCAAGGCCCAAGGTCACACCCCCCCCCGACTCGGGAGCACCCTCAATGGCCACCGATAGTTCCATGTCTTTATGGACCTTGCTTTGTGCACTGGTCCAAATCATTTGGTGAAGGGGGCATCATGGTGTAGGATATTTTTTAGGGGTTGGGCTTGGCTCCTTAGTTCCAGTGAAGGGAGCTGTTAAGGCGTCAGTATACCGAGACATTTTGGACAATTTCATGCTCACAACTTTATGAGAACAGTTTGGGGATGGCCCCTTCCTGTTCCAACATGACTGCCCACAAGTGCACAAAGCAAGGTCCACAAAGACATGGTTGAAGAGTTTGGGGTGGAGGAACTTGACCTCAACCTGATAGAACACCTTTGGGATGAATTAGAGCAGAGACTGTGAGCCAGGCCTTCTCATCCAACAACAGTGCCTGACCTCACAAATGCTCTTCTGGAAGAACGGTGAAACATTCCCATAGACACTCCCAAACCTTGTGGACCACCTTCCCAGAAGAGTTGAAGCTGTTCTAGTTGCAAAGGGTGGGCCAACTCAATATTGAACCCTATGGACTAAGACTGTGATGCCATTAAATTTCATGTGCGTGTAAAGGCAGGCGACCAAATACTTTCCGTAATATAGTGTATTTCTGATGCTAAGTCCTTTTTTAGGTGGCAACATTTTTGGAACTGCAGGTCTTGTTGATCTTCAGCTTTCACAATGCAGATGCGAAAGAGCCCTCGGGGTCTATCATAAGGATTGGAGTCTCTGTGTTTAACTAAGGGCCTAAAGACGCTCGTGCCTTTCCAGCTGGGACTGGCATAGTAGCAGCTGTGGCATCTATAACCCTCCATCCAGGACCATTGACTGAGAAGAACCTCAGCTGTATACAATGCTTGATATGCTGTGAATGAGATAAAGAGGGCTGTGCCGTAAACAATATAGCATTGTGTCTAGCAATGTCCCTACTATTTTTTTTTTTTTTTTTAATGTGGCACATTAGGCAGCCTTTCCACTCGTCGGCTCAGGTCCTTTTCAGCACCCTGTCTGCTTTCCGAATATTACTGGTGATGTCACTCAGAGTATGAGTCATGTTCCAAAAATGGCTATGCCAGTGAGCACTGGCTTAGCACCAGCAGTGAGTGGGAATAAATTAAAATATGAAGATGAGAGCGAGAGATGGGTATTGGTTCCTATGGCAGCGGTGCATAATGATACCATTGTAAGACTGTTTTAAGGCAGCTTATTGCTGAATAGAGCCTCTTAAGGAATAAGCCGTCTGCGAAAAAACAAAAAAAATCAAAGGTTTCTGCATTAAATATTAGATACATGGCAGACATGATTCCACACTGTAATGCACAAAATAGATTTGGGCAGCTTCAGAGGTACTACAGGTCAAAGCATGTTCGCTATGGCTGCTTGTTCTGCTGCAAAGCATATTAGTATTATTGTTATTATACAGGATTTATATAGCACCAACAGTTTACGCAGCGCTTTACAATATAAAAAGGAGACAATACAGTTATAATACAATAAAATACAAGAGGATTAAGAGGGCCCTGCTCAGAAGAGCTCACAATCTAATAGGCCCACCCTATTACCCTATTGCAGGTGGTACAAAAAGGTTGTAACTGTGGGGAATGAGCTGATGGAAGTGGTAGAAGGTTATTTGGAGATGTGATAGGCTTTCCTGAAGAGATGAGTTTTAAGGGATCGCCTGAAGGTAGCAAGAGTAGGGGATAACCAGGCCGGTGGAAGTAGCAAGTTCCAGAAGACAATAAAATACAAGAGGATTAAGAGGGCCCTGCTCAGAAGAGCTTACAATCTAATAGGGTGGAGCAGGTGGTACAAAAAGGTTGTAACTGTGGGGAATGAGCTGATGGAAGTGGTAGAAGATTATTTGGAGACGTGATAGGCTTTCCTGAAGAGATGAGTTTTAAGGGATCGCCTGAAGGTAGCAAGAGTAGGGGATAACCAGGCCGGTGGAGGTAGCGAGTTCCAGAGGATGGGAGAGACTCTGGAGAAATCTTGGAGACGAGCGTGGGAGGAGGAGACGAGAGAGTTTGAGAGTAGGAGGTCTTGAGAAGAGAGGAGAGGACAATTTGGGTGATATTTGGAGACAAAATTGGTGATGTAGCTCGGGGCAGAGTTGTGAATGGCTTTGTATGTTGTGGTTAGCAGTGGCGTCGCTAGGGGGTGGCTTTTGGGGCTATAGCCCCGAATCTGGGTCCCATAGCCCCGAGTCTCTGCAGGGGTCCCCAAGGGGAGGAGAGGCTCTCGTGGGACCCTGATGTAAGTGGGGGCTCTCTGGGGACCCTGATACAAGGGGGAGGCTCTCTGGGGACCCTGATTTTAAGGGGGAGGCTCTCTGGGGACCCTGATGTAAGGGGGGCTCTCTGGGGACCCTGGTGTAAGGGGGACTCTCTGGGGACCCCGATGTAAATGGGGGGCTCTCTGGGGATATATACACACACACACATATATTACTGTATATACATGTGTATGCCTACCCAAGCGTATGACTTTCTTTACTTCGCTGCTATGGGCTCTAGCCCCAGATCTTTTGTAGACCTAGCAACGCCCCTGGTGGTTAGTATTTTCAATTTAATTTGCTGGGTGATTGGGAGCCAGTGTAGGGATTGGAGAAGAGGGTTGGCCGACATTGAGCGCTTGGTAAGGTGGATAAGTCTGGCAGCAGCATTCATGATAGACTGAAGAGGGGAGGAGCCTATGGAGAGGCAGGCCAATGAGAAGGGAGTTGCAACAGTTTTGGCGAGAGATAAAAGGATATATCCCCACCTAGGGATTTTTTTCCCCTAAATTTGCATGTGACACATTTTCGTACAAAAGACTCAAGATTTATATGTAAGCTATCATATTATGTGCAGAAAAACTAGAAAACATGCATTCAGTATTGGTTAAAATAGTTATAGTTATGCTCAGGCTACTGGATCTTGGGTATTGCTATCATTATACGTGACCCAGGGCACCCTTGGTCAAGCTAACAGAAAAGCTGTGGCTCACCTGGCAAATAGAACAAGTGACCATTTTGCACCGAGCAGTAGGCATGTCTGACAGTGGAGTGGTTAAATAGAACTTGAGCCTAATTGCTATATACACTTTGCCGATATTTCAAAGAAATGTAACATAGTTACTGTTCCACAAATGAAAGTCTCACAGAAACACACACACCTATGGACAAAAGATTATCCAAAAAAAAATAAAAAATTCCCCCTACATTGACGGTAAAGGGAGAAGTGCCCTCCTATATTGGTGGTCAGTGCAGAAATGCCCCCTTGCATTGGTGGTCAGTAATAAAATTCTCCTTACATTGGTGGTTAGTGGTATAGTACTTCTTACATTGGTGGTTAGTGGAAAAGTGTAGTAGTGAAGTGCTGCCTTACACTGGTGGTCATTAGTGAAGCGTCCGCTTAAATGGGTGGTTTGGAGTGAAGTGTCCCCTTCACTGGTGGTCAGTTGAGGAGGATCCTCTTGCACAGGTTGTCAGGGAGAAAGTACCCTTGATAGTCAGTGATGAAGTACCCTCTTGAAATTAGAGGTAATTAGTGAAGTGCTCCCTTACATTGGTGGTCAGTAGTAAAGCACCCCCTTAAATTGGTAGGCAGTAGTGAAGTGTCTACTTCATTGATTGCCAGTCAATAACTAATCTTTTTACATGCAGTCTGTGCTCCCTTTTGTAGGTGGTGCTAGGCTTTAGTGTCGGTGCAGAAGGAGAAGGAAGGGGTGAGAAACTTTATTCCTCCATGACCTCCTGCTGTCAAGGGAACAGGTGTCCAATTGGACGCTGGTGCCCTGACTGACCCCGTGGCCATTTTGGGTCAGGGCAATGTCTATATAAGACACTGGCTCCCGGGTTTGGCGGGGATTTTGCGAGTGTTGAGTGTATGGACAGGTTCCCTGTCTGTTAGGGAAGGTGTTATAGCTAAGGAGAGGTTTTAGAGGAGTAGGCTTGGGAACTATGTCTATCCTATGTTTGGAGTAACCTCCTGATTGGGTGTGGACCGGCCAGGCTGCGTTCCGGCTCCTCGTTGCAGAAGCTGTCCGCCAAGAAAGGAGATGCTCTTTTGCTCACACCCAACTTTCTCTGGTTAGTGACATCAGTGGCAGAACTATGCAGGTACTTTACGGCAGGAGATCATTTACTGTGTGCATGCTGGCTGGGTGTCTCAAGACCTGGGGCATCCAGCAGGAGACCTCGGTCATGTACCAGAGGCCTAGTGATGCCCATATACTGGTATATTTCTGTCAATATTCTGGGCTATTTACATTAATTCCCTGGAGAATGTCAGGTTCTACATATATACTGGTTTGTAAAATCTGGCAAATAGTTCCCCATAACTATAATTGCTGTGGCCAAAAGTGTAAACCACAACTCCAAAAACTTTCCTCCCAAGTAGAATAGAGCTGAGTAGAGTAAAGATTTTTGATGCAACATTCACACAATATAAAGGTCTAGTTAATAAAATGGTGCTATATTAAAAGGCCACGTAGCTAAGCAGATGATGCCCCACAAAATTTGACAAGGTTTGGTAGCCATGGCTAGCCAGACCCTCTACCAGTCCCTCCACTTATAATGTTATTCCCTATCACGTCAGTCTTATTTATCCGTACAATGATTTTATAGCCCCTAGATATTTCCACATATTTTATTTTGACCTGGTGAGACATTGTCCAGTGCTGAGCCATGATGTTCTTGCTGTAAGGCTTTTGATATGTCCTTTATACTCTGACCCTATAGCCAGGGTCGGGACAAGGGGTGGGCAGGAGGGGAAGCTGTCTTTGGCACTGTGGTATCATGTGAGGTGGGGGGGGCACCATGAAGAGATTAGGGGGAGGGAATTTGTTTTGGGAGGGGAAATTTGGGGGGTTGCAGGGGATAAGAATTGTTCTAGGAGGGGACATTTGGGGAGATGTGCTAGAAGTGGTGATTTGGGGGGATAGATGAAGAGAATTTGTTCTAGGAGAGGGGATTTGGGGGGGGGGGGGTTGTGCTAGGAAAGATAACATGGTGGGAAGGGATTTGTGCTAACATCGGATTTTTTTTGGGGGGGGGGGGGTATTTGTGCTAGTAGGGGGGATTTGGAGTGGGGGGGGGATTTCTGCCCTTAGGGGAAATTTGAGGGGTAGAGAATATGTGCTAGGAGGGGAACGTTTTTTGTTTTTTTGGGGGGGGGGGGGATTTGGCATGTTTGCCCTCTAGATGACTTTGTACCAGCACTGCCTATAGCTTCAGGATTCTGAATGTTTGTCCTACTCTAGCCATAGGAATGCAGCGGTCTGATTTTGACTGATTACCAACAGTCCCTTCTTGATTCCCATTGGGAGTCGCAGCTTGGAAGTGAAATGGGAAGGGAGGGGGGTTTTGTTTTGTCAGGTTTTGCTTTCTGTTTTATGTTTTAAGTTTTTGGATGATATACTATGGGCACTGTTGTGCTATGTCTGTATGCACCTTGGCTGGAGCCCTGTGAGGCTACCTATTATGAAGATTTCTTATTCCATGACCCTGCATGGTCAACTAGAGACCATGTTTGCTTACTTACTATTTTGATTATTGTAATCTCGGGGGTTTTTCTTTAATTTTTGTAACGAGTCTATGTTTATTTTTTGTATTTCATTTTGTATTTTTACAAAAGCAATAAAAAGAAGTGTATTAAAACTACATTTGAGGAGGGAGGTGGGGTTGGGGCCCTCCCGTCCACAGTGTAGATCCCAAATGGGGTGGATGGTCGGGTCCCTGGCATCATACCTTCTCTCCAGTTAATACACAAGTGATATGGAAATAGTTCTAGGGGCAACGAAAATACAAAAATGGACAGTTATATTTCCAAATTTATGACACTATATTTTGAATACATATTTATGAGAGCGAAAGTGGCAGAATTAGTTGTGAGCAACCGGATAGCCGTTTTCACTTCATGCAGAGATAGTAGAGATGACATATTCTGTTTGAGTGATCCTTGCAGGCCATGTTGGCCGAGATATGTCTCCTTTTCCTTTCTTTTGTACTCAAGGAATGTATACTGTATATTTTCTATATGTTATTTTCAATAAAAACCATTGGAAAAGAAACTACATTTGAAGTTCTTCAATGTACAGTATGTTTAGAGTTATAACGGTGAATAACATTCCTTTCATTCCAAAGTGAGATCATTTTATGTGCCTTTTTCTATGCAAACAGAATTACCAGCCTTGCGCATGGCCTCTGCCCAGGTTCTCTCCTACTTCCACTTTAGTTATGAAATTGTTGATATTAGCTAAACTTTTCATGGTAAGTTAGATTTACTTTTGGCTTGTATTGTATGCGGCATTCTGTGTAATAGCGAAGGACTGGAGGAAGGCCAGACCCCATAACTTCATCTTTTGTGGTTCCTTACAAAGCTCTGCAACAATTATGTTTAAGCGTGTGAGTTTAACCTCACTCTTTCATCACTGCCAAAGCGGCACCTTGTAGGCTTGTGTTCACTCAGATACATTAACAATAAGTGGACAGTGATGGAAATAAAGACTTGGTTAAAAATATATCCAAAAACCATGAACATGCAATAAACGTCCCTAACACACATACTTGGAAAATTATTCATATTACTTTCACTTTTCAGCATGTCAGCTTATGCAAAAGTCGATGATGCAAGGTTTTAAAGTGAAAGTCCAGCCATTTTTTTTTTATTTAGCTTTTGGATAGAGTGTGGGCATGATAGATTTTCTACAACAGTGGTTCTCAACCCTGTCCTCAAATACCCCCAACAGGCCATGTTTGCAGGTTTTCCTTTATCTTGCACAGGTGCTTTAAATTACAGTCAATGGCTTGGTATTTTGGACAGTTATTTTATCTAAGAGAAATTCCCAAAACATGGCCTGTTGGGGGTACTTGAGGACAGGGTTGAGAACCACTGCTCTACAACATGTGTCAAACACAAGGCCCGAGGAATCCAACCCAGCAGGCCATTTCATGTGGCCCTCGCACCCAGGGAGGAGAGTTGGAAGTGAGATGTGGACAGCCTGTAAAAGGGAGCTGAACCCTACACACTGTGCATAACACATCCCGAAACCTTGCAGTCTGTGCATAGTGCACTCCTCAGCACTGCACTTTGTACATAGCGCACCCCAAAATACTGCACTGTGTGCATAGTCAATCCCTGAACCCTGCACACAGTACATAGCGCACATCTGAACACCACTCTTTGTACATATCGCACCCATGAACTCCGCACTTTGTACGTATTGCAACTCTGAACTCTGCACCTTGTACATAGCGCACCTCTGAACTCTGTATGTAGCGCACCCATGAACTCTGCACTCTGTACATAGCTCATGGCTAAACTCCGCACATAACTCACTACTGGTATTTATTGCCCCTTTAAGATCCTCTCACTGCTAGTGCAATTTGGATGCGCTCGCCATTCGATGCGGTTGTGTGGTGGGTGTGGTTGAGTTCCTGCACCTATACTCTGAGAAAAAAAAGCCCTTTGTTTTATATAATCTTACAGATACAACCATCCCTTTGAGAACAATCATAATGCTGATGCGGCCCACAATGACACTGAGTTTGACACAACTGCCCTACAAGGCTTTTATTGCTGTCCATGTCTGCATTGGGGAGATTTCTGCACATGACTATCTTGTCTCCAACACAAAAAGTGATATATCTCCAATAGGAATAGAGAAAACTGTAAAACTATTGTTATCATTAGAGTTTAGATGATTTAGAACCGCACTGGAGAAGTTCCCCCTCACTTACTTCCTGCTCCCCAAGCCAACTGTCCTGTGCCACCCCATGCTACTGCTGGTTTCACACTAACAACTTCAGATGACATAACCACACAAGGCACACGAGACGATGGGGGAGAACTGAAGGAGACAAGCACCCACCACTGAAGAAAATTCAAGCATTTCCTGTTTGTGCATCCACTTTAGCACCTACTTACTGTGAGTTTCTCTAAGCATCAGAAACCACAAAGACCTACAGTATTTCATAATTCCAGGTAAAGTGGAGTCTAGACCCTAGAGCCACCACTTCAGCTTGTAGGATGAAGAATGGGAAGGAAGCTGTGAGAAACTTGGTTCCTCTATAACTTCCTGCAGTCACTAGGGAGACAGCTGTCCGATTGGATCCTGGCTCCCCACGTGACCTCAACGACCATCTTAGGTAAGGGCAGAGGCTATTTAAGACTCTGGCTCCTGGGTTTGGCACGCTTTATGCGAGTGGCTAGTGTAGGGACAGGTTCCCCTTCTTGCAGAGACAGTGCTTCCTAGAAGGGAAAGGTTCTTAAGGAGTGGGAAGAGGGACTACATCATCTCCTCGTAGGAAGTCTCCTCTTTGGGTGTGGACTGGCCAGACTGCATTACTGCTCATTGCTACAGAAGCTGTCGGCATCATTCCAAGATCTCGACCCTCTGCTTCTGTTTGTAAGTGGACCCACTAATTCGGGGTACTTTGTCGCAGTAAGTGGGCTTAGCATTATATGACCATATAGTGTGACCAAACCCCCGTATTTTTTGAATATGTTCAGGTGTTTTTAACTAGCCTAGCAGGAAATGTCATTCTTGAATGTGTGCGCTGTAATATATTTTGTACTGATTGTAGGTCTTATAGCAGCACCATCTTGAATTTAAACACATTGTAGGTTGTGCCCCCCAAATATGTTTTTGTATATTGTAATAGACCTTGACCAGGTTTTTTGGGATGGAGCACCCCTCCCCCTCCTCATTACCTCTTATTTAGTGGCCACCAGTGTGAAGGATGTATCCCCTTCAGTTCTCGCACATAGAGGAGTTCAGCTCCCATGGTTGAGACAAAGGATCTTCCATTCTATTACTAGAGCAGGACCCACTAATTCGGGGTACTTTGTCGCAGTAAGTGGGCTTAGCACTATATGACCATATAATGTGACCAAACTCCGGTATTTTTTGAATATGTTCAGGTGTTTTTAACTAGCCTTGCAGGACATGTCATTCTTGAATGTGTGCGCTGTAAAATATTTTGTCCTGTAAGTGGCTCCAGTCGGCTGTGCCTGTCTGTTGGGCCTGTTTGTACATTGTTGGAAATCTCACAATATACTGTTCTCATCCATCATTGCCTCTGAGTGAATTCCTTGCCGCAGACATACCATGCTGAACCCTTCCCACAAGCTCACCTCACAAGCTCACAGTCTCCAGGCTATACTGAGGAACACTCTCACTTACACACAAGGGGCCATCAGATTTCTGTGGTTCCAGGTCTAGTCCGTAAGGATCCTGCTGAGCAATCGGAAAACATTGTGATCCCAGGTAACAATGTGCATGGTTTAGCCTTGAGTATTTTACCCACAGCCATATCGGCAGGATCTCATTTACAAAGCCAAGCACCTGTCTCCCAATTACAGCCAACCCCAAAGTTTCTGTGCCTCAGGTATGGGCTAATACTCTCTAACCATTGGAAGAATATTCTGTTCGACTTTATCTTTAAATGCTCTTACGTAACTTCTCACAATAGCTCTTCTTGTATAACAAATTTAATTGACATATCATTTCGTACTCTTTGGCTGGCCAGATTTGTTCTACTGCCCACATAAGAAATCAGCCAGTCCTTTAATATTCTGGTTCTTCAGCTATCCTGGCTCTGCTTTCCCGGGGAGAAAAGTTCTGGCTTTCCTTAGAAATGGAAGCTTCATGGTGGGTCTTATGTATCTTTCCAGAAGGGACCCTCCTTTTTCACTAGTACAAAACAACTATTCTCTCTCCTGCTCCAACCCTGACTTTGACTAGACCACCACCCCATGGCTCCTTCCAAAGCACACAATTATTTCGCTTTTAGCAGTTATCAGACTATTTTTTGTGTACATTTGATATGTTAAAATCTCTGTGAGGTTTTCTCTATGATTTGCATCCCTACCTGGGATTTCTACACTTCATGGGTGGAGCTGGGTATGGAAATTGAGGGGAGACCTCCTAAATGGAGGAACAGCTGATTATATACAGACCATCAGACTCCTCCCAGTCTGAATTAAATTATTTTTTTGGTGGACCTTTTCTTTTAAGCCTCATACACACGATCGGATTGTTGGCCAACAATACCGTGGACTTTTGTCCGAAGGGCGTTGGCCCAAACTTGTCTTGCATACAAATGGCAAGGAATTGTCGGCCAACAAATACGAACGTAATGACATTCTGCGTTGTTTTTCAGTTCTTTAGCGCCACCCTTTGGGCTCCTTCTGCTAATTTTGTGTTAGTAGAAGTTTGGTGAGTGTTGATTCGCGCTTTTCATTTCATGCTTTTCAGTTTGCGCTTTTCATCTTATGCTTTTCAGTTTGCGCTTTTCATTTCGTGCTTTTCAGTTCGTTTCTGAACGGCTGCTTGTCAACCAGACATGTTGCGGAATCGGAGGAGATAACGTGTTATTTATTATTGGTCTTGGAGTTATCGCTTTGACATTATTTTTTTGGTTGAATAATGATTTGATTTGGTATATTTTCTATATTTTTGGATGCATAGAATGCACTTTTTGGTTAAATTCCATTGGCAGATAGCATGTCTGATTTTATTTGTTTTCTTTTTTCAATGCACAATAAAAAAATTGTGTAGAATAATACTTGGCTGTGTGTTTTACTTCAAATGACAGTAGGCAGTTACATTTAAAAAAATACAATGTAAAATTGACAAGGGACACCAACATAGTTGTATCTTTGATCTTAAAAACTACAGGATAATAGTGTTGTGGTAACTTGGCCAAAAAAAAAAAAAGCATAATAATATTATTTTTGATATCACTAGAAAAAAAAAGCCTTTGAAAATTTGTTTGCAATAACTCCATCAGTATCACCAGCAAAGCAGCTTCATTATTATCCCATTAAAGAAGAAGAGAATTGTGCGCTGCATTTGGAGATTTCATAATTTGCCGCGTCACGAATGTTAATTCTCCATTACGAACGCTAGTTTACAAGACCGACCGCTTCTGGCTCGTCCTTGCTTCCAAGCATGCGTGTTTTTATTTTGGACTTTTGTCCGATGGACTTGTGTACACACGCTTGGAAAATTCAACAACAGACATTTGTCCACGGAAAATTTTAAAACCTGCTATCCAACATTTGTCCGCAGAAAATCCGACAATTGTCCGATGGAGCGTACAAACGGTCGGATTTTCCACCAACAGCCTGTCATCACACAATTCCCCGTCGCAAAATCCGATTGTGTGTACGGGGCTTAAGGCTAGGCCATCATGCATGGACTTTTGATACACTTTTGTCAACACATGGTACAGTTTAAATCACTTTTTAATTTGTACCAGATATTTTCTATATAAGCTGGAGGATTTGGTCACAGCTGGCTTAGACACAAATTTGTGTTCCTAATGAAAAAAAATGAAATATTTTCTTGTAGAAATAAAAGTAAAGCTTATTAGGTGGTTTAGAGGCTGATGTAAGTTCATCTCTTTTTCAGCTCTCCAAGAGACATCCAAATTACCAAGATTGTTTTAAGGGGGACCACTATACAAATAATGAAAACTGTAAAAAAAATATTTATAAATTTTAGATTTCTAGTAAAAAGTTAATTTTACTATATCAGGGGGTTTTCTTTCAGTACAGAGCTGAGGTTCTAACATTTGATAATCTACACGTGACATGACGAGGGACAGACTTAGCTTAGGGAAGGGGAGAGACTTTAACTTGCCTTGGAAAGGTATCAAGTTATTTCTGCAGCCCATGTTCATAATCCGACGGGGCTCCACAGAGACACAGGGAATGATTTAAGGTTCAGCACAGCACCAAGGGGAATGTTATGGGTTTTCAGTGGAAATATGTATTGTCAAATACCTATATTCCCAACTGATATTCAAAAGAAACAAAGTTTAAAAAAGTAAATTTGTTGTACAATAGCTGGATTCTAGCATAAAAGAATTTCAATATTATATTTTGATCGTAATAAAATCCATCACATGAAAAAAAAAAAGTAAAAACACTAGATATTCATGACAACAGCATTTTTATCTAGAAACGTTATCATGAGCATTTTGCGTATGTTAATTGTGGTACAACTCGTTTCTTGGAGCAAAGTCTGCTACTTCAAGGATGTAAATGCAAATCATGAAATAATCTTAGAGAACATAAATCAGTAAAATAAAATGTAAGTTATATATAATAACCAAAATGGCTTTGTACATGTTCGGGGAAACTACTACAAACATTGAACTTTTTCTCCCTGGAGAAAAGACGCTTGAGGGGAGACATGATAGCAATATACAAATATCTCAGGGGTATTTCTAGCATAGGAAGTAAACTATTCAGCCTCAGGGAGTATAAGAGGACACGGGGCCACTCAATGAAATTGGAGGAGAAGCAATTTAACCTTAAACTGCGTAGCGGGTTTTTCACTGTCAGGGCGCTAAGGATGTTAGTTTTAAAAATCTTATAGATGGGCATCTTAGCGAGCACAGTATACAGGGATATGGGATATGATTTTTGACATGAGCACACACCCACACAGGTTGAACTGGATGGACTTATGTCTTTATTCAACCTTACCAACTATGTAACATATTATATATTAAAATTTCTCTCTCTAAACGTTCTTATTAAGGTGGTTGTAAAGCCTCAAGGTTTTTCACCTTAATGCAATTTATGCATTAAGGTGAAAAACCTTCTGTGCTGCAGCTTCCCCCAGACCCCCCCCCCTTTTTCTTACCTAAGCCCAATCCAATCCAGCGATGTGCACAAGTGTAGCGGCTCCAGCTTCTGTCTCTCCCCTCATTGGGCAGATTGATAGCAGCAGGAGCCATTGGCTCCCACTGCTTTCAATCAAATCCAGTGACGCAGGAGCGGGGGGTGGGGCCGAGTCCCGCTGTCTGTGTCAATGCATGCAGCAGCGAGCCTGCATGGGTGCCCCCAGGGTAAGCAACTTTCCGTGGGGGCACCACATAAAGAGGAGGAGCCAGTAGCACCTGCAGGGCACCCCAAAATAAGAAAATCAGGGCCTCTGCAGCACTGGGAACATGCTACATGTTCCACCCTAAAATCGGGTAGAACAGGTAACATGTTCCCAAAGGTGAACTTATCCTTTAGAGTGTCAGAAAAATACTTTACCATACAAAAAGATTATTTACATCAATAGAGGGTGCCCAGGCAATTATAATAAAGCCTGGGACAGATGGCTCCAGTCCTCGTCAACCTGTGTCTCCTAAATCCGCAACATGCAGTATTGGTCAATATCGGCTAGCCTCTTATTGATTGTGTGATTTATATGCAACATATGGTCAGAACTGTATATGGGAAATAATTACCACCAGTATTTGTTTTTGTCCGCTTTTTTGGTTTATTTTTCTTTGTATTTGTTTTTTTCTTTATTGGGTTATGTTTATCAGACATGCATTGAGATGCAGTTACCCTGTATATTTTTGCATAAAACTCAATAAGGTTTGCTTCTAATAAAAAAATAAAATTAAAAAAAGAGTGTCAGAAAAAAACTATGAAGAAGGCTGGATTCATACCTATGCATTTTTAGTGCTTTTTGCATTTTGCAGATTAGCACTACAGTCCATTTAACATGGCTTCCTATGGAACACGTTCTGTAGTGCAAATGTGCAAAATGCAAAAAGCACTAAAACTGCATAGGTGTGAATCCAGCCTTAATGCTGTATTTCATGCCGTGCATACTCACACAGTCACTATGAGATTCGTTTTCTGTATTCTGACAGCTTTATATCAGTTAGCAAAAAACCTGGTTGATCCTGCTGTTCTCTATCTCCCCCTTCTGTCAATGTCCACACTGCAGTTGGGCATTTTGCAGAGCCATGTTGGCAGCTCTGCACATGCTCAGTGAGTTTCTATGCTCAGCATTTCCTCCCTATCACATCTGAGCAGCCCATGTGACTATAGAGTCACATATGTGGGTGTATACACAGTGGTAAATGACAGCCAACTCCCTCCCTCCTCCTCCATGCCCGCTAACCAACCAGCCAAACACAATGGGGGGGGGGGGATATTACATGTGGATTGATAGAGGTTTCACCTCCCTTTTATTCCAAGACTCAGGCTGGAGGGGCGTGACACAGACTGTGACTGGCAGAAATCCGCCCACACCAGGTTATTGCCAAAAAATCATAACGATTTGATTTCAAATATATATTTGTATAACAATTTATAACAGTTTATTGATATTCATTATTTATTTTTGCTCACTATACCAAAGGCTGTTTTTTTTATTTTGAACATGTGACCAGCAGCAGAGGACTAGAAGCTCCTCCTGCTTATATTTCCCTGCAGACAGGCTGGGAGAGAGCTGGGTCCTATGACAGCTCTATATCGAGTAGGAAAAAGGTACTTAGACGTTTTTTTTTATATTAAAATAATTACAGTGCCATGATCCCCCATACAGAAATAGAAGGGGTGATGTGCATTAAACAGTGTGTGTCTAGTATCGCTTTAATGCTACATGTTAACATGCAAAATATTGCAATTCCATGTGTTTTAACCATTCCTTTTAAAAAAAAAGGTTTGGCATTAGAGAAAAATCAGCATATCCAGGCAACTAGCATTTCTAGAAAGAGGACAGTAAGGTGCAACTTTCTGAGTTGTCATCTTTATCCTTGGTTTACTCCTTACTGAGTTGCTAACCTGGAACCACTATGCAGGTCAAGTGTCCTGCCACTTCAGTGGCTGCAGACATGTAATAGGCCAGTGACTCACAAACTACAAAAAAGGTTAGAATGCAAAGATAAGAATAAGGATGAAAGAGTAAGGATGAGGATGCAGGGATAAGGATAAGTATGTAAGAGCAATGATAAGGGTCATTAGTGGCTGGTGCTCTATTTTTCTTGAACAATATATGAAAGTTTAAAGGTAAACGATCAATATTCAATCAATGTGGCTTATTCAGCGGATATAATATATGCCATTTCAAAGATTTTTCCTATAGCACTGTGTTTTGCTTTTATTTTAAATTTCTCGTTCCCTTTTAACGTTTTTTTTTTTATTTTTTATTTTTTATTAAGAATTAAAGTTCAAAAATGAAATCAAAGAATCAGCAATGATGTAATTCTGTTAAAAATATTTGGCACCAGATGATATTTACTGTCAGCAATCCACACAAGAGTTGAGGTTATAAGTTGGAAATAATCGGAAGGCGTCTGGAAGAGCAGCATTAAAACTCCCTGGCCGGCTCACTTGGGGTTCACACTCGGCTGGTTGGACACGAATCCACCAATGGGAGCGAGCGCCTTTCTTCTGGATGTCTGAGAACTGCTTGAGCTGTTCTGTTCTCTGGCTGTCACGTTGGGATTGGTCTTGGCTGCCTCCCTCAGTTCTGTTTTTGATAAGTGAGCTTCAGAATTCAACATCTGTTGGGAACCAAGCAGGCAGGGACTGGGTGAGGTCATACTGCTTTCCACCGCATTTCCTCTTTCTGTTTGTGGCTGTTGGAGTGCATGCGACCCAATGGCATTTAGGACCGGCCTTGTTCCCTGAGGAATGCCTGGACCACTCTCTGTTTTTATCTCTCTCCACACAAAGCCTCCATGACGCTAAAAAAAGAGAAACAGAGCTGATATTAGCCTGGAGGAAAGCAAGCATGTAGACGGTGCAGCTGTGGGCTGGAAGACATCCAACTGTTTGTGTGCCTCACTGGCTGCCACTAGGCCGAGGTCTGAGAGCTGAAATTGGTGATATAACGACCTGTCCGTGTCTAATTGTGCCACTGAGGCTGCATTCACATCTGAGCGTTTTCAGCTCATAAAACGCTCGTAAAGCGCCCGAAAAACGCCCAAAAAAACGCAGGAAAAACGCCCAACAAGCAAAATCCCTTTCATTTCAATGGCACCTGTTCACATCTGAGCGTTTTGTCACCTAAAGCAAAAAGCCTGAAAAACGCCCTAAGCTCAAAAAAGAACATGAGCTTCTTTGTAACAGTTTACAGGCGTTTTTCTGCCTCTTACATTGGTGACTTGAACAAAATCGCATCAAAACGCGGTAAAATCGCAGTAAAAACGCGCGACTTTGAAACGCTCAAGTGTGAATGCAGCCTAAATTGAGAGACGTTAGCTTGGAACTAAACTGTGATCTTCAGAATATGTTTATTCGCTCTAGTGCAATCCACATTTTACTTTCTCAGGCAGGGGCGGACATACCATTTGTGCAGACTGTGCAGCTGCACTAGGGACCTCTGGGACTTAGGGGCCTATTTATATAGGACTTGAGTTCGGTGAATGTTGAGACCACTTCCCCACTTCCCGCAGTTACGTAAAATGGGATACTGCTCATTTCTAGGTGGGAAAAGATGGCCATACACCAGCGTAATTTTGCTTGAATGTTCGTACAGGAAATTCGAAAAAACTGTTTACCAGGGCATTGCATCTTGCCAATATAGCGCTACCCCCGAGAGGTCTGTTGGTTGATGATAATTAAAGCACAGTCACTGCACTCCTATGGATATCAGCAGCACAGATAATGACGGTGATCAGAGTTCTCTCTCACTAATGCAGAGGCTGCCAGCACACACAGATCACAATCCAGGGACACTGACACAAAGATCAGTCTAGAGGTCACCTTTTTGTTGGGTACAGATGGAAATTCAGGGATCTGAACAAAAAAAAATGTAAAGATCACTGTGCTCACTGTATAGGAATACTGCCACTGTGCCCATTGAATTCTGCTACTGTGTCATCAAATGCTGCCACTGTGCCATTGAATGCCACCAGTGTGACACCCCGCCCGGTTCCCATCTGCCCAGCACTTACCATGACTTGGTGGGGCAGCAGGTGATGGCGGCGAGCGGTGTCCTTCATGTGTTTCCTCCCGTCCTCTCCTCCTGTCCTCTCCTCCTGATAGGCGTCCAATCACAGCGCCTGTCGTTTCAGCCAATCAGGTGACCTGATTGGCGGAGAGGCGGTTCAGTGTTAGGAAAGCGAATATTTATTCACTGTTCTAACACACCTGGGTGACCTTTTTTGACACGTATGAGAGCCTATGGCTATAAGCGGGTGCTTCAAAAACACCGCCCCCCGGCCGCTGTAATTTAGGCGCCCGAAAAGGGCCGGGCGCCTAAATAGGGGGTGGCAGTGGCGGCCATGGATAGATTCATTCTATGCAGGGGGGTGTCTGGAGAGAGGGGGCAGCGCCCGTGCGCCCACTGGTATAGTGTGAAAAATTCTTTAATAAAGCAATCCTGATTGTTAAAAAAAGATCACTGTGCTAACACATCCGATGTTATTGTGGCGATCTCCCAGCTGAGCTATTGTGTTCTGACAAGGGGACTTCCCCCCGCCAGAACACAATGATCAGCGCTCACAGCCATGCTTTAGGATGAGGAGCTGTATACACACACCGGCTGAAAGTCGGCTGGATCCTGCCGAACCGTCTGTTTTCTTACGATTTTCAGCACCTGTTTGTACCCAACTTTTCGTGCTTTTATTGTTAAATAACTTGGATGAGGTTTAGGGTAGTAAAGGATACTCCAAGACCACTGAAGGAAACAAGAGGACATACTTCTCTATGTTGAAGACTTTAGTAACGGTCCTTATGCTCAGCTCAGAATACTATCTTCCTGTGAGGGGCTAGTAGAGGCCAGAGGTATGTACTCCTCAAGAGGGGAGCTACTTGACCTTGCTTGCTTTAAAAGACAGTCCTCCCTCGAGAAACTAGAGGAGACTAACGTATGTACCTCTCAGGAGAGGAACTATTTAGCTCAAAGTCTTTTCACAAAACTAAAGTGGACTGGTCAGTAAGTACCTCTCAGGAGAGCAACTATGAGGACCAGAAATCTCAATAGTACACAGTCACTAGGATCTTGCTACAAAGCAGTACTCAGGAGGCCAGGGAAGCAGCTGTGCCCACTCAGCTTTCTCTAGGTGCCTTCCAGTGAAACTGTGTGGACCGAATCTGTAGGTAAAATCTCAGGGTGTTCGATACCCTCTCACATGTTGTCCCCCTGGTTCTGCCACAGCCGGAACTCAATGAACAGCAACTGGAAATAACAGATTGGCCCCCTCCCACCCGATCAAGTGGAATCTCTTGGACATGAACACCCTACTGTTCTACAGCTTAGACTATTTATGTGCTCATCAGCCATCTTCTGGGCGCACCTCCCCAGGGACTGGCTGCAGCACCATAAACATTTATGTTTCTTTGTTCCAGTCCTATGTTCCAGAACTTTCTGGAAGGCTGGGGAGAGCAAACAAACTGAGCTTTTGAAACCCAGAACAGCCAAAAGAAATCAAGAACTGCTCCAATAATTACAGAGGAGCCAAAAAGAACTAAATTTACCTAACATCCTAGCAACCTATCTAGGAGGGTGCTACACCATAATCGAGTCACCTGCAGACCTTAAAATGTAATCCAGACTTGCCACTTCAATGGAATTCCTGATGTATTGAAGGGGTGGAAGATGTAATGGCGTCCTATAAGCCAAACCACTCAGTACAGCTTTCAGCCCTGTCCAGCTGAAGCCTGCCATAGACTTTGACAGGCTGTCTGCAGCGGGGCAAGACACTACACCTGTCTCTCCTGGGCACACTAAAGCGCTGGGAGGGATGCACTGAATGGCTCAGTTTACAAGGGTCCTAATAGTATGGCAGCGCAGTGGCTAAAGTTTATCCAGTATCAAAGGTTCATCAAGAACTCATTAGACACACTACTGTGCCCATGCTGCACCAATTGCCCAAATCTTCATTTTATAGTGTCTGAGGGGTAGAACTTGACCTCATGCAAGTCACTTAAAGCTGACACAAGATTACGAGCCTGCCTTCTCTATAAAACAGCCAGAGGTCCTACATTTTAAGTGAATGCACTCTTGCTGTACAAACAAAATTTTAACGCAAGAGCTTATGCTGCTAAAATCAACAAGGGGCTGAGGTATCCTGTTGTATTCCCTTGTAAAGTTGTGCTTATACCTAACTACGACAGTGTTCCGGGGTGCAATAAACAGTGGTCAGATGGATTAACACAATTTTCACACAAAAAAAATTAACATTAGTAAAAAAAAAAAAAAACCCGTTAGCAACTTACTGCAATGGAAGACCAAAGGGCTAAGGATTATTGTACTAGAAGACCTTTGCACAGACTTACCTTGCCTCGAATAGGTTCATTGGGTGTTAATCTTGAATCATATTGATGTATGAAAGAAATCCCTTCCTGGAAGAGTTTAGGCAACCGGTTTCTACCTCTAGGAGATGCAAGTGGAGCTATAAAACGGACACAAAATAGGGATGTTTTCAGATAAAGAACGCTTAGTATTAAAACAGCCAGAGAAAAAATCAACATAAAAAAAAAGCATAAGAACAAAGTTCAGTAATGCAACCAGTGCGTTGTAAAGCAAAACAACACATGTGTCATAAGAAGCATTGGGGTTGATTTACTAAAGACAAATAGACTGACTGTGCACTTAGCAAGTGCAGTTGCTCCAGAGCTTAGTAAGTGAGGTAAAATTTCACTTTGCAAAGAATACCCAATCATGTGCATGAAAAATAAAAAACAGTATATTTGCTTGCACATGATTGGATGATAGAAGTCAGCAGAGCTTCCACTCATTTATTAATCTCTGGAGCAACTGCACTTGCAGAGTGCACAGTCTATTTGCCTTTAGTAAATCAACCCCTATGATTCTATGAATAAGCTCTTGATTGAATGAAATGCATAACAGGAGCAGGTGGACTTTCTCTGCATTGGATGACATCAATAAACATATTTTGGACTTTTGAAAGGTGGGCAGCCCCATGTTTGTATGTTTGCTATTGATGTTGGTAGATCATGGACTGTCCTGGAGCCTGCATCCTTTGGTCGGCGGAGCGGTGAGGGAAGGCTTGTAGCTGAATGGTTGGGATAATTTACAATAAGCAACCAGCAGTCTGAGATGATGCGAGACGCGAGCATTCCCATCTAAGCCGCCACAGCCGGGGAGGGTGTGGTTTCTGTCGTGGGCGGTGTTTACCGCCTGGGTTGGAGCCCCTCCCTGTACGTGCCAAACCAGCGTGACGTTGGTATGAGTCTGCGTGTGCACATGTGGGGTGTACATATGACGCATCCCGGACGCAGCTGCCCATGTCACATTTTGGAAGACTCCATACCTCACAGAAGCACTTTGCTTTCCTTGCATATAATCAAAGTAATCACTATGTCATCCTATACACCAGGGATATGCAATTAGCGGACCTCCAGCTGTTGCAAAACTACAAGTCCCATCATGCCTCTGCCTGTGTCATGCTTGTAGCTGTCAGAGTCTTGCTATGCCTCATGGGACTTGTAGTTCTGCAACAGCTGGAGGTCCGCTAATTGCATATCCCTGCTATACACTATTAGATCTTCTTCACCAATACCATGACACTCACTATTTATTATATTCATTTATTTTAGATTCTTTGGTAGTTACCACTCTCCCATCACTCTGGTTCCCTATCAAGATTGGCGGCTTGTGTTCTGGGGGGCCATGTGTGTGCGCCCCTCTTGCACGCGGCTCCTCAACTCCAGGGACAGACACCTCTTTTTGGCCCTATTTTCTCATTCAACATATCCCCACCATTAACTCCCTGTATGTAAGTACCCAGGACTGGCAAATCTGCCCCTCCTGTTATGTTCAGTGTCACACTAGACTAATTATAATTATACTTTTCATAGATACTCGTGAACATCCACCCCTGATGAGTGTTTATACACGAAACGCATCGGTCATATTTAGGATGCCAATACATGCCTGTATCAGCTATTGTTTACCAAGCAATCATGTTCATATCTTTTTACATCATGCTATTTATATTGCAATGTGCCGCCTTACATGTGTATATAAATGAATTTCATAGGAATTACTCAATTCTTTCCATATAATCATATGTTGCCAAGTTGATATTATCATGTATCCTTGATGTCCATATTATACATGTAATTACATGTGTATATTTATGATCCAAACATTTTTTATTTGTTATATACCATTGATAAGTATTATATGTATCCTTCACGTCATTAAACATGTTTTTTCAACTACATACCCCCAGAATGTCAAGAGCCTCATTTAAAGTCCCAATCTCCTCGTTTTATTTTTTTGCAGTCTGAGATGAAGTTCACCAAAGGCAGCCAAAATGTATGATGGGGGTCATTAACTGTCAATATGCACAGTGTATGTAAAGATTTCAGCCATGCTACACAATATAGTAACGGGAGGGGGTCACATGGTTTCCAATTCAAAATATAGAATTTCAAAGTTTATTAATACTAGTACAGAAACGTTTGCCAACACATCGGACCCATGGGCGATGTTTCCTAGATGTTAGCCCCGGCAAAGCTCTTTCTATATATAGATTGTGGGTTTAGTATTATGGAACATATAATATCTACAGCAGCCAACAAGTTCCTGAACTTGTCACCCACTTATTTATATCTTATCTAACAGCCACCACTCTATACAGTATATTCTGATGTATACTACGAATTACTGGCAGTTCATGTCTACTAAAACTATTTGTGGAAAGCGAAAGGCAAAGTTATTGTCAATGTATTAGTTAGCACTTTGCAAAGTATGTTAAGCCCATCCACATCAGTCCTTGGCCCCTGAGCGTACAGTCTAATGCACTCACATACTCCAGAGCTGATTTGGATAAAAAGACAGATACCTTGACTGTATGTTTTTTGGTCTGTATGTGGAGACTGGTTATACACTGGAAACCACACAACCAAGCATTTAGTTGGTTACAGGGATGAATGTTCTCTCCGGGCAGTTTGCGTCTAGGGGCGCTCATCCATCCCCGTATGCATGTAAATGCTCAGATGTGCGATTGGCAGCGTAAAGCCTGTCATTATTTGTACAGGCAGCTGTATACAATATCTGTAAAACCCCAGGTGTAAAAATATGGGGACGATCAAGGGGTTAAGTGTGTTACCTGGGTGTGTTCTAACTGTAGAGGGGATGGGCTCACTGGGACATGACAGAGATCACTGCTCCCGATCACTGGGAACAGAAGATCTCTGACATGTCATTAGGCAGAACGGGAATCACCTTGTTTACATAGGCAGTTCCTCGCTCTGCCTCTGTACACATCGATAGCGGGTCGCGTTCCCGCTATCATCCTCACATGGACCAATGTACAGGTACATCGATTCACGCAGGAGAGCCGACCTGCCACAGTTAATGTATGTGAGCAGGTCAGCAAGTGGTTAAAGGCATACCGGGAATGCTAACTGTTACATTGGTTGTGCTCTCAACAAACTGTTAAGCCATCAAATGACTGGTCTCATAACTGATCACATGTGCAGCACCATGGCAGTTGAAAATCAAACAGAGGCAAAGATGGCAGCTTCCTCGGCTAAAAAGGATAGGAGGGTTTAGTTCTGCTTTAAAGTCTTGTGAATTGAGACTTGGGTCCCCAACCCAACGTAGAGTTCCATTCACTGTTTGCACTTTTAACCATTGTCTCTGGATAATAAAGTGAGGGAACGTCTTTCCTGCAGTAAAACCTAATAGTGTTTGTTCTGGACTTCCATTTTTTCCAAGCAGTAAGGAGCAATGGAGATATGCAAATCGCAAGCAACCAAGCCAGCTGAGTCTAACTACCATAGGATAAAAGAAAGATGTCTGTGATTGTTTAAATGCCCAATCAGGGGACATTCAGTACTTATTACTGCCACACAAATATCAATTACAGTTAATATAATAATCAAATCTTTAATAAATTGTTTTTAGAGATATGCTTGGGTTAAGGTGGAGTTCCACCCACTTTTACAACTCTTCAGCATCCCTCACTAAACTGTGCACTGTAAACGAATTGGATTTTTTTTTTTTCTCAGCACCTACTGTATATCTGCTGTATTCATTTTTCACTTCCTCCTCCCTGGCCGCGGCCCATCGCATCATTTCCTGTTTGCAATGCCTTCTGGGAAGGAGTGGCAACTTCCTCTGACACTGCCTTTGCTATGGAAACCTGACCTGAAACCTATTACACTGCTTGTGCTGCACTGAGCATGTGCGAGATCTGCAAGGATGAGATCCAGGAAGAAATACAGTCTGGCTTCAGATGCCCACACTTAAAATGGCCACGGCCTGCTGTAAGTTTATAAAATAACAAACCACTGCTATAAACTAACAAAACAGACTTTAGTTTACAGACTAACTTTACTAGAATACATTAAGCTTGTGTATTATCGGGGTATTTTTATTTAAAAAGTATAATTTCGGCCGGAACACCACTTTAAGTCCAAATCTAGAAGGAAGCTGTCAGTGTCGGGCCAATCAGCTGTGGGTAGGGGATTCCTTGCTGCATGTACACTAAGGGGGAGGGATGCTCGTGACACCATTGACTCAATAAGGACTCACAGAATAGAAAGTCTTTATTGTCATTGTAAAAAAAGCATACAATGACATTTGATAAGAACAACAAGCCACTGCGTTTGCGTGCTGCCAATAACATTGGCCAGGTACGGCCATGTGGCCAAATTAGGTTACAATCATTCTTGTCCCTTGGAGCATGTGAAGCTGTAGGGTGGGGAATCCCCCATCTTCAGCTGACTGGCCCGGTACTGACAGCTTCCTTCCCAGTTTGAATGAACATGAAATTAAAATAAATAAAACTCCACGCAATTAAACAAAACAGATTTATTATTCATGCATTTGAAAGAGATTTCTATGCTATGTATATGGTTTAGTTTTGTTCGATTGCACAGAGTTGAATTTATTTTCATTGCATTTTTTGGTGTGGGAACACGACAACAGCTGCAGCAATCATTAATATTATTTATTGAATTTTGTTCACAATTTGAGTAGTAGCGTGAAAGACTCTGGTATAGTATTTGGATGAACATGAGTTTGGACTGAAGCTAAGCTCATGCTTAATTGCAATAGATGGGGTGAGGGCCTTCAACACCCTGTATTTCCTATATAATGCAGTCATAACTTACCTATCCCAGTGATTTGACAACAATCCACAGCTTTAGCCCTCTAAATTGTGGAATTAACACCTGTGGAGACTTCCTAACACCAAGGAAGGGATTATGTAGCTAGTACAGGATGGTTCCACAACATTTCCAACCCCTATCTTGTTCTTGGACAATCAACATCTGTCTTGACCCATTCCACGGTGACTGAAATAAGGTGTCAGGCCTACCTGTGGTGGTATAAATGCTGGGGTATCTTCATGACACTTATAAGAACTGAAGAACTGGCTTGGAGAAGCTACAAAATGTCTTTAACCGCTTCCGGACCAGCCGCTGCAGTTATACTGCGGCAGGTTGGCTCCCCTGCGCGAGCCGTCGTAGCTACACATCGGCTCTTTAAAGCGGAGTTCCAACGACATCTAATATTTTTTTTTTTTTAAACATTTCTTTAGGTCATAACATATAACACTCACGTGTTTTGCAAATTTAGTTTTTTATGGTTTTCTATTTATGGGTGGAACTCCACTTTAAGGCGCTTTAGCAGACGTGTTGGCTCCCCTGCACGAGTCGTCATAGCTGCACATCGGCTCTTTAGGGTGCTTTAGCAGGCGTGCGCGCCCCTAGCATGCCCCTGGAGCCGATGCGCTTGCCCAGCGGGCGCGATGACCGCCGGGCACTCGCGATCGCTTGTGAAAGAGCGAGAACCGGGATCTGTGTGTGTAAACACACAAATCCCGGTTCTCTCAGGGGAGTAGAAACAGGTCGTGTGCTCCTACCAAGTAGGAGCACCAATCGGTCTCCTCTCCTAGTCAGTCCCATCCCCCCTCCACAGTTAGAACACACCCAGAGAACACAGTTAACCCCTTGCTTGCCCCCTAGTGTTAACCCCTTCCCTGCCAATGACATTTATACAGTAATCAATGGCTATTTTTAGCTCTGATCACTGTATAAATGTCACTGGTCCCAAAAAAGTGTCAAAAGTTTCCGATCTGCTCCGCCGCAATGTCGCAGTCACAATAAAAATCACTGATCACCGCCATTACTAGTAAAAAAAAATGCCATAAATCTATCCCCTATTTTGTAGACGCTATATCTTTTGCGCAAACCAATCAATATACGCTTATTACGATTTTTTTTACCAAAAATATGTAGAAGAATACATATCGGCCTAAACTATTTTTGTTGTTGTTTTTTTGGGGATATTTATTATAGCAAAAAGTACAAACTATTGTGTTTTTTTCCAAAATTGTCGCTCTTTTTTTGTTTATACCGCAAAAAATAAAACCCGCAGAGGTTATCAAATACCACCAAAAGAAAGCTCTATTTGTGGGGAAAAAAGGACATCAATTTTGTTTGGGTACAACCTCGCACGACCGCACAATTGTCAGTTAAATAGATGCAGTGCCGTATCGCAAAAAATGGCCTGGTCAGGAAGGGGGTAAATTCTTCCGGGGCTGAAGTGGTTAAGATTATAAAAGTGACTGTTTTTCAGCCATGTTGCTATTGCACCCTGGGGTGTCTTCTGGGTTCCCCTGGGGTGTTGAAGGCACAGGACCTACTTTCCCCTGGGACAGGTCGTGAATTGCCAAGGTAGGAGTGGGTTGGCCACCAGTACAACCAATAACCCACTAGGGGCAGGACCCATTGCTTCATTTGTTACTATGGTGATGATGTCCACCTCGGCCAGACCTCCTCCACCTCCCAACCTCTGCCAAAAAGTGTAGGGCTGTGAGGTGAAGAGGGGACTGTGTGATTGGGTGGCTGTGTGACTGGAGGGCTCTGTGATTTGGTGGGGGGACACCGACATGAAGGGCACACTCTGATGTGATTGGGGGAGCCTGACATGATGGATGACCTGTGATGTGATAGGAGATGTGTAGGGGGGCTTTTGATGTGAAATCAAGGTGGTTGTGTGCATCATTCAAGGCTCAGCTTTTCCGTCAATAAATAACATTTCCTTTTTTTGACATTTTAGACCGGGGTGCCTTAAGATTTTGCATACTTTTACACGGTACCAAGGTTGATAAATGCTGACATGCATAAATGAAGAACTTCAAAGACAATGCAATATATGAGCAATTTAATCAATAAACAATTGTTTTCACTAAAACTGGTCAAATCAGTCTTTTCTTTGACTTGTTAAAAAATAGTTTTCAAGCAAAAGACAGCTTAAAGTGGGCGAATATGTAGTATGCTCGATCTTTTGTTTATTGTTATGTGTATGGCCAGCATAAGATTAACAATCTATCCTTTACAATACAATACAAGTAAAATTTTACTCATGGCTTATAAAATATGCAAAATGTAAAAGCACTAAAAAAATTGTCAGAATTTAGGAACAAAGTCTGTTATTTTGTCCAATAGAGAGACACCCACGTATCAGATGTCAGATGAGATTAAGTTTGGAAGACAGATTTTTTTTTATTCCTTCTGCCGAGTTCCTCAATTTAACCCCCTCACTGCTACAGAGAGATATCAGCTTCCCTTCTCCTCTGTATTTTAGGTTCTTCAAGGCATTTCAGGTGTTAAAGAAAAAAAAAAAAAAAAAAACATGGAGCCTTTTACTTGACAGCTGTTCATATAAAGGAGACAGAACACACTCCAGTGCGAATATATATATATTAAATATTTATTGTAATAATCACACGAATTACACTATGCTGTAGAATTTTTTCGCCTAGGTTAGAAATAGTGAAGTGTTAATTTCAAGTCAGTTGCAATAAGAGATTTGTTTTCCCCTATCCAGCCTATAAACCCTATGGCTGAAATATTTCGTGTACAATAGTTTTTATTAAGTAAAACAATATGAAGATAAAAGCTTGAGCAAAAAATGAAAAGTGCCCCAAGCAGGGGAGCAAAACACTAAAGCACATATCGATGCAAAAGAAACACATTTTCGAAGGTTTCAAAGTGAAAAGTAGAAGTGACACTGAATAACTGGGGACGGAGGCCCAGGAACATAGTGAGGCAAATAGTGGGATCGTCCTCCCATAATGGAGGGGAAGGAAAAGAAAGAAAACAAAACAACCCCCCCTCAAAAAAAACAAACAAACAAACCCCCCAAAAAACAACAAAAAGGGTGGGGGTGGGTGGGTGGGGTTTGCGGGAAGGGAAAGTAAGAAGAGAAAAAGTGGGGGACATCCAGAATGAGGGAGGCAGAAGAGAAGTTCAGAACTAAGCAAGGTGAGAAGGTGGGAAAAGACAAGACAAGACAAGACAAGAAATAAGGAAGAAGGGAAAGAGATATAGACCTAAGCAGGAAGAGAGAACAACCTGCAGGTTAGATAGTGTTCCAGAATGGTCTGGAATACCCACGCTGGCTCGGGGCAGAGTGGAGAGAGCATAAGACCACCGGGGGTTCCACACTTTGAGGGACTTAGCGTGAGAGTCATGAATTATAATGGTAATTTTCTCACGAGGGTAGACAGAATGCTCTTCACCTCTGCAAACCCAACCGAGTGCTTCCTCCAAGCCCTGGCAATAGCACGCTTTGTGACAATAAAAAGGTAGGTGGCCAGCTTCTGTTGGTAAGAGAAGAGGCCTGGGAAAGGGCAGTGGAGAAGTGCATCCTGGGCGACCTTTTGAAAGTGTACATGAAAAGTGTTGAGAGGAGGCTGTAGACCCTGGACCAGAAGCCCACCAAATGGGGACAGGACCTCCAAATATGGATCTTGTCTCCGCATTGCCCACAGCCCCGAAGCATCGATCACTATATGACGGGTTAGAATGAGCTACAGGCCAGAACCCAATACCAGAGGAGGAGAACCTTATAGGTCGTCTCCATGGTGACCGTGTCGAAAGAACATTTGACTACAGATGAGCAGGCCTTGCTCCAATCCTCTAAATCTATGGAGACTGCCATGTCTCGCTCCCATTTGGAGATGTATGGGTGAGAGTGAGACGACCCCCCCCCCGCATTCAAGGAGGAGTAAATAGAAGAGATAGTGTCCCAAGCTCCAGGTAAGTGAAGACAGATATGTTCAAAGAGCGTCATCTGAAAAGGGAAAGAAGAATTGCGGCTGAGGGTGGAGATCCAGTGTCAGTTGTGGGTGGCTGAAATATTGCAAGTTAAAATATGAGGGAGAAGTGTTTGGTTTTGTACGTATACATTTCTGTAAAATTCGGTCTCTTAAAGTGGTTGTAAACCACTGAAACTAAAACTTAACTAAGCATATCCTTCTATAGTGTGTACTTGCCTCACTACAAAGCAAATAGTGCGATTTCTATCTCCTCTCACTTCCCTCTGTTATCAGCATGAGTCACTACTGACAGTCCGAGCCGACATCAGACAATTGCCTTTCCTCCCCTCCTGCACAGCAGGTGATTGTCAGCCTCAGCTGTGCATGTTTCCCTATGAAACTGTGTAGAGGGGGTGTGTCCATTTCCTCCACGCAGGTCTCAGATTACACTCAGCTCTCTGCTCTGCAGTGTGATCCCTGCCCCCTGCATTTTGAAACTAAGAAATGTGGTGTAAATTCTAGACTTTGAACTAATGTAAATGTAGCACTAACTCTCAGGGGAGCTGCTGGTTTAATGTGGGCTGTTACCTTGCCTCTCGACAACTCTGTTTCACCGGCACTGGGTCTAGGGTTCCGTTGAGTTTACCTCTGGACGGTATAAGCACCAAACACTTGAGTATCTTTTCCAATGCTTTAATGAACAAGTAATAAAGGAAGTAGCAGGAAAGAGGCAGAAGGAAAGTTGCAGGGAAGCTCAAATACCTTTACTTAGTATTCTTTAGAACATTGTTTGGAATTGAACACTTGTAGTTGAATGCACTCCCCTTATAGGATTCAATCTTTGCCCGCCTGGATAGGCCTCTCTCACTTGCCTAGCAGCCAGTACGTAGCACGAACAAAAGTCTCTGCCACAGACTTGTTTGGAATAAAACCCGTACGATCCTCTGCCACAGGATGTATTGGTTTGCGATGAATGTCAGACACAGTACTTGAACCTTTAAGCCAACCCGGAAGTACTATGCGGTAGGATTACTTTGGGATACGTCCCCCAACTGAGTCACCAGGCCCCTCTCCAGACCAGCACTCCGCATGATCCTTCCATGACGGGTCCTCCCCTGGGATCTCCTCGGTTGCCCAGCTTCTTCACTCAGGATAGACAGCTCAGGACCATTCTTCTGCTGCTGTGGTAGGTCCCAGACAGGCTTCTGGGCCCACCCACACGCCGCAGCGACGTGGGCCTCCGGAACGGAGGACCACGAGGTGGTACTCATAACGCATACCTGTCAGCCAGGAGGGCCAGCAGGTGGCTGAAAACGAACCCCTAAACATGGCGTCTGTCCCATAAATACCCTCTCCCAGAATGCAACTCGGAGGACCACCTCCACCGAGTTGTCTCCGGGACAGAGGAGCACTCATACGCTTCAACACGTTGCCTTTCCAACACCAGCTCATGGTGACAACGACACCCACTGGCACAGTGCGGAACTACACGCAACTCAGCCAAGCTGAAACAGAGGCAAATCTAACTCCACCTAACAAGTAACCCACAAGATTTACCTATCAGCGGTAGATTAAAAATCTATCAGCGCTACATAAAGGACCAAGAGCTGCAGATAAACAACTTATGAAGTAGGATTTGCTTCATTTCTGTGTAGTCACTTCCGTGGGTATATGTAAGGGGTTACAACAACTTTAACAGTTTCTTTAGTGATATAACAGGAATAATAAACACAAATATAAGCTTCAAATTACCGTAAATATTTTTCTGATTGAGGCCATATCAAGAGTATGTAAGGCCTGTGTGTAGCGGGTGTTTACCATGTCACGGTAGCTTAAAGGGAATATAAGAGAAAGCAGTAGATACAACAACATAAAGTCTTCTCCAATATCAGATTCAAACAATTAGGCACTTAATGCTAACACATAAATGCGGGGCACTAATCCAACTGGAATGCCTGTGCAAGTTGATGTCCTTTTTTTCCCACAAATATTGATTGGTTTGCGCAAAAGTTATAGTGATCGGCTGGGGGTGAAGATGGCCGAAAAGTTAGAGGGGGTTTTTAAACTAGGTGACAGGGGGGGGGGGGGTCCAGAGGTAGAGGTAGTCAGCAATGAACATATTCCAGAGGGTAGTATTGGGGGCATTAGTGGTAGGTTGACTAAAGTACACAAACCCGAGGTAAGTATATTAACAAGTCCTATTTGCAATCTCAGAACACCCAATAAGAGGACAGTATGTGAACTGTCTAAACTAGGTGGCAAGTTCACCAATGCCAGGAGCCTGGTGGACAAGATGGGTGAACTCAAGATACTGTTGAACGAGGAGGATTTCGATTTTGTGGGAATTTCAGAGACCTGGTTCAACAGCTCTCATGATTGGCTGGCAACCATTCAAGGGTATACCCTTTAGCGCAGGGATAGAGAGGGTAAAAAAGGGGGGTATGCCTATATATCAAGAATAATGTACAAGTGAATGTGAGAGATGACATCAATAAGGGAGCTAGGGAGGAGGTGGAATCCTTATGGGTAGAGCTCCAAAGGGATGAAGTTAAGGGGAAAATAATACTGGGAGTATGCTATAGGTCCCCTAACCTGAGGGAGGAGGGGGAGACGGACCTCCTATCATAATATGAGTTAGCAGCAAGGATGGGAAGTGTTATTATTATGGGGGATTTTATTATCCAGACATAGACAAGGCGGAGGGAACCACGCATTCATCTAAGGCTTGCCAGTTCCTAAACGTCTTGCATGATAATTTCATGGGTCAGATTGTAGACACACCAACTAGAAACAAGGCGTTACTAGATCTACTGATTACCAACAATACAGCCCTGATCACGGATGTGGAAATATGGGGCAATATAGGAAACAGCAATCACAGGTCAATTGGCTTCAGTATAAATCACACAAATAGGAAACAAAGGGGAACTCAAAGACACTGAATTTCAAAAACTCCAACTTCCCTAAACTACGATCGTTGCTAGAAGATATAAATTGGAGATAAAGTCTTAGAAACAAAGAACACGGAGGAGAGATGGGTTTGCGTTAAGAGCATATTAAATAATGGCATTAGCCAATGCATCCCATTAGGAAATAAATTTAAAAGAGCGAACAAAAGTCCTGGATGGCTTAACTCCAATGTAAAAATGCATATAAAAGCAAAGGAGCAGGCCTTCAAAAAATACAAGGCTGAGGGATCATCGTCAGCATTCAGACTTTACAAAGAATGCAACAAGATATGTAAGGGTGCAATTAGGGCGGCTAAGACAGAACACAAAAGACACATAGCGGAGGAGAGCAAAAAAATCCCAAGAAATTCTTTAAGTATATAAACAGTAAAAAAGGGAGGACAGACCATATTGGCCCCATAAAGAAAGAGGAAGGACATCTGATGACAAAGGATGGGGAGATGGCGAAGGTATTGAATTTATTCTCCTCAGTCTTCACGAGGGAATTGGGGGGCTTTAGTAACCAAAACTGCAGTGTTTGTCCTCATGACACATCACAGGAAGCACCCTCACGTTAACTGTACAAATAAGGTCTGTTGGCATGGACCATAGGGTGAGTACATGGATTGAAAACTGGTTAGAAGGGCGGGTTCAGAGGGTGGTGATAAAAGGGCATTACTCGAAATGGTCAGGGGTGGGAAGTGGGATCCCCCAAGGTTCTGTGATGGGGCCAATCCTGTTTAATCTGTTCATAAACAATGGGGTAAACAGTTCAATCTCTGTATTTGCGGACGACACAAGATAAGCAGGGCAATAACTTTTCCGCAGGATGTGGAAACCTTGCAAGAAGATCTGAACAAATTAATGGGGTGGGCAACTACATAGCAAATGAGGTTTAAAAATGTAAAATAATGCATTTGGGTAAAAATATGAATGCAATCTACTCACTAGGGGGTGAAACTCTGGGGGAATCTAGGATGGAAAAGCACCTGGGGGTCCTAGTAGATGATAGGCTCAGTAATGGCAGGCAATGCCAAGCTGCTGCTAACAAAGCATATAGAATATTGGCATGCATTAAGAAGGGGATTAACTCCAAGGATGAAGCGATAATTCTCCTGCTCTACAAGACTCTGGTCCTGCCTCACCTGGACTATGCTGTCCAGTTCTGGGCACCAGTCCTCAGGAAGGATGTACTGGAAATGGAGCGAGTACAAAGAAGGGCAACAAAACTAATAAAGGGTCTGGAGGATATTAGTTATGAGGAAAGGTTGCGAGCACTGAACTTATTCTCTCTGGAGAAGAGATGCTTGAGAGGGGATATGATTTCAATTTACAAATACCGTACTGGTGACTCCACAACAGGGATAAAACTTTTTTGAAAAAGGGAGTTCAATAAGACATGTGGTCACTCATTAAAATTAGAAAAAAAGAGGTTTAAACTTAAACTGTGTTGAGGGTTCTTTACTGTAAGAGTGGCAAGGATGTGGCCACAGGTGGTGGTCTCAGCGGGGGGCATTGATCATTTCAAAAAAACTATTAGATAAGCATCTGAACGACCGCAACATACAGGGATATACAATGAAATACTGACATATAATCACACACATAGGTTGGACTTGATGGACTTGTGTCTTTTTTCAACCTCACCTACTATGTAACTACAAAATAGGGATAGATTTATGGCATTTTTATTATGTATGTATTTTTTACTAGTAATGGCGGTGATCTGTGATTTTTAGCGAGACTGCGACATTGCGGTGGACAGATCGGACACTTTTTTGGGACTATTGACATTTTTACAGTGATCAAAGCTATAATTAGCCACTGATTACTGTATAAATGTCACTGGCAAGGAAGGGGTTAACACTAGGGGGCGATCAAGGGGTTAAGTGTTCCCTAGGGAGGTGTTTCCAACTGTGGGGGTAGTGTACTGACCAGAGGGGAAGAGAGATCTCTCTCTACTTCCCTGTCAGAACGGGGATCTGTCTGTTTACATTGACAGATCCCTGTTCTGGCTCTCTGAAGGAGTGATCGCGGGTCGCCAGCGGACATCGTGGCCGCTGGCCAGGCGCATCGGCTCTGGCGGCGCGCGCAAGCCCCCTATAGCTTCATAAAGCAGCTGACGTACAATGACGGCGATTGGCGCAGCCGTGCCAACCTGCTGCAGTATAACTGCGGCGGTTGGTCGGCAAGTAGTTAAACAACACCAAAAGACAACTCTATTTGTGTGAAAAAAAATTATAAAAATTTCATATGGGTGCAGTGTAGCATGACCATGGAATTGTCATTCAAAATGTGACAGCACTGAAAGCTGAAAATTGGCCTTGGTTGGAAGGAGGTATAAGTGCCCCGTGGGCAAGTGGTTAAAGAGCTTCAATACTACCAGGAATTAGACCACCAGAGATTTTGGAGTGGTTGGTGGGCTTAGGGGCTTCAAAAGTACATGCAAGTACCTCTAGGTTTCGGTAACAAATTAACTCATTAATTGGACAGAGCTACATTTATAAAAATATGCTCTGCGTACTGTCCTATACCATAAGGTCCACCTCACAGAAAACACAAACAATTCTGATCCCTCAATATGAGTTTGCAGCATTATGCAGCAATGTAGACCAGTTTTCCAAAATTGCCATACCAATAGACTTGTATATATATCTGATAGATTTGAACGACCAGGGGGATGTTTTAGCAACAGGCAGAAGTGGTTTTCATATGCATAGTGTTGCTAAATGTAGTGTATGGGGTTTTAGCCCATGTACACAGAAAATGGCATATAATACATAACTTGTTGTGCTAGTACGACTGATGAGAGTGAAATTCAATGCATGATTATTCTTGCAGTAAAACTGAACAGCAATTTGTGTCCTGGGTGGCTCTAATGTGCCTTACATTCCCAAAAAGGCAGGTAATGGATAACTCACCTATTCCTTGTAGCGGGGTTTTGTGTGGGTTGCAGCCATGGCGTGTCTGGTGGCTGGAATTGGTCAGTTTACAGAAGTTACTCCTTTGGGTGGTTGTCCAGTCATAGGATGGTTTGTGAAGTGGTACATTTTCCTCTGTCCTTGGCCACCACTCTGTCTGTGCAGAAGGATTATTGTTTGAGGAACAGGTAAAGAAACATTAGTTAATAGATTCATACTGTTACTTTTTAATTTAAACTTTGGCATATGTCTTGTTGAAAAAACACACTAAGTAATATTTGGTAAAACCCATCATATTTCCATGCAAATGTCAAACACTTGTGTTCCCATGCTATCTTGTAAGTAGCATTGAGCAGATCTCTAGCCACTAGACACTGAGCACCCTTTTCTCATTCCCCTTATCCTTTAGTGATCTAGTAATGGTACCCATTGGGTCATCTTACAATTTTGATAGGGCAACTCATGTTCCAGCCTGGAGAGCAGTCTCAGAGCCGCTCACAGAACTCCAATCCATATTGTGGGATTATCGGGTGGAATTATCAAGTGGGATTCCCCATTAACAGTGTGAGCACTACCCAAATAACAAAGAACTATTTTTTCTTAATAAGGCTGTTGGTTTGGATAAATTTATTACTTATTCCAAAGCATCAGCGTATCAGATCTAAACAGGACAGGGGGAGAGGAGGAGAGGCAGTGAACATTTTAATCTAAATGACTGCTACTGGGCAAAAAACAATGATAAATATTAAAAAAAACACTATGATTGCTTTAGCGTGTAGAGAGGATTTGATGTCACCCAGGGTTTACACCCATGCAGTTTGAGGGACTCCACGATGTATGCCTCATTAGCAGAAAACTGGCATTTTAGCTTTCTCCAGGATTGGCAAATCCTGGTATGGAGCCTGGAGGCTTTGTAGATTATTGGTGTAAAGGGCTGAAGCCTCCAAGCCTGGATCTACAATTTGATGGTGACCAGCACTATGGATGAATTGATCAGTTATTCCTACTCATCAGCATATCACATCTAAACAGGTCAGTGGGGAGGGGAGGGAAGGCAGTGAACATTTTATTCCAAATGATTGCTACTGGGTAAAAAACATTGAGAAATAAATAACTATGAACTATGATTGCTTTAGAGTGTAAAGAGGATTTGATGCCACCCAGGGTTCACACCCCTGCAGGCTTAGGCACTCCACAATGTATGCATCATTAGCAAAAAAATGGCATTTCAGCTTTCTCCAGGATTGGCAAATCCTGGTATGGTTCCTGGAGCCTGGAGGCTTTATAGAGTATTGGAGCGAGGGGTGAAGCCTCCAACCCTGGATCTACAATTTAATGGTGACCAGCACCAGCTGATTGTGCAGGTGTGCACAGGCCTTACAGTGTGAGATATGGTCTCCACCCTCCTGAGGAGACCGTTGTGCTGCTAGCGAGCAGTAGGTGCAGGAACACATTAGGGGCGCGTGTCAGGCTGCACTTCCTAGGCCAAGACCTGGAGATACAATTGCTGCTGTCGTATTCTAGATGTTCTTTTAGGCTGAGAGCTGCTATAGCCAAAGTTGGGCTGCTATACAGCCATGAGGCTGTAGTTCTTGATTTGGATACTATGTGATGCTGAAACTCCTGTGTGGGAAATCCAAGTGTATGGAACTTTACTTTTCAATGAAAGTAGGCAAGGAAAGCCCGTAAAAGAATATAGGCAAGTGAATTGCATTCTTAAAGCTCTACTCTTGACGCTAATCCTCACAAAAAAACTCTGAGGGAATAATTATACTGTAACGTTGGGTCTAACTTTTGACTAAATATAATGCTCAACTTTTTTCTATGGAGAACGGCCATGTTTTTGGTTGCTCTGTTTTTCAGAATCTCGCTCTTCTAAACTACAGAGGAGGAAACCGTCATCAATCCCAGGAGGTCAGGGGGACAAACCATAATTTTTACATTTCTTTATTTACCAACTTAGTTTTGCACTTTACATTATCTACTGAAAAACGTAATACTTATCTTTCCTACAGTCTGCATTTATCTTTAGAAAACTTGGATGTCCACCCAACCTAGACACTTTCTTTTGTAAATATCTCCAAAACTTACACAGTGGGTCAGTATACTATACATGGCCACCTATTGACCAGTAAATATAATGTGCCTCTTCAGCCAATAGGAAGTTACAGAGGAGGGAGGAGGCAAGCCATATATCGATCACAGAAGTTATAGTTGATTTTCGAATGGAGTGCCTACGTTTTGGGAATAATCAAGTGATATGACGTTTAAGCTGGCATGCGTGACCACTTTAATGTAAGGTGAGCCTCTTGGTTTATTTTATATTTTGACCCAGGACCTGTAACTTTTAGTTTGGTGATTTTTAGTTAACACTGCAAATGAGTCTGTAGGGTTGATCATACAGTTGGATGTGTCTAATCTCAGCTGCTGGAACTTTAGTAGGATAAGACCTCTGGAATCTTTGTTCCTCCATATTTTGTTTGATCCAGGAAGCTGGAATGTCGCCTAAGTAAACTAACCCTGGTAAAAATCCTGAAGACAACATGAAATGAGATTCTTCCTTTGTTTCTCGTGTATTTACTGGATAGATGCCAACCCCATTATTTATGTTCATTAAGTTAGCGATACTGTATAAGATGAGGAAGTAATGGTGGTAATAATTATGTCAGCATTAATATAATCCAACGCAAACCTTTGGATGAACTCAACTAGGTCACCTATGGGTAATGTGCAGATCCTCAGGTGACAAGAGAGTAGATGTCTCATTATGTTGAGAATTTTAGTTTCTCAGCAACTGGAAGGAGATTGTACCACAAGCAAAGCATATAAGCTAAACAAATGACATTGTTATGAAATATAAAGCCAACCTCAGAAAAGTTAAACATCATTTTGCTCACCATGGAATAAAATCAAAAACATTCATTGTTACAATCCTCAACTCCTCTTTGGTGCCGTCCCCTGCAGAGTCACCACCCTGCAATCCCACTCCTTGGGAAATGTGTCATTAGGCTGCCCTGGGCCCACAGGCGAATGCTGCAGAGTGTGGTGCCACATAATTACAAACATATCTATTACTGTGTCATGTAGCGTTGCAGATAGTGGGCTTTACACAGTAATTCTATCTTATGTCAAAAATATGTTCTTAGCCTCTCTACCAGCACATTGGTTGATGTCTGTTCTTTTGCTTAGGTTGGCTGCACATAGGCACTTTTCAGTAGTGCGATTGTGCTGCTTAAATTGTCCATGATTAATTGCTATCAATTGCTAGACATACATTTGCATGCAGTAGCTAGCCATCAATTACACAGATTTTTGAGCTACTACATCAGCCATTCTCAACCAGGGTTCAATAGAACACTAGGATTCCTTCATAGGTTGCTAGGGGTTCCTTGAGATTTGGCTGATTGACCTACTGTCTGATAATGCCTGCATAGCTCCAGGGTCAAGACTAGACATGCAGAATGGAAAAATTTGTTTAGTTTCAGAATGTTTCTAATTTCATTTCGTTATGGAATTAGTTTAGTTTGGTTTCAGAATTCGTTTAGTTTTGTTTTGTTTTCATTAAATTTCATTTCGTTTTCATAAAAATTTGTGTAATTTATTAATTTTCTAACGAACTTCAACTTTTCAGAAAGATTACAATTTTGATCGACCGATCCAAATTCTGTGAGAAGAAATAGCTGGATGTTAAGCAGCGGGCCAGGAAGCCGTCCGTCCGCGTCCTTAACAACCATGAGTCCTCATCTGTCAGTGGGCTTCCCCACTGAGAGATAAGTGTAAAGAAAAGATTGCCGGCATTGCCAGGCAATAAAAAAAAAAACGGTGTAGTGTGCCTCCCCCCCTCCCAGTCCATACCAGGCCCTTTGGGTCTGGTATGGATTTTAAGGGGAACCCCATGCCAAAATATAAAAAAAAACGGCATAGGGACCCCCCAAAATCCATACCAGACCCTTATGCGAGCATGCAACCTGGCAGGTCAGGAAAGGGGGGGGTGGGACGAGCGAATGCCCCCCCTCCTAAACCATACCAGGCCACATGCCCTCAACATGAGTGGGTAGGTGTGCCCCCACCCCAAAGCACCTTGTCCCCATGGTGATGGGGACAAGGGCCTCCTCCCGACAACCCTGGGCTGTGGTTGTTGGGGTCTGCGGGCGGGGGGGGCTTATCGGGAATCGGGAAGCCCCTTTTAACAAGATGGTCCCCAGATCCCGCCCCCCCCATTGTGAATGGGTACCCCTACCCATTCACCAAAAAAGTGTCAAAAAGTAATAACCACAAGAAACAGTTTTGGATAAGTCCTTTATTAAAAAAAAAAAAAAAGTGTCCCTTTAAGTAAATCTATCATCAATCATGACGCCTGCCAGAAACGAAAAATACAAAAAAATAAAAACGCTATCACCTCCTGGGAGGCCTCCCGCCGACTGCCCACTCTGCGCTTTGACAGTTCTTATATAGGCAAGGGGCAGGGCCACCTGGCTACATCACCTGTGGAACCGCCTCCTTCTGACGTCACGTGAGTGTATAATCCCAAGGAGAAAAAAAGTCTCACGGGCAGTGATGAAAACATAGGAAGGACTTCTAAAGCCATCTCAACAGTGCACTGTTTTCTTTTCTTCTTTTTTTTTGGTTTGAATTTTATTGAAATGTCAAAAGTGACATATCATTAAGTTCTACTCACATAGCGGTGTTGTGATGCGGTGGCTTCCGCCTCCGCTACTCTGGAAAAGTACTGCTAGTAGTAATTTTTATAGTGCACACCACCGCAACTCAGTGGTGAGTACAGCCCGAAGCAAAAAATAAATAAAATTAAAATGAGCGTAGGGCTAGCATGACATGGAAGGGAATCTAGAGGTGGACAGGGTTAACAATTGTGCAGGGGACCTTTTAGGGGATTGGTGCGGATAGTCATTTGGGAGGGGGTTCATGGGGATTTTTAGGAGGGGAGAAAAGATAACTTCAGACATCTGGTAAAGATACATGGGGGAAGAACGTTTCCGCCCGCCAGCCCTACATCGGAGTGGTTCGGCTTATGTATGTAGTTTCATGCTATTACGGTTGGGGTCTTTGGAGGCAGTTTAAACAAACTGTGTGCTTATCAGATTAGGGGCCCATCTAAGGTATGGAGTCCCCGGTGGAATGCCAGTTATGGTGGATTAACTGGTAAGTTAAAGTGTGGTATCTGCTGAATGTGGTTCGTCCCCCGAGCCGGTGTGGTGCGGCTAGGGACCGTGTAAGTACTTACGCAGATACAAAATGTATAATTGATAACTGGGGCCTCCAAGGATCGGCAATCTTCATTTTCTGGTGTTTTGTTTATTATTTTTGGTTTCCTGTTTTCAAAGAAGGTTTTTTTTGTTATGTTTTGTTATTGTTTTAATAAAGCGGCCCGAGACGGCCATTTTTTACTCCAACATTGGTGTCAATGGTTTTTTCTTATTAAAAAGTGTATACTGCGCTGTGATTCCGCAACCCAGCAGCCAACACGACTGTAGACAAAAAAACTAAGTATGTAAAGTATAATAAGTGCAGCGCTAAGGTTGCAAAAAAAAAAAAAGGAGGTGATAAAGTTATATGTAATATAAACATATAAGTGACATAATAGCATAGAATTATATGTGATAGAAACAAGTAAGTGACATAATAGCACAAACTCCAATCATAATAAATGTGAATAAATTATATAGTGTGCTAATGTAGTGACTGCACTACACCCAAAAGTCCACATTGAGCAGAATGATGAAATACAGTCCAATTAGGTTTGTGATCCAATGCACATGGGAAGAATTCCTGACATTACTGGGAACCTTGAAGTGAGGAAATAGAAGCAAACACCACCACCGTGAAAGAGTGAGAAGGCTTACCAGATGGCAGGGGCGGACTGACCATTGAGCCACTCGGCACTGCCCGAGGGCCTTGGGCCACTAGGGGGCCCCATCAGGGTTGCCAGCCTCAGTAAAACCAGGGACATTATGGACCAGGGACAGCCAATAGACATTATGGACCAGGGACACTGTGTATACATGTATGTGTATACTGTGTGATTGTATACTGTGTGTGTGTATACTATGTGGCCCCATAATCTCTGATTGCCTGCGAGCCCCATAATCTCCTATTGCCCGGGGGCCCCATGAGTTGTCAGTCCGCCCCTGCCGGATGGTATTGACTTGGCGGGGCGTATACCACCCAAGTCAACAAGGCTTGTTGGGTTCAAACCACCCAATGTGGGACAGCAGGTCAACCTTAAACGGTCATTGGATGTTAACTGAAGGCTTCAGGAGTTTCAAGAAACGTGGAAACTTATTGTCACAGGAAGGGTATCATGTAATAGAGAAAGGGAGCTGACATAGCGTGACACCGTTTAAAAAAGTGGTGGTTTTATTAAAAATACGAATTCAACACTCACATTTGGTAGAAATGTATAAAGCATGTAAAAGCATGAAGGCGATGTTGACGGAAGGTCCACCCGATGCACAGTCCTCATCTGGGGTTTTTTCTTGTAAGCTTAAATTGGGGTAAAAGAGGGGGATTGGGTAGCAGTTTGTGTTTAAGGGTCAGGATTGCATCTGAGGTACCTCAGTCATGAACTGACACCATAGGAAAGAAGGAAAATTGCCTTGTCTATGCATCGGAACTGCACTGGGCAACGTTACCCAATGCAAATGGTATGAATGGACCCTTAATGCTGGATCACTAGTCATGTAAACTCAGGATTAGGGATGATCCATTTAATCAGACCCGGCCAACCAGCAGCTTTGCCTAAACACCGAGCAGCTGAGATGACATAACCAATGCTCTGGCACGTAGTCATGTGAGCAGCACTGAAGGGAGCTGTGCTTTATCTGAGAAAGGTTAACATCTGTTATCTCCAGTTGGTATGGGGCAGCACAGTACCTAAAACAGGTTAGGGTTCATTTAGGACTGTCAGTCCACTTTAAATCTATAACAAACTATCCAAAAAGATACAACATCTGGTATCAATCGTCATGCGTAATCACTTGATAATGGTTGATTACAAACAGATCTGTTCCAGCCCTACATTGAATCATTTTAGCAAACTTCTCTGTTATGTTTTTTTTTTTTATTATTTACATCCCCATTAGTTACAATAATATACAATTCCTTTTACGTCTGAGATCATTAATTGTTAATAATTGATTAACTTCACTGTATACTGAACAGACAGAACATACCTCCCAACATTTCGAGATGGGAATGAGGGACACCTACTAGCAAAAATATGTAGGCATAAGACCCCCTGCCACGCCCCTTAAAGGGGACATAACCAAAAAAGAAAGGTTAATAAAATCCACAAGTGCTTTTTTTTACCACTAATATTCCTTTATATTGGCTTTTAAAATTAACATTTGCAGAAATTTAGAATTTGGATGAAAGGTTTAGCACTGGGAAACACTTTTTGAAAGATAAAAAGTGCATTTTATATACAACTATATAGATCAGACAAAAATGAGGGACACATGAGGAGGCAAGAGGGACAGAGGGACATTGCTCCAAATCAGGGACAGTCCCTCCAAATCAGGGACAGTTGGGAGCTATGGACAGAAGGTATATAAAGCATACTGTATATAAAATATAAATAGAGAAGAGCACATTCTCTTTCCTGTCCCAAGCACTGGAGGCGTCTTGCACCATTCGCTTTTACACCTTCCATCAGCATGCTCCATGAGCTTCTTTGCACCTCCTCCCTCTCCATGTTCTCCTTCGCAGAAGCGCATCTCCTGTTTCCTGTCAGCAGTCCTGAAGAGTTCTGGTAGATATTCAGCTTCACACCCAATAAGGGCCCATGCACCACCTACCTCTCTCTGCTCTACTCTGTGTGCACCACCTACCTCTCTCTGCTCTACTCTGTGTGCACCACCTACCTCTCTCTGCTCTGCTCTGTGTGCACCACCTACCTCTCTCTGCTCTACTCTGCGTGCACCACCTACCTCTCTCTGCTCTACTCTATGTGCACCACCTACCTCTCTCTGCTCTACTCATTATGCACTACCTACCTCTCTCTTCTCTACTCTGTGTGCACCACCTACCTCTCTCTGCTCTACTCATTATGCACCACCTACCTCTCTCTGCTCTATTCTGAGTGCACCACCTACCTCTCTCTGCTCTACTCTGTGTGCACCACCTACCTCTCTCTGCTCTGCTCTGTGTGCACCACCTACCTCTCTCTGCTCTACTCTGAGTGTACCACCTACCTCTCTCTGCTCTACTCTGAGTGCACCACCTACCTCTCTGTGCTCTACTCTGTGTGCACCACCTACCTCTCTCTGCTCTACTCATTATGCACTACCTACCTCTCTCTACTCTGCTCTGTGTGCACCACCTACCTCTCTCTGTTCTACTCTGTGTGCACCACCTACCTCTCTCTGCTCTACTCATTATGCACCACCTACCTCTCTCTGCTCTACTCTGTTTGCACCACCTACCTCTTTCTGCTCTGCTCTGTGTGCACTACCTACTTCTCTCTGCTCTACTCTGTGTGCACCACCTACCTCTCTCTGCCCTGCTCTGTGCACCACCTACCTCTCTCTGCTCTGCTTTGCTCTGTGTGCACCACCTGCCTCTCTCTGCTCTGCTCGTGTGCACCACTTACTTCTCTCTGATCTACTCTGAGTGCACCACCTACCTCTCTCTACTCTGCTCTGTGTGCACCACCTAGCTCTCTCTGCTCTGCTCTGTGTGCACCACCTAGCTCTCTCTGCTCTGCTCTGTGTGCACCACCTACCTCTCTCTGCTCTGCTCTGTGTGCACCACCTACCTCTCTCTGCTCTGCTCTGTGTGCACCACCTACCTCTCTCTGCTCTGCTCTGTGTGCACCACCTACCTCTCTCTGCTCTGCGTGCACCACCTAGCTCTCTTTTCTCTGCTCTGTGTGCACCACCTACCTCTCTCTGCTCTGCTCTGTGTGCACCACCTACCTCTCTCTGCTCTGCTCTGTGTGCACCACCTACCTCTCTCTGCTCTGCTTTGTGTGCACCCCTTCTACTGTGCAATATGACATTCATCTGTGTGGCTGCTTCTTTCCCTCTTCATTGAAATGCTTTGTTTTAATTGGAGTACACAGACCACAGTGATTGCAGATTTTCATCCAGAAATTACATAGAGCACACACATCCAGACAGGGTTTCTGTTAAAAATCACGGGGCCCCGGACAGCCTAACTGACAGGGCCCCCTAAATAAAATATCAAAACAATATTTTTGCTAAGAATACACAAAAATCATTGTTAGCAGACACAAACACAACACAATTTACAAACTTATGGGGGCAGGAGGGTACAGTACAGGGCAGGGCAGGATGGCACAGTACAGGGGAGCAGGAGGGCACCGTTTAGCAGCTAGGAGGGTACAGTACAGGGGGGCACAGTAGGAGGGGGACAGGAAGGGGACAGGAAGGTACAGTATGTGGGGGGGGGGGGGGGTTCAGGAGTGCACAGTATGGGGGGCAGGAGGGCACAGTATGGGGGGGGGGGGCAGGAGGGCACAGTTTGGGGGGGGGGGGGCAGGAGGGCACAGTAGAGTGGTGAGGAGGGTACAGTACAGGGGGAAGCGGGAGGGACCAGTACACGGGGAGGGTAAATGTACATAGTAAAGGGGGCAGAAGGGTGCAGTATTATACAGATATGGTCTCCTCAAGTAGAGCTGTGCAAGGAAGCTGATGTCACAGATCCTACCTATTCTGGCAGGCCATCAATGGGCTAAATCTACAACTGGAATAACATCTCCCCCTCTACCTTCCCCACCAGGGTTTGTGGCTCTCTTCTGGTGCTTTGCAGAGGTTAAGGAAGAACCCAGAGGTGGAGCATCTTATTCCTGCTGCTCTTTGTGTGGACGGGATGTGTACTGTGCCAATCACATGGGAAGAATGGGAGAAGAGGGTCAGCAGAGATTGGCGCAGTAAACATCCCATCCACACAAGCAGCAGCAGTAGTAAGATGTGCTGCTTCGGGGTTCTTCCTTAACCCCTGAAAAAATGGGGGTGTGGGGGGGATGGGGAGGAAAACCATGGGGTAGGGGAGAGGGAGGAAGGGGGGAAAAGTGGGGGTGGGTATGAGATGGGGGATGGGTAGAGAAGAACTGGAGTAAAACTGGGGGATCCTGGTCTGTATAGGGATAAACAAGGAGGAGGTTTTGTGCTGGCATGAGGGAAGGGGACGAGAGGCAAATAGATGAGGGTCAAGGGGACTGGAGAGGGATAGTCAGGGTTGGGCATGGTAAATATTGTTGGCTGGTGAAGATCAGCCATAGTATAATAAAAGCAAATGGGCTGGCTGGGAGGGGGAAAGGGAGAGATCTCCATTGACTAGTGAACAGACAGTGTTGGGGGTGTGCAGTGTTTGTGTATCTTGGGGCACACATCTGTGTAAAGGTGAAGTAACGGTCTGAGAGAAGGGAGAAAGGGATAACAACGGTCTGAGAGAAGGGAGAGAGGGATAACAACGGTCTGGGAGAAGTGAGAGAGATATAACAACGGTCTGAGAGAAGGGAGAGAGGGATAACAACGGTCTGGGAGAAGGGAGAGAGGGATAACAACGGTCTGGGAGAAGGGAGAGAGGGATAACAACGGTCTGAGAGAAGGGAGAGAGAGATAACAACGGTCTGGGAGAAGGGAGAGAGGGATAACAACAGGCTGAGAGAAGGGAGAGAGGGATAACAACGGTCATAGAGAGAAGAAAGAGAGGGATAACAATGGTCTGGGAGAAGGAAGAGAGGGATAACAACGGTCTGGGAGAAGGGAGAGAGGGATTACAACGGTCTGGGAGAAGGGAGAGAGGGATAACAAGGGTCATAGAGAGAAGGGAGGGAGGGATAACAACGGTCTGGGAGAAGTGAGAGAGGGATTACAACGGTCTGGGAGAAGGGAGAGAGGCATAACAACGGTCTGGGAGAAGGGAGAGAGGGATTACAATGGTCTGGGAGAAGGGAGAGAGGGATAACAACGGTCTGGGAGAAGTGAGAGAGATATAACAACGGTCTGAGAGAAGGGAAAGAGGGATAATGGTCTGGGAGAAGGGAGAGAGGGATAACAACGGTCTGGGAGAAGGGAGAGAGGGTTAACAATGGTCATAAAGAGAAGGGAGAGTGGGATAACAACAGGCTGAGAGAAGGGAGAGAGGGATAACAGTGGTCTGGGAGAAGGGAGAGAGGGATAACAACGGTCATAGAGAGAAGGGAGAGAGGGATAACAACGGTCTGGGAAAAGTGAGAGAGATATAACAACGGTCTGGGAGAAGGGAGAGAGGGATAACAACGGTCTGGGAGAAGTGAGAGAGATATAACAACGGTCTGAGAGAAGGGAGAGAGGGATAACAACGGTTTGGGAGAAGTGAGAGAGATATAACAACGGTCTGAGAGAAGGGAAAGAGGGATAACGATCTGGGAGAAGGGAGAGAGGGATAACAACGGTCTGGGAGAAGGGAGAGAGGGTTAACAACGGTCATAAAGAGAAGGGAGAGTGGGATAACAACAGGCTGAGAGAAGGGAGAGAGGGATAACAATGGTCTGGGAGAAGGGAGAGAGGGATAACAACGGTCATAGAGAGAAGGGAGAGAGGGATAACAATGGTCTGGGAAAAGTGAGAGAGGGATTACAACGGTCTGGGAGAAGGGAGAGAGGGATAACAATGGTCTGAGAGAAGGTAGAGAGGGATAACAATGGTCTGGGAGAAGGGAGAGAGGGATAACAACGGTCTGAGAGAAGGGAGAGAGGGATAACAATGGTCTGGGAGATGGGAGAGAGGGATAACAATGGTCTGGGAGATGGGAGAGAGGGATAACAATGGTCTGGGAGATGGGAGAGAGGCAGTGTGACAGGCAGAGATAGATCTGTGTGAGGATGAAAGGGAGCAGGACAGGATAGTGGTTGAGGTGGGGAGGGAGATGCCAGGACATCTGAGAGACAGATAAGGGAACTGACCTGTAGCAAAAGAACTGGCCAAAGCGAGGGGAACTGCTGCCAGAAAACTGCAGGGAGAAAACTTTAAGGCCCCCCATGCACCTAGGACCCCAGGGCAGTTCCCAGGGGGCTAGAAAGGGGCTGGTAAATTACATATTTACCGGCCCCTTCCCCTGCTCTCAATGCCCTGACACATCCCTTTGTTTCCTATGAGAGGAAAACGGGTAGCGCTGGGGGGGGGCATGCACCCATGGAGGGTCATATGTGGCCCAGACAGGGAGGCAGATCGATGTGGCATTTACAGAAAGGATGCCCTGTGTGTCTCTCCCTCCAGCAGCTGAAAACCGACAGGAGGGAGTGGGAGAGAAACCAACTTTCAGCTGCTGGAGGGAGACATACACAGGGCATAATTTCTGTAATTGCCACACAGCACTGATCTGCATCCCTATCGGGACCCCTATGTGTGCTCGGGCCCCCTACTGGAGGACTGGTGGCCCCCCCCTATCAGCAGCCCTGCATCCAGAGCATACATAGAACACACACATCCAGAGCATATATAGAACACACACATCCAGAGCATACATAGAACACACACATCCAGAGCATACATAGAACACACACATCCAGAGCATACATAGAACACACACATCCAGAGCATACATAGAACATACACATCCAGAGCATACATAGAACATACACATCCAGAACACCTATAGAAAACACACATCCAGAGCACCCATAGAACATACACATCCATTGGTGTGCGCAGCCTTTTGCTTTAGGGTGTGCACCCAGAGCACAAACACACATGCATATATAATCGGCAGAGCAGTGGACAGTGTCAGTAGGGAAGATATTGGTGTTAGTAGATTTTATTTTTATTATTTTCATTTTTTAAAATAATTTTTTACAATGTTATTTTGTTATTATTTTTTTGAGCCCCATTGGGGTTTTTTGGTAAAATATCAAGGGTCTAAACAGACATCTGATGTCTCACTTTTGAAAAAGAGAAAGGGACTGAGGACAGAGCTACCACAGTCTTTTTCTCTGCAGCCTCAGCTGCACTGGACAGTGAATGAATGGGAAGTGCTCTGTGCTGAACGGTTTCCTGTTCATTCACAAACTGAACCAAAGGAAACATAGTTTACTATGTATCCGTTAAGAATGAACACAGGAGCCACCGGTACAGATCATTCACTGTGTTCATTCAGAAAAGGAAGGGATCTGTAAATAAAATATTTACCGGCCCCTTCCCTCACTCTCCATCTTGAAACATCCCCCGCAGCAGCCGGCAGGAAAGGAGGGAAGCTGGCAGCACTGCAGGGGGGGGAGACACGGGGCGCCAGGAAATAGAGGAAATCATCACTGCACAGGGTGATTAGGGTGTGCTTAGGCACACCCAGCACACCCTGTGCACACGCCTATGGTGAAATTTTGGCTTCCTGCAATAAAGACCGCACACTTCTGCTCTTTCTCCTTGTTCAGGGTTACTGGTCTTGTCTACGCCCCCCCCCCCCTTTAGCTATCTGCATGAGGCCTGTAGTGGGTGGAGCTGCTGGGCCCCTCCTACAGCTCCATTCTCTGCACAGGCTATGTACAGGAGAGTGATGATGTCACTGATACTTTTACAAGGTAATATCTGAGGTCATAAAGGCATCTTGTGCACACAGTGGGCAAAGTGGATTTATATCCTCAGTGACTAATGAGGAAAATAATAAAATGAGAGCTTTTTTGTCCGCAGCTCTGCTTCAGTACTATAGATGTGGCTTTCAGGGCAAACAGTTCATTTTGAATAAGCGCCACTAATGTTAATGTATTTTTGATTATAACCCCAGGGATGCAGGAACACACACAGATGCCAAAATCATCATACAATCTGCATTACAGTCCAATAATATGCACATGTGCCAAGCTAAATCCCAGTATGATATAGACCACAGTAATTATTGGAGCTTAACTTTACAATCATTTCACCCGGAGAGCTTTCAGCACCTGTGTGTATGATGCCTTCAAGTGGATTTCTACATTTTGGGCAAAAAAGAATATGCAGAATCACAGTTGGAATAGGCAAAAAAATCACGAAAAACCTGCAAGAAACCACAATGATGTCACCAGTCTTTTTTTCAGCTACTTTGCCAAAATATTTAGCTGACGAAAGTGTGAAGGAGGAGAGTGCCAGAAGTCTATAAATGGGTCAGTAAAAATGTATTCATCTTGAGTAAAAAAAAAAAAGTCAGTAGGTATAAAAAGTCAGTAGGTATATCCAGCGCGTTTTGAGGCTCACAGATCCCTAAAATGCATGAGCCCCCCCAAAACCCTTCAGAGGCACCTACTGACTGTTTATCAATATTAACTGCTTCAGCCCCGGAAGGATTTACCCCCCCTTCCTGACCAGAGCACTTTTTGTTATTCGGCACTGCGTCGTTTTAACTGACAATGGCGAGGTCGTACAACGTGGCACCCAAACAAAATTGACGTCCTTTTTTCCCTGCAAATAGAGCTTTCTTTTGGTGGTATTTGATCACCTCTGTGGTTTTTATTTTTTGCGCTATAAACAAAAAAAAAGCGGCAATTTTGAAAAAAAAAGCAATATTTTTTACTTTTTGCTATAATAAATATCCCCCAAAAATATATATAAAAAAACAAATTTTTCCCTCAGTTTAGGCTGATATGTATTCTTCTACATATTTTTGGTAAAAAAAAAATTAAAAAAAATCGCAAAAAGCGTATATTGATTGGTTTGCGCAAAAGTTATAGCGTCTACAAAATAGGGGAAAGATTTATGGCATTTTTATCATTATTTTTTTTTTATTAGTAATGGCGGTGATCTACGATTTTTATCATGACTGCGACTTCATGGTGGACACATCGGACACTTTTGACACTATTTTGGGACCATTGTCATTTATACAGCGATCAGTGCTATAAAAATGCACTGATAACTGTGTAAATGACATTGACAGGGAAGGGGTTACACACTAGGGGGCGATCAAGAGGTTAAGTGTGTCCTAGGGAGTGATTCTAACTGTGGGGGAGAGGGGCTAGCACTGACATGACACCAATCACTGCTTCCGATGACAGGGATAGCAGTAGATCACTGTTATGTCACTAGGCAAAACGGGGAAATGCCTTGTTTACATAGGCATCTCCCCATTCTGCCGCTTTGTGACACGATCGCAGGACACCAACAGACATCGAGTCCACGGGACCCGCGGGCACGGTCATGCTGTACGCGGCACGGGCCCACTAGTCCCGCAAATTAAAGGGGACATGCAGGTACGTCCATTTGCCCACCACTGCCATTGTGCCGACGTATATTGGCGTGCGGCGGTCGGCAAGTGGTTAACCATTTTACGACCGTCCTATTGTAACTTAAGACAGACAGAATGAAGCTCTTCATAAGTAAACAATACAGAGCTCTGTCCTGTCAGCGGGGATGTGCTGGATTTTGTTTCCCTGCAAAACACTTCCCTAAGGCCCCTTTCACAGTGAGGCTGCGGCCGCATTAGCGATAGCTTTAGTGCTGTTTAGGCAGCGCTTTTTGGCCACTAGTGGTGCCCCCTGCTCGCCCAGGGAGCTGATGCGAGTGCCCGGTCGATCACTGTTGGGCTCCCGTGATCGCTTGGGGCACACCAAGAACCGGGATCTGCGTGTGTAAACCCACAGTTTTCGGTTCTCTGAGGGGAGAAGTGACAGATCATCTGTTCATACAGAGTATGAACAGCGATATGTCATTTCCCCTAAAGAGTCCCCTCCCCCCTTCAGTTAGAACACATATAAGGGAGCACAATTAACCCCATGATCGCCCCCTGCCAGTGACATTTTTACAGTAATCAGTGCATTTTTATAGCACTGATCGCTGTATAAATGCCAATGGTCCTAAAAATGTGTCAAAATTGTCCGATGTGTCCGCCATAATGTCACAGTCCTGATAAAAACCGCAGATCACCGCCATTACTGGTAAAAAAAAAAAAATTAATAATAATAATGCCATAAAACTATCCCCTATTTTGTAGACGCTATAACTTTTGCGCAAACCAATCAACGCTTATTGCAATTTTTTTTACCAAAAATATGTAGAAGAATATATATCGACCTAAACTGAGGAAAAAAAATGTGTTTTTTTATATATATTTTTGGGGGATATTTATTATAGCAAAAAGTAAAAAATATAGCCTTTTTTTCAAAATTGTCGCTCTTTTTTTGTTTACAGCGCAAAAAATAAAAACCGCAGAGGTGATCAAATACCACCAAAAGAAAGCTCTAATTGTGGGGAAAAAAAAGACGTCAATTTTGTTTGGGTGCAACATCGCACGACCGCGCAATTGTCAGATAAAGCGGCGCAGTGCCGAATCGCAAAAAGTGCTCTGGTCAGGAAGGGGGTAAAATCTTCCGGGGCTGAAGCGGTTAAAGCGACGCAGTGTCGTATAGCAAAAAATGGCCTAGTCATTAAGGGGGCAAATCCTTCCGGTCCTTAGGTGGTTAAGTCACCCTTCTACCCCCACACATACCTTAGTCTTACCTGTTTGTGTTTGGTGTTGGCGGTTCCCATGTAGGTTATCGGCTCATTCAGAAACCTGACATTGTTTCGGATGAACTTGGCGTAGTATGGGTGGGGCATGTTGTTGCGGTTTGGAGATCTCGGATGTGGCGGGGGATTATTCGACTTCTGAAATAAAGGTGGAATCTTCATCCTATTTTCATCCAAGCTGACATCAAAAAGATTTTCATCTAATATCCTGCCTGTGTTTGGCCTGGTCACAAAAAGAACATATCAGACATGAGTGTTCGGAGTTCAGCATGTAGGTGCGTCAGAGCGAAATAAATAAATACGTAATAAATGTATACAGATCAAGGACTAATAGAGCTATGGCAAACCACCATAAAAAACATGTTTAGCTCCCGTTCACACTGGTGCGATTTATCATGCGATTTGACAAGTTCAAGTCACATGACAAGTAGCACCTTATTGTTGGCAATGGAGCTGTTCCAATCATCACGATGCCGACTTTGTGGTGCCGCACCAACTTGAAAAAAAAGTTCTTCCACTACTTTTGGTGATTTCAGGTGCGACTTGCATAGACATCTGTGCATGAAGTTGCACAGGTGTCAGCCAAGTGGCACCTGAGGTCAGACTGCCATGCAACTTTAATTTCAAATGAAGTCGCACAATTTCAAAGTTGGATTTGGTGTGAATGGGGGCTCAAAGTGGTTGTAAACCTCTGAAATAAAAATGAACAAGGCATATCATTCTATAGTGTGTACTCACCTCCAAAGCACCTAGTGTGATTTCTAGCTGCTGTCTCTCTCCCCTGCTATCTGCATGAGGGACTTCTGCCAGGATATGCCGACACTAGGGATGAGCTTCGAGTTCCATTTCACACAGGGGGGGGGGGCCGGGATCTGGGGGTCACCTTGTTAAAGGTGGCTTGTGGGGATGAGGCCCTTGTCCCCATCAACATGGGGACAAGGTGCTTTGGGGGGCATGTGGCCTGGTACGGTTCAGGAGGGGGGGCGCTCTCTCGTCCCCCCCTCTTTTTCTGCGGCCTGCCAGGTTGCGTGCTCGGATAAGGGTCTGGTATGGATTTTTGGGGGGACCCCACGCCATTATTTTTTTTAATTTTGGCGCGGGGTTCCCCTTAAAATCCATACCAGACCTGAAGGGTCTGGTATAGATTTTGAAGGGGACCCCACGCCATGTTTTTTTTCTAGGGGGACCCCCCACGCCATTTTTTTTTAAAATTTTGGTTCGGGGTTCCCCTGTGGGGAATTCCCATGCCGTTTTTATCAATGAACTTTTATGTGTATTGTCGGACCGGCAATTCATTAATAGCCGCAAGTAGTTTTAAATTACTTTTTTTCCTTTGAAATGTCATTTTGCTGTCAGACTGTTCTAAACACGGGAAACATGCGCCCCTTTACAGGCATACTATAGACATCCCCCAGGTACGAAATGTAAAGGAATATTACACTTTTATTGTTTCACTTTAAGTATTATTAAAATCACTGCTCCCGAAAAAATGTCTTTAAAAATTTTAAAACTTTTTTTTGCATTGATCCATGTGCCCTGGGGCAGGACCCGGGTCCCCAAACACTTTTTATGACAATAACTTGCATATTAGCCTTTAAAATGAGCACTTTTGATTATTCGTGTTCGTGTCCCATAGACTTTAACGGTGTTCGCGTGTTTGAACACATTTTTTGCCTGTTGGCATGTTCTGGTGCAAACCGAACAGGGGGGTGTTTGGCTCATCCCTAGCTGAAACCAAGGGATCCAGAGGGATGGGCCTGCCCCCTGCACCTGTGAATGATTCCCTTTGAGACTGCGTAGGGAGGGGTGTGTCCATTTCTTTCACTCAGTTCTGTGTTCTATGTTGTGCAGTGCATGATGTCAGATCCCCACTCAATGCCTGATTGAGTTCAGAAATGCTGTGTAAATTCTGTACTTTGAACAGCTCTGGAGAAGTGAGGGCTGCAGATAAACAGGTACAACTTTTGTAGGAGGATTTGTTTAATCACTGTGTATCACCTGAGACCAGCCACTTCACTGGGTATATGTAAGGGTTGACAACCACTTTAAAGTGGTTCTTAAAGAGGAGCTCCAGGCTCCTTCAGAAAAAATGAAAAGTCAGCAGCTACAAATACTGTAACGGCTGACTTTTAATATTAGGACACTTACCTGTCCAGGGATCCCGCGATGTCAGCACCCCAGCCAATTTTTTTATCGGGTTTCGGGTGCTGCCGCCGGCATTGCTTGTAAGGGAAACCGGCAGTGAAGCCTTGTGGCTTCACAGCCGGTTCCCTACTGCGCATGTATAGCTAGCAGTGACCCCTGTGAGTTCCTCTGTGACCTCTGGTGGGTCCACTTATTCTAGACTGTAAGCTGCTATTTGAAGATTGTTTTTGCTATGGGATCTTCTACAACTGTTTGTAAGTAGTTCCTTTTTATCATTGGTTTTAATAAATAGGATAAATGCACATGGCTGGTGCGCCCTCTTTTTTCTTTTTTCTCGTGTGTTTGCTAGGATTCCCCATCCTTGAGCGCAGCAAGGCCTGTGGCTATACACTGCTTGTCTGGTCATCCACTTGTGCGCAGGAGCGTTGTTTCTTCATTATAAGTACTCTTGTTGGGGTCTCCAGCTGCAGAGTGGATTTCGGTACTAATTTTTTGAGTTTTGCCTAACTGACAAGGGCTCACTGGGGACCCTGGTGTAGGTTAGGGGCTTACTGGGGACCCTGATGTAAGTTGGGGGCTCTCTGGGGACCCTGGTGTAAGTGGGGGGGGGGCTCTCTGGGGACCCTGATGTAAGAGGGGGCTCTCTGGGGACCCTGGTGTAAGAGGGGGCTCTCTGGGGACCCTGATGTAAGGGGGGGGGCTCTTTGGGGACCCTGATGTAAGGGGGAGGCTTTCTGGGTACCCTGATGTAAGAGGGGCTCTCTGGGGACCCTGATGTAAGAGGAGGCTCTCTGGGAACCCTGATGTAAGAGGGGGCTCTCTGGGGACCCTGATGTAAGAGGGAGGCTCTCTGGGGACCCTGATGTAAGGGGGAGGCTCTCTGGGGACCCTGATGTAGGGGGGAGGCTCTCTGGGGACCCTGATGTAAGAGGGGGCTTTCTGGGGACCCTGATGTAAGAGGGGGCTCTCTGGGGACCCTGATGTAAGAGGGGGCTCTCTGGGGACCCTGATGTAAGGGGGGGCTCTTTGGGGACCCTGATTAAGGGGGAGGCTCTTTGGGGACCCTGATGTAAGGGGGAGGCTCTCTGGGGACCCTGATGTAAGAGGGGGCTTTCTGGGGACCCTGATATAAGAGGGGGCTCTCTGGGGACCCTGATGTAAGAGGGGGCTCTCTGGGGACCCTAATGTAAGGGGGGGCTCTTTGGGGACCCTGATTAAGGGGGAGGCTCTTTGGGGACCCTGATGTAAAGGGGGAGGCTCTCTGGGGACCCTGATGCAAGTGGGGGGCTCTCTGGGGACCCTTAAAAAAAAGCAGTTCATACTTACAGTGGAATGTTATTACCTATTTTTTTGCGCAATTGTGTATAGTTTATATACTGTTTTTATGCGTGTTTGCAAAATTAAAGTGGGCCGGTCTGGATGAAGACCAAGGCCACATTTTTGTCCCAGTCCAGCCCTGGTCATAAACCAATGGCCTTAAAGTGTTACTAAACCTAGGACTCTGCATTCACTATATCTGGGCTCCCACAGTACACAGAACATGGAAATGCAATTATTTTAGTAAATATAAACTGCTAAATACCTTTTCTCATCAGCAGTATGTAGCAGTCTTGTGACTTCTATCTGGTTAAAACTCGAAGGAGGAGTTTTCATTCTCCCCTGATCTTCCTATGAGGCTGCAGGACCCCTGACCAATGCTGATCGGCCCTGTGCTGATCACATGCACTACATGCCATACACACCAAACTGAGCATGTGCAGAGTGCCCCCAAGGCTCTATACTATCAGCAGATGGATTGGGAACAGTAAAAGAAGGGGAGGATCAGAGAAGACAGGATCAAACAGCCTTTTTACTGCTGAGGATTAACCCCTTAGGTTCCCCAGTGAATATAACAAGCATGCTTTACTGCATATACAGACTGATTTTACTGTTGTGGGTTTAGCAACACTTTAATGCAAAGAAAATTAACCACTCGCTGCCAAATCACATACATCCACGTCATTTGGTTTCAGGTGGTTGGACCGGAGTGATGCTTGGAGCTGCAGGCAAGTGGCTGAGTAGCCGCTCGGTTGTTATTACAAGCAGCGGGAAGGGACGTCTGTGAGACCCACCGGGAGACCCGATCGATAAGCTGGCACATCCACTGGCTGGCTGGAGACCCAAACAAAGCCAGGATCATGACATCACTTCCGGTTTATTGGAGTCTTAAAGGCATAGCTCCCAACTGTCCCCGATTTCGAGGGACTGTCCCAGATTTGGAGCAATGTCCCTCTGTCCCTCATTCCTCCTCATTTGTCCCTCATTTTGGTCTGATCTTTAGAGTTGTTAATAAAATGCACTTTTTATCTATCAAAAAGTGTTTTCCAGCCCTAAACCTTTCATCTGATTTCTAAATTGCTGCATTTGTAAATTCCAAAAGCCAATATAAAGGAATAGTAGTGGTAAAAAAAGTACTTGTGGGTTTAACCAATCTTGTTTTTTTCTCCTTTAAGGGGGCGTGACAAGGGGCGTGTCCTATGCCTGCATACTTTTGCTGATAGGTGTCCCTCATTCCCATCTCAAAAAGTTGGGAGGTATGCTTAAAGGCGCCAGTTTTAAAAAAAAATGAATGTATTCAAAAACGCAGATCTTGGGGTTTTAAAAGCTTTCAAGTGCAAAGAAGGGATTTGGGGTCCTATAGACACCAGATCCCTCCATAAAGAGTACCTGTCACTGCCTATTGCTGTCACAAGTGATGTTTACATTCCTTGTGACAGCAATAAAAGCGATCAAAAAAAAAAAAATGAAAGTAAAAGTGTAACAATAGAAGAAAAAAATGTAAATTATTATTTTAAAAAATTAAATTAAAGTTACCCCCCCCCCCCCCCGTGCTAAGGCGCAAAGTCTAACGTGTGTGTTAACCTTTGCGCCCGCACACACACAATCCGCGATCGTCCCACACATGTGAGGTATCACCGCAAATGTCAGAACATGGGCAGTAATTCTAGCATCAGACCTCCTCTGTAGATCTAAAGTGGTAACCTGTAAGACTCATTTCCCACTGAAGGCGGTTTTCAGGCATTTTAGCGCCAGAAATAGTGCCTGTAAAGCCTCTGAAAACCGCCTGCCATGCCTCCCCGGTGTGAAAGTCCGAGTGCTTTCACCCTGGGGCGGTGCGTTTGCGGGACGGGAAAAAAAGTCCTGCAAGCAGCATCTTTGGGGTGGTTTGGGAGTGCTGTATACATTGCTCCTAAACCGCCCCTGCCCATTGGAATGCATGGGCAGTGCTTCGGAAGTGCAACAACATGGACGGTTTTAACCCTTTCTTCGGCCGCTAGCAGGGTTAAAAGCATGCCGCTAGAGGGCGAAAAGCGCTGCTAAAACTATGGTAAAGCGCGAGTTTAAAGCGCCGCCTATGGATAGTAAAATTTACATTGTTTGTCCCCGTTGTGCGGGCGTGCGCAATTTTAAAGCGTGATATGTTTGACATCTATTTACTCGGTGCGACATCATCTTTTATATTTTACAAAGAAATTGGGTTATGTATTGTGTTTTTTTTTCATTAAAATTTTAAAAAGTGTATTTTTTTTTTTAAACCAAAAACTGTATTTGAAAAACTGCTGCGCAAATACTGTGTGACATAAAAAATTGCAAAACCCACCAATTTATTCTCTAGGGCCTCTGCTTTTAAAAAAACATATAATTTTGGGGGGTTCTCACAAATTTTCTAGCAAAAAATAAAATGGATTTTCACATGTACACAAAAAGTGCCAGAAAATGCCTGGTCATTAAGTGGACAAAACGCAAGTTAACGCATATGCATCAACACGATACCTCCCAACTTTCTGAGATGGGAATGAGGGACCAACACGATACCTCCCAACTTTCTGAGATGGGAATGAGGGACACCTATCAGCAAAAGTATGCAGGCATAGGACACACCCCCCTACCACGCTACCTTAAAGGAGAATTGCACAAAAAAACAAGATTTGTTAAACCTACAAGTGCTTTTTTTTACCACTACTATTCCTTTATATTGGCATATGGAATTTACAAATGCGGCAATTTAGAAATCGGATGAGAGGTTTAGCACTGGGAAACACTTTTTAATAAATAAAAAGTGCATTTTATATACATCTATATAGATCAGACCAAAATGAGGGACAAATGAGGAATGAGGGACAGAGGGACATTACTCCAAATCAGGGACAGTCCCTCGAAATCAGGGACAGTTGGGAGCTATGCAACACCCTGCACATATGTAAGTAAGCCCTAACAGTTGTCATGTGTGTACGGCCAGGCTTAGGCCTTCTTTTTTCAATGTAGCCCTTCATGAAGTATTAAAAAGCCCCCCCTCCCACCCAGAAATAAAATCAATAGATCAATGTAAGGGAAGCCTGGAGCACTCATGTCTGTAGCAGGCACTTACAAGAAGCGATCTGGCACTTTCTTCTTCCTGGCCATATAGATCTCCATGGTTTGGTACATGGTGCTGCACTCCCGGGAAATCACAGCAAAACAGATCCCTGGAGGTACACTGACTCCATGATACACAGCTGTTGCCTGGCAACCATTGTCTGCACATGCGCACAGCCCTTCCCTGTGACTCTGGAGAACTTGCTCTGGGACTGTCATTAGAAAGTCCAGCAGAGATATACAAATCCCAGCAGCTTTAAAAAAAACAGAACAAGAAATGATTCTATTCTATAGAAGGAATGTTTGTGTATTTTGTACTATTAGGCGTTATTCGTAGCTGACTGGTCTACTAAAAGAATTTGAACTTTGCACACAGCATAACTATGGAGGGCAGACGCGCTATTTCTGATGTCTAGGGACAGTTTTAGGTGTGGCGGGTTTGTCTGAAAAGTACCATTAACCCTTTCGCTGTCGGAGTAATTTTTGTTTAATTTTTTTATTTTTTTCCACACTTGCTAAAATTCACTCCCCCCCCCCCCCCCAAAGAATAAAATGGTAGCTGCATTTGTTTACGTTGCATGATTTTTGTGCTATCAAATCTATTCAGTGAAAACACATTCAAACTACGGTATTTTTATTGCACACAAACTCAGTATTATTTTTGTTTTATGTGTAGCAAAGTCCCGGGTCCCCTGAGGCCTAATGCATAGCTCCCAACTGTCCCTGATTTTGAGTGACTGTCCCTGAATTTGGAGCAATGTCCCTCTGTCCCTCTTTCCTCCTCATCTGTCCCTCATTATGGTCTGATCTATACAGTTGTATATAAAATGCACCCTTTATCTCTCCACAAATGTTACACATCGCTAAACCTTTCATCCACTTTCTCAATTGCTGCATTTGTATGTTTCAAAAGCCAATATAAAGGAATAGTAGTGGTTAAAAAAAAAACACTTGTGGGTTTTACTAATCATTTTTTTTGTATAATTCTCCTTTAAGGGGACGTGGCAGAGGGTGTGGCCTATGCCTGCATACTTTTGCCAATAGGTGTCCCTTATTCCCATCTCAAAAAGTTGGGAGGTATGCTAATGGTGACCTCCAGAGTTATGCCCCGTACACACGGTCGGATTCTCCGATGGAAAATGTCCAATCGGAGCGTGTTGTCGGATATTCCGACCGTGTGTGGGCTCCATCGGACATTTTCCATCGGATTTTCCGACACACAAAGTTGGAGAGCAGGAGATAAAATTTTCCGACAACAAAATCCGTTGTCGGAAATTCCGATCGTGTGTACACAAATCCGACGGACAAAGTGCCACGCATGCTCAGAATAAATAAAGAGATGAAAGCTATTGGCCACTGCCCCGTTTATAGTCCCGACGTACATGTTTTCCGTCACCGCGTTTAAAACGATCGGATTTTCCGACAACTTTGTGTGTATGCAAGACAAGTTTGAGCCAACATCCATCGGAAAAAATCCATGGATTTTGTTGTCGGAATGTCTGAACAAAGTCCAACCGTGTGTACAGGGCATAAGGGAGAGCTGACATCCCTCAGTGTAGAGTGGGTCACAAGGCATGGTGGGTGTAATGCAGGATGAAATGGTGGGCGCCAGACACTTTTTGAATGCAAAGGGATTTATTGTCTCTTGAACAGAACTGTGGGAGAGAGGGTTAGGGCCAGGACACCCTTAGGTAGATGCAACGAGTGGGGGGGGGGGTGGGCTATACCATTACCGAACTATAACAGTGATCAGGTGGCTTTAAAGCCATCAAAATCATTATTATTAGAAAACTGGTAGCCACTGCAAGCTGCTGCACATAGTACCATATGGTAATAAGTGTGCACCTTACCACACCTTTTAAATTTATGGTAAGTAACACAGCTCACCACAGTGCACAGATGTTCACATCTCTAGGTTGTGTTGCACTAAAACTTGCATTGTGACCTCATTTAAAGGGAATTGCATTATAGTTTGCCACACCTAATTTCATGTGTTACCATGCAGTGCAGTAATGCATGGTAAAATGTGCATGTTACTGCTATGCAATAGTATGAATCAGCCCTAAATCTGCTTGAAAGCATATTGCTACTGAAAAAATTCCCTTTTTTAGTGGGTGTGCAAATGTCAAAAACAGTTTTTCATTGATGTCCGTGTCTTTTAACTTCCTTAGCCCCGGAAGATTTGGCTGCTGAATGACCAGGCCATTTTTTGCGATTCGGCACTGCGTCGCTTTAACTGACAATTGCGCGGTCATGCGGTGCTGCACCTAAACAAAATGGACGTCCTTTTTTTCCCACAAATAGAGCTTTCTTTTGGTTGCATTTGATCATCTCTGTGGTTTTTATTTTTTGCGCTATAAACAAAAAAAGTAACAATTTTGAAAAAAACACAATATTTTGTACTTTTTCAATACAGTAAATATCCCCAATTTTTTTATCCCCATTTTTTCTTAGTTTAGGTGGATATGTATTCTTCTACATATTTTTGGTAATAAAAATCACAAATAAGCGTATATTGATTGGTTTAAGTAAAAGTTATAGCGTCTACAAAGTAGGGGATAGATTTATAGCATTTTTATTATTTTTTTCCTAGTATTGGCGGCGATCTGCAATTTTTATCAGGACTGCAACATTATGGCGGACAAATCCAACACTTTTGACACATTTTTGGGACCATTGGCATTTATACAGCGAACAGTGCTATAAAAATGCACTGATTACTGTAAAAATGTCACTGGCAGCGAAGGTGTTAACACTAGGGGGCGATCAAGGGGTTAATTGTGTTCCCTAGGTGTGTTTCTAACTGTGGGGGGGGGGCTGACTTTTAGGAACTCACAATCTCTCCTCACAGAACAGGGATGTGTGTGTGTTTACACACACACATCCCTGTTCTGCCTCGTGTGCCCGCGATTGCTCGCGGCAGGCAGTCATCGCGACCACCGGTCATGAGCATCGGCACCCTTGCGATGCAGCGGGCGCGCACCTGCTATTCTGCTTAAAGGGAGCGATGTATAGCTACGACGGTTTGCGGGATCGTGCCCACCTGCCGCGGTATAATGACGGCGGCTGGTCGGCAAGCGGTTAAAGAAGCTTTCTATTCCAGTGACAGCCTGTGTGTAAGTGTAGCACCCTGGTCCTAAACAAGGCTGCTAATAAATCTAGTTGTGCTAGGTGGTAACTAGCCTGGCTAATTGGTTGATCCACTGATTCCTGTCCTAAGTCTGAGTTTGGGGTAGTCTCTCTATTCTGTCAATAGGTGGCACTGTTGCTTTTGGCATTAGAATGATGGATTATCATGAATTCAGGTAATCAGGTTGTCTCAGTGATCAGCAGGAGTTTCTTTGACTGCTGTGTATGCTGGGATAGGCTATTTATTTGGGAGGAGTCAGGTGATTGGGGTTCTTCCCGCCCGAGGCTGCGGCCTTGGTGGGTGTGTGTTGAGAAGCTCCTGGTTGCTAAGCCTGAAGCCTGAAGTGGAACTTCCGCTCATCGGATTCCTCCCCCCCTCTGGTGTCACAATTGGCACCTTTCAGGGGGGAGGGGGGTGCAGATACCTGTATAATACAGGTATCTGCACCCACTTCCGGGTATAGCTAGCCGCAGACTCCCCGCCCACCCCCGTTGTGTTATGGGAAATACACAGTTCCCTCAACACAACGGGGACCAGTGTAGATGCGCAGCGCGACTCGCACATGCGCAGTAGGGAACCGGGCAGTGAAACCGCAGCGCTTCACTTCCCGATTCCCTCAGTGAGAATGGCGGCGGCAGCACCCGAGGATCGAGGGACGGTTCAGTCTCGGATGCCAACATCGCTGGACCCCGGGACAGGTGAGTGTCCTTATTTTAAAAGTCAGCAGCTGCAGTATTTGCAGCTGCTGACATCTAAAAAAAATTTTCGCGAAACTCCGCTTTAAGGCCTATCCAGCAGTTCAGGTTTCTGCAAAGGAGGAGCAGCCAAGGTTACGTCTGAAGCTTGGGGCGGAACCGCATGTTTTAGAGGCTCTGCTTGAAGGGAGCCTGTTCGTTGTCGGAGGTAAAGGAGAAGCAGTTGCCAGAAAGGGGTGACCACTCCTGCTACCGGAGGCAAGTTGGGAAAGGATGAAGTTCTGAAGGAGTACCAGAGCAGACACTTCACTAGCCGGGGACAGTGAAGTGGTGGGAAAGCTTCAGTAGAGACTCATCTAGGAAGCCAGTGGGTAGCTGTGAGTAAAGCTTGAAGGAGTATGGCGGGTAGCTGTAAGGAAAACTTGAAGATAAAGAACAGTGGTTAGCTGTGGGTGAAGCTCGGGAATCCAGCGGGTGGCTGAGAGTCTAAGAAGTCTAGTGAAACATGGCGAGCTGAGCTTAAGGATCGACAGTGGGATACTGTGAGTTAAAACAGGAAGATCCGTGGGTTACTGTGAGTTAAACTGGGAATTCTACCGTAGGATACTGTGAGAGAATTTGTTGCCATAGGAGACAGTGGTTGCTACAAGATACAAATTGCTGTATTCAGCTTAAAAGCCCTCGTCCTTTATTGCTGTCTGCCTAGCTCTATTTTTGTCTGCAGAGTTTGCCTTAATTGCTATTGCATTTGCCTAAGGGTGTCCTGTGCCCTAAACCCTCTTTCTCCAACATTCATGTTAAGAGATATAAAACTCTCTCTTTGTTCATTTTTACACAAAGTGACTGGTGCCCAATCTTTTCACCTTGCACCACACCTACTATGCCTAGTAACCTGCACCCTGAGGAGGAATGTCAGTTCTCCCTGGCTCTAGGAATGCCCTTGGAAGTCAGGGAGATCTCTACATAAGTATGTGACAAGGTTTCCAGAGGACTATAAGGGGGTGTGCTCCCAACAGCCAGGCCGCAGAGGAAGGGTCTTGATGACGTTGTACAACATCCAGGCTGGTAATCACTCAGCAGCAATATGGTATCCATGGAGAGCAAATGAACAAATTCAATTTAATGCCCTCCTCCGCAACTGCACATATTTACCTTTCTATCACTACCCTGGTGCTCCATTTAGCCAACAGGAATGAAGAAAGACAGCCCTGTATAAGCAATAAGTCAACCTTTTAAAATTGGCTGGTGCCAAGTTCTTCAAACCAAACAACAGGTCAAGGATCCAACCCTGAGAAGAAATATCAGCCCACCAGACCATTAAGCGTCCCTAACTGCCATTAGGGGGGTGTTATATGAAAAAATGACTGCTGCACCAGCTTCTGGAGCAAATTTATCAACTTAAGCTAAGGAAAATGAGCATTTGTCTATAGCAGCCATCAAACTTCATCTAGCATTCTACATAATGGGTTAGCCATGCCTTCCTTCTTCTATAAACTTCTCCTATAAACTTTAATATACTGTTTGCAATGTCTACAAAGCAAGCAGTTCCACCCCTAATTTCAGATTTCCAAAGAAAAGAATTAGCTCTGAATTCTAAAAAGACAATTACAGTTGGCAGAGATGGTTTCCATGACTGAAGGAAACACGGCAGAATGGGATAGCGGTGGTCTTCTCTGCTCTCCATAGCTCAGCCCTGCTTCCAAAATCTCAGATGGGGGTTCTGTAGATGACTCTGAAAAAAACCCGACCAATATATCACACTGTGGCTGTAGAAGACTGCTATAGTTTGCTGACACTTTAAAAACAAACTGATGACTAGTGACTAATGTGCCTTCATAACAATGAATGAGAGAGCGGATGAATAGGGCTAAATGCAGCATTTGTCACTACTAATCCGCAGACTGAAAGCTGGAGTGCTGATTGCCTAAATTCATTATATGTGCCGTATCATCCAGTATTTTGCAAGGTACATGTGAGAAGGAATGGCTTTTTTTCTTGGATGTCTGACAAGTCATTGATATGATCACTGCTTTGGTGCAATTTATTGATACGGGTTTGCTAATAAGATATTTTTTACATTACAGCTGCCTTGAAAGAAACATGGAGGCTTCAACTCTTCATTCTTACTATTCTTCTGCAGATGCCACTTTCTTGTTTGTTATGTTGACTCTCTTGTTTCAATACTGTAAGTCTGTCGGGAGGGGCATGCCAGTGTATGAAATAGGGCAACGGGAAGAATACCTGTGTGCAGGTTGTAGCCGGCACATATGCGTATGATGCGCGAGAAAGTGTGTATGTGTCTGTCACTAATGCTGGCACCAATGGGTTATTTAAACTGATATGCTGCACCTGTCCAGTGCTGTCTTGTCTACAGCGTCCCTGTGTAATCTGCTATTTGCAACTCTGTATCTGACTATCCGTTTCCTGACCCGGCCTTTATTGACTGATCCAGTTATCCACCTGTACCGACTCTGGCCTGAATTCCGACTACGCTTCTGCCTACATAATTATACTCATTTTGATCGCCAATTACTGTTCTGGCTTGCATGACTTTGTTGATCACCGGCCTACAGCCAGCCAGTCTTCAATGATCATCTGTCTAATGTCTAGCCAGTCTCCACTGATCTTCTGCCTACTTCCTAGCGAATCTCCGCTGATCTTCTGCCTTCCCTCCAGCCATTCTCTCTCTTGGTCATCCGCTTGCTGCCCAGTCAGTCTCCACTGATCATCTGTCTGCTGCCCAACCAGTCCCTGCTGATCATCTGTCAGCCAGTCTCCACTGATCTTCTGCCTGCTCCCCAGTCATTCTTAGTTGGTCATCCGCTTGCTGCCCAGCCAGTCTTTACTGATCTTCTGCCTGCTGCCCAGCCAGTCTTCACTGATCTTCTGCTTGCTGCCCAGCCAGTCTTCACTGATCTTCTGCTTGCTGCCCAGCCAGTCTTCACTGATCTTCTATAAACAACAAAAGAATAAATGAACCAAATGACTTTGCTTAATTCAGTATTAGTAATAACAGGTGAGGATAGAGTACTAACAACACCTGTATGTGTTAGGCTAATTGCGAGCACCCAGGGCTCTAAGGCGTTCAAATAGGTGTGTTCCTCTGAATTGACCGAACATATCAAAAAAACTAAGGAAGAAGAACGGAATTTGAAACCAATTCCACCCAGAAAAAATTCATCAATGAGGAACAGGCAATGTAGCAAAAATATAAATGAGTTTAATTTGAAAAAGATTCACATGTACACCAATCAAAGAATCAAACAATGTGATTAATAGTAAACCAAAAAAAGGTCACCATTAAATAAAATAGACAACGTTGTCTAGAGACAAAACACAGATGGCCAACACTTAACACACACATACACACTGCTGATCAAAAAAGAGGAAGCAAATCTTCTCAATATGTGCAATTAATTGCTGTATGTAACAGGATGGTAGGTGTGTGCAGCTGTAAATAATGGGGATCCACCAGCAGGGTAATAACACCAGAATTGATGAATGGCCTGCTACCAGGGCTACAGTGATAATTGACTACAGTTGGTAGAATTGGATACGATGAATTAGGTAGCCAGTGATGTAGGAATAATATCCTATACAGAGAGCTGTAAGTGAGTGGAGATGGGAGTGTGCCTGGATGGATACTTTTTATCAGTCACAGCATCGGTGCTAATTCAGGGAGAGAAACACACTGTCCTATAGACATAACAGTCCCATGTGGGGAGTAAACAGGTTCAATCTCATCTCTCCGTAGACACCGGTATGCAACAGGCATGCAGGACAATTGGATCCTTCTCAAACCATCTCCATACAGCTTGGCAGGTTATTATCATTCATCTGTTGGCGGGATACATGCAGTGGTGATCGGGGATAATGGTAATAGATTGATGGGTGCCGCATATGCGCGGTATAGGTCGTCATCCACTTCCCGGTTCGGTTAGAAGATCATCGCCAACAAACGAGTGGAATCCCCAGGGCTGGTGGGTGGGTCTGTGTGCACGCTAAGCAGGGCGTGATGGCATCATGCTGATGCGTTTCATCCGTCACAGGGATTCTTTCAGAGCATGATCTTCTGCCTGCTGCTCAGCCAGTCTCCAATGATCTTCTGCCTTCTGCCCAGCCAGTCTCTGCTGATCTTCTGCCTGCTGCCCTGCTTGACTCTGTTGACGTTCAGCCTATCTACCTATACCAGCTGTTGGCAAGATCTATGAGGCACTCATGCCACTCTGTGCACCTGAGACACCTGTTCACTTTACCAGGGGCCCTGAGCCAGAGGTGGTAAGAGAGGCTGTCCTCATAACTTCAGGTTCCTCTACCAGGTACGTGACAACGTCACTGCAATGGGACAAGTATGTACACATAGGTGTGCGCAACCTATTGCATTACGGTGTGCACCCCAAGACCCAACACACACATGCGTGTGGGTATGTGTGTTTTAAGGAAATGTAAACAGACATTTTGAAATGTATACATTTTTTAAAATGTTTTAATACATTTTACATCTTATGGCAGAGCCGGTCAGAGAGAGAGAGGGAGGTGGGGGAGAGAGAGAAGGGGGAGGTAAGAGAGAGAGAGGGGGATAGGAGAGGGAGAGGGGGTGAAAGAGAGAGGGGGGTAGGAGATGGGGTGAGAGAGAGAGGGGGATAGGAGAGGGAGTGAGAGAGAGGGGGATAGGAGAGGGAGTGAGAGAGAGGGGGATAGGAGAGGGAGAGGGGTGAGAGATGGGGGTGGGAGAGAAAGAAGGGTGTGAGAGAGGGGGGTGTGAGAGAGGGGGGAGAGAGGAGATGCCTATGTATGTACACAAGGAGTTCTGATTTTACTATGACTTCTCTGAGCTGCAAATTGGCTGCTGTAATAAAAGCCAATGGAGAACTTGATTTATTGCTTTTTCTAATTTTGAAGTATTTACAACATTTATTTAAAGTATATTGCATAGCCAAAACTTTCTTTTTAGTTTAGATAGAGTAGAAAATTGTAAAACCACTCTAAGTTTTTTTATTGCTGTTTGTTGGGGAAATGTAAATTCCGGTCCCAGAGAAGGAACAGCAAGCAAAAGGAAACCTATAGGTGAAAAATGTGCCTATTGCACAGTTGTCACCGGATTACCAGGTGCTATATAATGATTCTCTTTTTATTCCTGTTTTGGTGACAAATACAAATCTTTGGATTTTCCATAATTTTCTGTCTTGGCAATATTGGTCACCAGGACACATAGAGCAGTGGTTCTCAACCTTACTGGTGCTGTGACCCCTTGAAAAAATTTTCCAAGTTGTGGGGACCCCTTACAGTAAAATTATTTTCGTAGCCTGGGTTGTCAGCACCCAAAGCAAGACAAGTAATTTGCGACCCCCTAACCCACAGACATTTAGCGCTCCCTGAGTCCCTTCCACTCTTATGCCCTGTACACACGGTCGGACTTTGATCGGACATTCCAACAACAAAATCCATGGATTTTTTCCGACGGATGTTGGTTCAAACTTGTCTTGCATACACACATTCACACAAAGTTGTCGGAAAATCCGATCGTTCTGAACGCGGTGGCGTAAAACACGTACTTTGGGACTATAAACGGGGCAGTAGCCAATAGCTTTCGTTTCTTAATTTATTCTGAGCATGCGTGGCACTTTGTGCGTCGGATTTGTGTACACACGATCGGAATTACCGACATTTTGTTGTCGGAAAATTTTATAGCAAGCTCTCAAACTTTGTGTATGGAAAATGTGTGATGGAGCCTACACACGGTCAGAATTTCCGACAACAAGGTCCTATCACACATTTTCCGTCGGAAAATCCTATCATGTGTACAGGGCAATACGGTATTAAAACCCCTTCTGGTACATTACATCTTTCGCTTTGTTTTCCTTTCTTTCCCTTTTATCTCTCTCTATGCTAATTTCTTGTCCCCCATCCCTCTCTAGCTGTCTTTCTTGTTGTCTTATTCGTTCTCCCCCTTTTTCTTTGTTCCTTCCCCTTTTTTCCTCTTTCCCTTTTTCTTTGTTCCTTTTCCTCTCCCCTCCATGTATTTTCTATTTTTATTCCTTTTCTTACTCCTTGGTGGGGGGGAATGGGAGGAGTGGCGGTGCTGGCAGCGAGTTGGGATGAGTGGCAGTGCTGGGAGGAGTTCTGATGAGCCAACTTAGGTGCCCTTGATCAAAGTCATCTGCTGATCTGAGAACTGTAGTGGGGACTTTTAATGGCAACTATAATCACAGGTAGTGTTACTCACTGTGACTTTGGTTTCACTTTGTCTCCGACTTTGTGGTGTCTCGCAGCAGTGACAATGATGCGGAAATCAGGAGATAGGGTCTCCTCCAACCCCACCCACTTCGATCCTCACCAGTCAGCTGACCTCTAGTCTCTGCCCCCCAGCCATGCTGTGAACTGAAAGTGCGGCTGAAAAGAGCCTGAGTGGGTGGCCGTGGGCTCCAGGAACAGCTCAGCTGGGCGGCCGCGAAAAGGCCTGTGAGAGCAGTGTGGGCTTCAGGAACAGCCCAGGATTCGGTGACCCCTGGCAAATCGTCATTTGACCCCCAGGTTGAGAACCACTGACATAGAGGGATTAGGCTACCTTGTATCCACAATGGCAACAATATAAACATTTGTCACCTTTAAAAGGGGATCACAGTGTCTCCAAAATGTTGGGGGTTTTATGCTTTATTCTACTTGGGCTATGATGTCATTACAACTATGACCATAGTAAAGATTAGCGCTTTTGGTGTGCTGGTCATTTTGTGGTATCACCATGGCCATGTGCTATCAACATTGACCATGCACCCTTTTCAACCCGTTTAAAGGTGAATATGTCAATGTTACCCATGCTATCTAAAACTAAAAAAAAATCTTGGCAGTGTGTTTGTGTTGAACATTTTAATTGGCTAGAGAGGAGATCAGGACACCAGAATAAAGACATAATTCATGCATGCATTCATAACAACCTTCATAAAAATAAATTGTAAAAGTAACATAAATTCATTCTCTAAAACAATGTCATACGATCTTGCAGTACTGCTTTCTATTTCAAAAGATGCAGTTTTGAAGGAGGGATAAGTGCAGAGGCTTAGCTGGGTAACTTGTGTCACATGGCTCTGGAGGTAGATTTGCTGTTAAAACACTTAATTTGTAATTGGCTTCCATTGACGGAGGGAAAGACAGAGAGATGTTGATGTCACTGGAGGTTTCTAACTCTAGAGTAAAGTCTGAGTTGTGGTGGCATTGTGGTGTGCCACCACAACAGCTCATAGAGTCGGATTTAGCGCCTGATTTCAGGGCCGGGACAAGGGGTGGGTAGAAGGGACGGCTGCCCTGGGCACTATGGTATCATGTGAGGTGGGGGTGGGGCACCACACGGAGATTGGGGTGGGAGGAGATTTGTGTTAAGAAGGGGTATGGGGGGGGGGGGCAGGGGTAAGAATTGTTTTTTAGGAGGGCAAATTTAGAGAGGTGTGAGGGGAGGGGGGGTGGAGAATTTGTGCTAGGAGGGCTGATTTGTGCTATAAAAGTAATATGATAGAGGGGAAATTTTTTTTTGGGGGGGGGGGATTTCTCCTTGTAGGAATGATTGGAGGGTATTTGTGCTGGGAAGGCAATAGGGGATTGGGGGAGGCAAATTTGTGTTGGAAGGAAGGATTCAGAAGGGGTGGGGGGAAATCTTTGCTTTGAGGGTAAATTTGAGGGGTAGAGGATTAGTGCTAGGAGGAGGATTTTCTTTTGGGGGGGGGGGGGGTGATTTGTGCTGAGGGAATATAGGGAGAGAGAGGATTTGAGTTAAGGAGGGGCAAAGATTTGAGCTGGGTGGGGGGATTTCAGCAGGGGGGCAGCAGGGGTCAAGAATTCTGGCAGCAGAGGAATATGGTACAGGATAAGGTACATTGATTAGGGGTAAGGATTGGAACAGATGAAAGAAAATGTGTCAGGAGGCACAAGCCGCCTCCGTCCGCCGGGCTCCACGGCGCATGCGCGGAGGACTCACGCTGCGCCGTGCACTCGTTCGCGGCCCTGCTGTGCGGCGCGCGCGGGTGCACGGCGGTCCCCGTGTGCGCGCCGTGGCCGTGCGGGTGCCCGGCGGCGCGTCACGCTGACGCGCTCGCCGGTGGGCTACTTCTGACGGCTCCAGCGCCCAGTCGGGTTGCTGGTTAGTCGTCAGCTGTGCCCTGTCCTGTACCCTGCAAATTGCCTATTCCCCTGTGATACTCTCTATCTGACCGCTGTTACCCCCAGACCTCTGCTAAAGTTTAAAGGATACTCTCTCTCTGCTTGCTGGATACCCTGACCCCTGCTACGTTTAAAGGATACTCTCTCTCTGCTTGCTGGATACCCTGACCCCTGCTACGTTTAAAGGATCCTCTCTCTCTGCTTGCTGGATACCCTGACCTCTGCTACGTTTAAACGGACACTCTCTCTGCTTGCTGGATACCTCTGACCTCTGCTTGTTTTACGGATACCCCTTGTCTGCCAGATACCCCTGATCTCAGCCTGCTTCACGGACTTGCTTTGGCCTGTTACCCCAATATTCAGCTAACCTCTTGTTTGCAGCTTCTCTGGTGTCTGCAGTTCCACGGACTTCCTCCAGGAACCCTATCCCTTCCGGAAGCCCGTGCCTCCGCGTGCCCCCAACTCCCTGTATCACCTCCAGGGGTCGGGTGCGCGTGGTCGTAAGGGCGAGCCGCTCTCGGCATCTCGGCCTCGGTAAGTATAGTCTCCTGACAGTACTAACCAGCCAGATGTCTGAGGCCGACAGAGCGCGCTCTCCTTTGGAGATCCTGTGCCAACAGGTCTCCACCCTGGCCGACTCAGTCCAGAAGCTACAGGAATGGTATGCTCAAGTGGACAGCCGCCTCCAACAGATTGCAGGAGTTCTTCCTTCCACCGCTGCAGCTCCAGCACCCAGCAATGAAGGGGCACTCCCCCAGGCCGCCGCCAGCCCTACTGTTGTCATGGCACTTCCTGAACCCAGGGTCCCTACGCCCGAACGGTTCTCTGGAGACCGTAAAAGATTCAGGTCTTTTAAAAACGCCTGTTCGCTATACTTCGCCCTTCAACCCCGGACATTTGCATCAGAGATCGTCAAAGTGGGCTTTGCCATTTCACTGCTGTCAGAGGAACCTCAGGCCTGGGCTCATGGCTTAATGGAACAGGGAAGTCCTATGCTAAATTCTATAGACACCTTCTTCGAGGGGATGTCCCAACTATATGATGACCCACAACGGAAGGCTACCGCTGAAGCCACTCTCCATCACTTGTCCCAAGGAAGAAGACCTATCGAAGATTATACGGTGGAGTTCCGCAAGTGGGCGGCCGACACAAATTGGAACGAGCCGGCTCTCCGCTACCAGTACCGTCAAGGCTTGTCTGAACTCCTAAAAGATGAGTTAGCCAGGATGGAGACCCCGGAGACCTTGGAAGAGCTTATTCAGGCAGCCACGAAGCTGGATAGGCGCTTGCGAGAACGTCGCTCGGAACGGTTTCAGGGTCCACGCCCTACGTGGACGCCATTCAGAACTCCACCCACGCCACCACCATCTGCTACAACACCTCCTGAAGCTGAGCCCATGCAGCTAGGCCTGGTCCGGGCCCCGCTAACTTCGGAGGAAAGACAACGCAGACGGCAGTCCAATCTGTGTCTGTACTGCGGGGGAGCGGGACACTTCCTGCGCAATTGTCCAATAAGGCCCAGTAAGTTCCTTCAGCCTAGATTAATGAATCATCTGGATAACAATGCTCCAAAATCTTATGTGATGTTGTCTGTTTCCTTGCAGCTGCCGGAAGGGGAGTCTCGCCTACCCGCCATCATTGACTCAGGGGCCTGTAGCTGCTTCATGGATGCAGCCTTGGCCCGCAGCCTCCGTATTCCCCTGCAAACAAAGGCCCAAAGCCTACAAGTGCACCTAGCCGATGGCTCTCTTCCCAGTTCAGGTACCATTACCCAGGAGACCCAGCCTATCTTAGTAATTACCGATTCCGGGCATCAGGAATTCCTGCGGCTCGATCTCATCCATTCTCCCATCTTCCCAGTCATCCTTGGCCTGCCTTGGTTACAAGCTCATGATCCACAGATCCAATGGAGCTCCAAGATGGTGTCCTTCTCCTCTCCATACTGCTTGGAGCATTGCCTCCCTCTAACTCCGAAGGTGTGTGCCACGGTTACTGCCTCATCAGACAACCTTCAACAGATCCCCTCTGAATATCTGGAGTTCCAAGAGGTCTTTAACAAACAACTGGCTGACCGCCTACCACCTCATCGGCCTTATGACTGTCCAATCGACCTGTTGCCGGGATCCGTGATCCCGTTCGGTCGTATATTCCCTCTCTCTGAGACCGAACTGGAGGCACTCAGACAGTACATCAAGGAGAATCTGGAAAAGGGGTTTATCCGTCCTTCATCCTCACCTGCTGGAGCAGGAATATTCTTCGTCGGGAAGAAAGATGGGTCCCTTAGACCTTGTGTGGACTACCGGCAGCTCAACAATATTACCATTAAGAATAGGTACCCATTACCACTCATCCCGGAGCTATTCCAACGATTCCGATCTGCTAGGATCTTTTCCAAACTAGACCTGCGGGGGGCCTATAACCTAGTTAGAATCAGAGCCGGGGATGAATGGAAGACAGCGTTCAGATCCAGGTTTGGACACTTCGAGTATCTGGTGATGCCATTCGGGCTATGCAATGCTCCAGCCACATTCCAGCACCTAGTAAACGACATATTCCGAGAATACCTGGATGACTTCCTTGTTGTTTACCTGGATGACATACTCATTTTCTCTCCTTCGATTGAGTTACACAGGGGGCATGTCAAGAAAGTCCTTACTATACTAAGACAACACAAGCTTTATCTAAAGATGGAAAAATGCGAGTTTGAGAGATCAGTGGTACAATTCCTGGGGTTCATCATATCGGCCGGCGGAATCGCAATGGACCCCCAGAAGATACAGGCCATCCAAGATTGGCCAGCTCCAGCTGATAAAAAGGGGGTTCAACGCTTCATAGGTTTTGCTAACTTCTATCGGAGATTCATTGTCGGATTCTCGACCATTGTAGCACCTATCACCCAGCTAACCCGTCAGCACAACCTTTTCCGGTGGAGTGAGGCCGCACAGGAGGCTTTTTTGAGATTAAAGAATCTGTTCAGTTCGGCTCCCATTCTCTGCCATCCTGATCCTGCTCAACCATATGTTTTGGAGGTGGACGCTTCAGAAGTTGCCACGGGAGCAATTCTCTCTCAGAGGCAAGGGCCCAAGGCTATCCTTCACCCTGTTGCATTCGCTTCTCGGAAGCTCAGCCCGCCCGAGCTAAACTACGATGTAGGTGACAGAGAGTTGCTGGCCATAAAGTTTGCCCTTGAAGAATGGAGATACCTGCTCGAAGGTGCATTACATCCGGTAATGATATTTACAGACCATAAGAACCTGGAGTACTTACGGACAGCAAAGCGACTAAGACCTAGACAAGCCCGCTGGGCCCTATTTTTCTCCCGTTTCAACTTCCACATATCCTATAGGCCCGGTTCAAAGAATGGAAAGGCAGACGCACTCTCACGGATGTTCTCGGCAGAGTCCCAGACGTCAGAACCTGGTACTATCCTCTCTTCCCAAAACTTCCTTGGGGTGGCACAAGTGGATTTGATGTCATCCATCAAATCAGCATCCAACTCTTGCACGGAACCAGAGGTGCAGTCCCTAAAAAGAAATGGTAACTTCTTCTGGATCCGTGGAAAAATTTTTGTGCCCCAGGAGACACGGGCACTAACCCTCCAGATGTGCCACAACCACAGACTCGCAGGGCATTTTGGAGTGAGGAAAACGTCTGAGCTGGTTTCCCGTTCCTTTTGGTGGCCTGGGTGGAGACAGGATTGCAAGAAGTATGTGGCATCCTGCCCCCCGTGTCAGCGGAACAAGGGGCGAAATACCAAGTCCTGGGGTTTACTAAGACCCCTACCAATCCCTGAACGACCATGGTCTGACGTCTCCATGGACTTTATAGTGGACCTGCCAGCCTCAGGGGGCTTTACCACCATTTTTGTTGTGGTTGATCGTCTCTCCAAAATGGCCCATTTTTTGCCCATGAAAGGCACCCCCTCGGCCTTAGAAACTGCCAATATTTTTCTCAAGGAGATTATCAGACTCCATGGCTTACCAAGAAACATCGTATCGGACAGGGGTGTACAATTCACATCCAAATTCTGGAGGGAGCTTTGCAGAGTTTTAAATATCAAAGTCTGCCTCTCATCAGCCTACCATCCTCAGAGTAACGGCCAAACGGAGAGGACGAACCAGACTCTAGAGCAATACCTGCGATGCTTCTGCTCGGGATCCCAAGATGACTGGGCAAGCCTTCTCCCATACGCTGAATTTGCGTATAACAATTCGGTTCATACCGCTACTAACCAAACGCCCTTCTGGGCAAATTGTGGTTTCCATCCCACCTTCCTGTCCAACAATGTTCCCGAAATAACAGTCCCAGCTGTGCATGACAGAGTGACCTCTTTACAGGCAAATTTCCGAAGAATTCAGGACATGTTGCTGAAAGCTCAAACAGATTACAAGGAGCAATATGACCGAGGCAGGGGAGAAGATCCAACCTTTAAACTTGGGGAAGAAGTCTGGTTATCCACTACCAACCTTAAACTATCCGTGCCTTCACGGAAATTGGGACCCAAGTTTATTGGTCCCTTCCCCATCAAGAGAATTATCAACCCTGTGGCTATGGAGCTAGCACTACCGAAGACTTTTAGAATCCACCCCGTCTTCCACGTATCCTTACTGAAGCCTGTGGTGGACAACACCTTTCCGGAAAGAGGGGAGCCCCCTCCACCACCAGTTAGGGTGGATGGTGAGAACGAATTTGAGGTGGAGTCCATCCTTAACTGCAGGAAGAAGGGCAGACAACTGCAGTATTTGATCCAGTGGAAGGGTTATCCACCTGAGGATAACTCCTGGGAACCTGCAAGGAACCTACATGCACCACGCTTAATTCAAGCCTTCCACCGGGACCACCCGGAAGTAATGTCCAGTTTGGGCGTCCAGTGTCCGCCCTTAGGAGGGGGGCACTGTCAGGAGGCACAAGCCGCCTCCGTCCGCCGGGCTCCACGGCGCATGCGCGGAGGACTCACGCTGCGCCGTGCACTCGTTCGCGGCCCTGCTGTGCGGCGCGCGCGGGTGCACGGCGGTCCCCGTGTGCGCGCCGTGGCCGTGCGGGTGCCCGGCGGCGCGTCACGCTGACGCGCTCGCCGGTGGGCTACTTCTGACGGCTCCAGCGCCCAGTCGGGTTGCTGGTTAGTCGTCAGCTGTGCCCTGTCCTGTACCCTGCAAATTGCCTATTCCCCTGTGATACTCTCTATCTGACCGCTGTTACCCCCAGACCTCTGCTAAAGTTTAAAGGATACTCTCTCTCTGCTTGCTGGATACCCTGACCCCTGCTACGTTTAAAGGATACTCTCTCTCTGCTTGCTGGATACCCTGACCCCTGCTACGTTTAAAGGATACTCTCTCTCTGCTTGCTGGATACCCTGACCTCTGCTACGTTTAAACGGACACTCTCTCTGCTTGCTGGATACCTCTGACCTCTGCTTGTTTTACGGATACCCCTTGTCTGCCAGATACCCCTGATCTCAGCCTGCTTCACGGACTTGCTTTGGCCTGTTACCCCAATATTCAGCTAACCTCTTGTTTGCAGCTTCTCTGGTGTCTGCAGTTCCACGGACTTCCTCCAGGAACCCTATCCCTTCCGGAAGCCCGTGCCTCCGCGTGCCCCCAACTCCCTGTATCACCTCCAGGGGTCGGGTGCGCGTGGTCGTAAGGGCGAGCCGCTCTCGGCATCTCGGCCTCGGTAAGTATAGTCTCCTGACAAAATGTTTGTGTAGACGTGCGTAGACACCTTAATAAATATAAGTCACCCTTGCTGTAGACGCTAACATCTCACCAGTTAACCTAAATTTTAGGGTGGCTAAAAGGTTTGGCCAAAATTTACATGCACGTGTTAAAGAAGGGCATTGTGATGGGGTTCTATTGATTGCACAGCACCTAAGCCTATATACTGTATATATCTTATGTAAGAGAATGTACATTGTGTATGAAAAACATTTTAGGCTGGGTTCACATATATCCAAATTGGATGCGGGTATCCAATGCGCATGACAGGCGAGTATGACGAGCTGGTTCACACAGGTCTGGGGCAGCGGCGGTCCAGATTGCAGAAGGGTCCTGTGTGTCTTTGGGTCCAGTTCAGGTGCGAATTCAGGGAAAAATTTGGACCTGGATCATACCTGAACTAATGAACAGATACGCACCGGAACCCCAGGCACGAACCGGCGGCCGCACATATGTGAACCCGGCCTTAAGAAGATTGCTATGGGTTGTGATCAGGCCCACTGTATACAGTTTATTTTCAAAGTGTCTGGTAACGTTACTGTTACAAGTGTTGGGGACCATGCTCTGTGACCTTAGATGCTCCAACAGGTCTAGAAAGTGAGCTGCCGCAGGAGTACACTAATGCCGCGTACACACGGTCGGACTTTACGGCAGACTTTGCCCGGCGGACTTTTCGACGTACTTTACGACGGATTTTCTGAATGAACGGACTTGCCTACACACAATCCACCAAAGTCTGTCGAATCCTTACGTGATGACGTACGACCGGACTAAAATAAGGAAGTTCATAGCCAGTAGCCAATAGCTGCCCTAGCGTGGCTTTTTGTCCGTCGAACTAGCATACAGACGAGCGGACTTTTCGACCGGACTCGAGTTCGACGGATAGATTTAAAACATGTTTCAAATCTAAGTCCATCCAACTTTTGAGCAAACAAAGTCCGCTGGAGCCCACACACGATCGAATTGTCCGACGAAATCCCGTCCGCCGGGCAAAGTCTGCCGTAAAGTCCACTGGTGTGTACGCGGCATTAGAGCCACAGCTAGTCTAAGATACACCAGCACTTCTACCATCTGCCATAGGTGACAGATTGACAGTTTAGGCCAATTAAAGGGCATCTCTACCACAGACTAATATATCATTTTTGGGTGAGAGTTTATAAATTGAATCACCCACATCTAGTTAGATCTTTCATTTGCTCCAATGGCCATACTTGGCCATACAATGGACATACTTGCATTAATATTATATGTATGGCCCACCTAGTTATTTGATCACTAAGCATTATGAAGGATCCATCGTGGCAGTCCATCGGTCTTATGACAAGCTTTTGTTGATGTGCAAAACGTACATTGTGATATGATATTTCTTGGTGATGAAAAAAGTTGGGAGCCAGTACATGGTTGAGCCTATCTAAACTGAAATATGAACTTTCTGTGGATTGAAAGGAATTCTATGCATTGGGTAAATGCTGTAAATTTGCAACAATGTTTGAAGCCTAAAGTGAACCTCTGAGATAGGTGTTGCAAGAGAGGGCAGACAAGCTATTGAGTTTAATCCTCCAGCTGGGTATTGGCAAATCTAGGTTTCAGAGGTACTGGTAAACTTGGTAAGGGGTTGAGGTTCATTATTGCTGATATCTTCCCTTCACTCTTCTGCCCCTCCATTGGCTCCCTGGAACACGTGACTCATGTGACAATGCAGTGATGGATGTCTGAGTGTTCAGTTACCATAGATAGTAGAGAGTAAAGCATAAATCCTAACTGTACACACAAACGCAATATAATCTCTGAATTTAAATATAAAAGTTTACAATGTCGAGAAAATGGATACCACATCAAAATTGAGTGTGTTCGAGAAAGGGCGACAAGCAACAATACCCAATGATGTCCATAGGTCAGTGTTTCTCAACTCCGGTTCTCAAGGCGCCCCAACAGGTCATGTTTTCAGGCTTCCCATTATTTTGCACAGGTGATTTGATCAGTTTCACTGCCTTAGTAATTACCACAGCCGTTTCATCTGAGAGAAATCCCGAAAACATGACCTGTTGGGACGCCTTGAGGACTGGAATTGAGAAACACTGCCATAGGTGATGCTTTACATATCATTAAAGGGATTGTAAAGGTAATTTTTTTTTTTTTAAATAACAAACATGTCTATACCTACCTGCTCTGTGCAATGTCATTTCACAGAGCGGCCGCAAACCTCCTCTATTCGGGTCCCCCGCCGGCGTTCCTGGCCCCTCCCCTCTGTCCAGTGCCCCCACGGGAAGCCGCCTTTAATGGGGGCATTCGTGCGTGATCGTACCAGAGCCCTTCGCTGCATCCATTAACACAGCTCCCTAGTCAATGGCTTTGATCGAGGGGAGAAAAGATCTGCAGATGTGCATGGTGCTGGATCAAATGAGGGCTCAGGTAAGTAATAAGGGCCTGAGGGGGTGATGCTAACATCTAAAAATGTTTTACCTATAAGCGGAGTTCCGCCCACCTCTTTAAAAATTAAAAGTCCGCAGCTACACATATTGTAACTGCTGACTTTTAACATTAGGACACCTGCTATCCTGGAGTCCAGTGATGTCGGCACCACCATCTCTTCAAGTTGCTACTACAAAGCTCAGTCCGTCCTTTACTTGTGCAAGGACTTGGCTCATAATTCTACAACAGAAAGTTCAGTGTTCTCAAATGGTTGCTAAGGGTTACTGGGGTATCCGATTATTACCCAGTACCTATCCAAGTTTTTATTAACCACTTGTCAACCAGCCCCATCATTATCTGGTGGCAGGTCAGCTCGTTCCCACGTTTCGTTACCTGTACGTCGGGTCCTTTAAGAACCATAGCAGGCGTGCGCTGCATGACGGGGGACCGTCGCTCTTTTTTGTTTATAGCACAAAAGATAAAAACCGCAGAGATGAGCAAATAGCACCAAAAGAAAGCTCTATTTGTGGGAAAGAAAGGATGTCAATTTTGCTTGGGTACAGCGTTGCACGACCGCGCAATTGTCCGTTAAAACGACACAGTGCCGTATCGCGAAAATGGCCTGGTCATTAAGGGGGCACATCCTTCCGGTCCTTAAGTGGTTAAAGAGGAAGTAAACTCTACTACTGATGTGGTGATCCCCAAGCGAGAGAAAGACCCCACGTTGTGCTCCTCGTACCGCCCTATATCCCTTCTGAACGTGGATGCAAAAGTACTGGCAAAAGTATTGGCCAATAGGCTTAACCTGGTAATTACCTCTCTCATCCATAGGGATCAAACAGGCTTCATGCCCGGCAGAGGAACTGACATTAATATCAGACGCCTCCATACTTACATAGACAGGGCGGACGAGGTGAGTAACGGGACGGTGGCCTCACTCGACGCGGAGAAGGCTTTTGACTCCGTCGAGTGGGGCTACTTATGGGAAGTGCTCTCGCGATTCGGATTTGGCCCGGGTTTCACGAACTGGCTCCACATGCTATACCATGGCCCCTTAGCTAGAATACATACCAATGGATGCCTCTCGGGGAAGTTCCAATTGTCTCGAGGCACGCGACAGGGGTGTCCCCTTTCCCCCGGGTCTATTTGCTCTGGCGATGGAGACCCTGGCTATATTGTTGAGGGCCGACCCTGAGGTAAGGGGACTTCAGGTAGGACCCATTGAGGAGAAATTATCGCTGTATGCGGACGATGCTCTGCTTTATTTAGCAGATGCATCGTTCTCTTTGCAGACTGCACTCAATCTGATTAATCAATTCGGTGGGTATTCGGGGATTCGCATTAATTGGGACAAGTCAGTCCTATTTCCGCTCCATCCCTCGACCCCTAGGGTACCACACCCGCAGCTCAAATGGGTAGATGATTTCAAATACCTGGGGATAAAAATTAGCGGAAAAGTTCAAGACTACATGGACAACAATCTGCGTCCACTTATGACACAGCTTACGGCTAGGTGCGCTGCTTGGCGTTCCCTTCCATTGACTCCTGTTGGCAGAGTCAACTTGCTAAAAATGATTTACCTTCCCAAATAAGTATATTTCTTTCGCAATACACCCATACCCATCCCTAGGACTTTTTTCCGGAGGCTGGAGAGCCTGCTGATACACTTTGTCTGGGCTGGGAGGCCACCCAGGGTGGCCAAGCAGATCTTATATCTCCCACTTTCAGGGGGGGGGGGATTGGCGCTACCGAATTTTCAAATCTACTACTGGGCTGCAGTTCTGGTCACGATTCGGTGGTGGCTCTCCCAGCCCACGCAAAATCCGGCGGTCACTCTGGAGGCAGCCATTCTAGGTTCCTTTGCTGCCTTGAGCAATCTCCCGTTTCGGGGTCTCAGGGCCAGTTTGTTCATGACAACCCCAATGCGAACCACTGTAAGGGTTTGGCAGGAGGCTAGGAAAATATATGGGAAGCCCAATTACATTTCACCTCACATGCCCCTGTGGGGTAACCCTATGCTCCCTCATTTTTACACTTTACCGGACCCCTCTCTCTGGGCAAAAAAGGGAATTCTTACATTAAAGCATATAGTTAAGGATGGCAGGCTCATGACTTTCCAAGCCCTTAGACAATCCTTTGCTATTCCGGCCTCCTTCCAATTCAGATACTGGCAGATAAAGCACGCCTTTGAGGCTCAGTTCCCTGCCCCCCCCCCATTCTGGAACCGGACTCTATTGAAAGGCTCTTGACTTCCAGCGTGATGGGGAAGCCCCTCTCTATACCACACTATACCTATACATGACAGTGGAGTACGATGCCAAACTAACTAAAACCTGGGAAAAGTTGAGGGTTGATATTCCCTCTTTGGAAGAGGAGGAATGGAAGGAGTGTTTAATATCCTACATTCCTTCCATGATAGCTGCAAAGGATAGGTTCATACAATTCAAGTTCCTACACAGGGCATATTTTACCCCACAGAGGTTGGCGCGCATCTACCCTCAGAGAGATCCCAATTGTCAGAGATGCAGACAGGAAGTGGGTACTTTCTGGCATATGATCTGGTCTTGTCCCAGTCTCCGACTCTTTTGGTCAGCAGTGGCATCCACACTAAGCAATGTCATAGGATCAGACTTACAGGTGGATCCCCAAATACTATTGCTCAGTCATCTGGAAGATGTTGAGGGTGATAGGTATAGAAAATTGTGTCTAACCTTCGCATTGTACTATGCTAGGCGGGAAATTCTACTGCGATGGAAAATGGTAGACCCTCCTACCCTGGCCTCGTGGATAAGGTCGGTGAATAAGGTACTCCCTCTGTATAGATTGTCGTATGAAGGTAGGCAGTTTGATAAAATCTAGTCGTCCTGGGTCGACGCCTCCGGAGACCCTGAACCCCCTACCCCATAAGCAGGACGTGAAACATAATGGAGGACATCCTACATCTCACGTCTATTTTTCTTATGCCCCTTTCCCTTCGTCCCATCCCTCCCCCCCCTCCCCTTCCTTCTTTCTTCCCCTCCCCTCCTCCCTCCTTCCCTCTTCCTCTCTTCCCCTCCTCCCCCCCCCCTTTTTTTCCCCCTTCTCCACGCCCCCCTCCCCCCCCCCGCTGTCCCTACCAGGTTTGGTTTAATATTGGGCTATTCACTTTATACTAAAAATGTATGATGATTTGAGCCTTGAGAGGTATGGTTAAGTGAAACTTCTGACGTTTGCACATCTGGAATATTTGATAAATAATGGCTATTGTTTAAGGGTAAATCTCACTGTCTTTATTCTCACCACAATGCAGGGGCGGATCCAGGGGGGGGGCAACAGGGCAATTGCCCCCTCCGAGATTGTGGGTGAGTGGGTGGGCAGGGCAGGCATCGCTGTGGGTGAGAGAGACGGCGGGCGGCTCCACAGCTGAGAGCACGGGCGGCTCCGTTACGTGAACAGCTGTGTGCGGCTCAGTGACAGTTTGTGAGCGGCTGCAGTGCTGGCCAATCAGGGAGCCGGCGGGCGGCTCCACAGCTGAGAGCACGGGCGGCTCCGTTACGTGAACAGCTGTGTGCGGCTCAGTGACAGTTTGTGAGCGGCTGCTGGCCAATTAGGGAGTCGGCGGGCGGGGGAGCAGAGAGATAACATCATCTCTCACCGCCCAGCGCTGCCCTGCATCCCTGCAGTTCCGCCCACACTGTTGAATGTACAGGCAGCCGCGGCAGCAGAGAGATTACATTATCTCTCTGCTGCCCCCCCTGGGGCGGGATGCAGCGCTGACACATCCGCTCAGGATGAGCCATGTGTTCGCTCTGCTCCCATCGCTCTCCCAGTGGCAGCAGATAGCCCATTCCTCCCTGCCCAGCACTGATGACAGGGGGTCACCAGTTAAATAAGCCTGACTCTGACTGGGACACAGCAGACAATTATAGCAGGCAAGTGACAATCCGCAACCTGTGGCATGGGACGTGGCAAGTGACAATCTGCAACGTGTGGCATGGGACGTGGCAAGTGACAATCCGCAACGTGTGGCATGGGACGTGGCAAGTGACAATCCGCAACGTGTGGCATGGGACGTGGCAAGTGACAATCCGCAACGTGTGGCATGGGACGTGGCAAGTGACAATCTGCAATGTGTGGCATGGGTCGTGGCAAGTGACAATCTGCAACGTGTGGCATGGGACGTGGCAAGTGACAATCCGCAACGTGTGGCATGGGACGTGGCATGTGACAATCTGCAACGTGTGGCAAGGGACGTGGCAAGTGACAATCCGCAATGTGTGGCATGGAACGTGGCAAGTGACAATCCGCAACATGTGGCATGGGACGTGGCAAGTGACAATCCGCAACGTGTGGCATGGGACGTGGCAAGTGACAATCCGCAACGTGTGGCATGGGACGTGGCAAGTGACAATCCGCATCTAGTGACAGGTGACGTGGCAAGTGACAATCCCCAACGTGTGGCAGATAACAGTGGCAAGTGACACGCTCGGGGCTCCCACTGATTCTATGGTGAGTTGAACCATTTCATTTTTTATAACCATGTAATAATAGTAATAATGCGCTTCAATCATCCTGACACCATAACAACCATGGTGCCGTGATGATTGAAGTGCTAACACCAGCCATTTCCCCGTTAAATTTACCCCCAAAAAAACGTATTTTCTGGCAGTGCCCCTCCCGAGACTAGGCTCTGGATCCGCCCCTGCCACAATGACTGTACTAAATTCTTGTATTGTAATGCTGATTTGTTTAATAAAATTTTCTGTTAAAAAAAAAAAACTCTACTACTGAATTTTACCTTTAGGTAAGCCCATATTAAGGCTTACCTATAGGTAGTGTAAATATCTCCTAAGCATGCACCGTTTAGGAGATATTTACTGTACATGCTGCCAGTGAAATCACTGGCGCATGCGCTCTGAAGGAACGACTGCCCGTGGCATGTGCAGAAATGACATCATTGTGGCTCCAGCCACTCACAGCACCAGAGCCCGTGAACCCGGAAGAAATACCGAGGAAGATGCTAGCTGTCTCAGCAGTGTGCAGGAGCCGCTGGAGAGCTTTGTTCTGAGGTATATCTTAATTAGCTAGTATGCTAGGCATACTAGCTCATTATGCCTTTGTCTTACAGGGTTTTTCTGCCACAATGACTGTACTAAATTCTTGTATTGTAATGCTGATTTGTTTAATAAAATTTTCTGTTAAAAAAAAAAAACTCTACTACTGAATTTTACCTTTAGGTAAGCCCATATTAAGGCTTACCTATAGGTAGTGTAAATATCTCCTAAGCATGCACCGTTTAGGAGATATTTACTGTACATGCTGCCAGTGAAATCACTGGCGCATGCGCTCTGAAGGAACGACTGCCCGTGGCATGTGCAGAAATGACATCATTGTGGCTCCAGCCACTCACAGCACCAGAGCCCGTGAACCCGGAAGAAATACCGAGGAAGATGCTAGCTGTCTCAGCAGTGTGCAGGAGCCGCTGGAGAGCTTTGTTCTGAGGTATATCTTAATTAGCTAGTATGCTAGGCATACTAGCTCATTATGCCTTTGTCTTACAGGGTTTTTCTGTTTTTTTTTTTTTTTTTACAAGAGTTTACAACCGCTTTAACTGCTTCAGCCCCGGAAGATTTTACCCCCTTCCTGACCAAAGCACTTTTTGCGATTCGGCACTGCGTCGCTTTAACTGACAATTGCGCGGTCGTGCGACGTTGCACCCAAACAAAATTGACGTCCTTTTTCTCCCACAAATAGAGCTTTCTTTTGGTGGTATTTGATCACCTCTGCGGTTTTTATTTTTTTGCGCTATAAACAAAAAAAGAGCGACAATTTTGAAAAAAACACAATATTTTTTACTTTTTACTATAATAAATATCCCCCAAAAATATATTAAAAAAACAATTTTTTTCCTCAGTTTAGGCCGATACGTATTCTTCTACATATTTTTGGTAAAAAAAAAAAAATCACAATAAGTGTATATTGATTGGTTTGCGCAAAAGTTATAGTGTCTACAAAATAGGGGATAGTTTTATGGCATTTTTATTATTAATTTTTTTTTTTACTAGTAATGGCGGCGATCTGCGATTTTTATCGGGACTGCGACATTATGGCGGACACATCGGACACTTTTGACACATTTTTGGGACCATTGGCATTAATACAGCGATCGGTGCTATAATAATGCACTCACTACTGTAAAAATGTCACTGGCAGGGAAGGGGTTAACACTAGGGGGGCGATCAAGGGGGTTATGTGTGTTCCCTGGTGTGTGTTCTAACTGAAAGGGGGGAAGGGACTGTGTAGGGGAGATGACAGATCGCTGTTCATACTCTGTATGAACAGACGATCAGTCTCTTCTCCCCTCAGAGAACCGGAAACTGTGTGTTTACACACACATCCCGGTTCTTGGTGTGTCAGCAGTGATCGCGACCGCCGGGCATCCGCATCGGCTCCGTGGGCGAGCAGCGGGCGTGCGTGTGCTCCCCTAGTGGCCACAGGGCGAAGCGATGTTACATAGCGTAGTTTCACCCAGCTGTGCCATTCTGCCACAGTAAAACTGCGGTGGCTGGTCAGCAAGTGGTTAAAGCATCATAAAAAGCATACCCCTAGACTGGTTAATGAGCCTGGAAAAAGTGAATAGAACCTTGTGCTTGGCTGTGAGGAAACAATGGGAAAAGGATCCAGGCATCTACTTAGTGACTCCCACGGGGGTGGCCCTACACGAGTATAAGCTTGGAAGAATAGCATTTAGATGGAACTGTTACTTCACCTTGCATGGTTCATTAAGCAATTTGTCCAATAAAAACTGCATTTTTTTCTGACACTATCTGTTTAATATAACACATCGCAAATTTTCCTAAAGAAACTTTATACCCATTTTTTGCTCCAACGTTGGCACTTTATCTCAGCCATACTGTGAACTTTGGTCCTAGTTTGGTACATAACTCCAGTCTAACCATAGCAATGCAATATTAGGCTTTTATTAGAACAATTGGATTAATCACACCATGCCAGACATTGGAATCTAGGGTAATACTTGCTATGCAAATATGGGTCATAACCAGAAAAACTGTTGGTGCGATTTTTCAGTTCGTTATTCAGAGATTATCAATGTGATATCATGTTTTATATAGATCAGTGACAGTTTGCTAATTGTTATCCACCAGTTGCAGACGCCATTGCTTTAGTGTCTAGTGCTGAATCCCTTGTACTGAAGTTGAGAGACATCCTTTTCATCAGAAAATACAGTTCGATCAATCCGGGAACTGGGACTGCCCACTTTGCTCAGCCAGGCCTTCCTGAAAGATAAAAGTATATAGAGATAATGTAACCATGTTCTTATGACTATCATTACTATTAACAGATAATAATTGTTAGGAGGGATGGCCAATAAAAAAGTGTTGCTAACATCAGAGGTCAGTATGTAGGTAGGTGCAGTCTGTATTCCCCACTGTAGGTAGCGCTCGACCGAAGCGGCATTGCAGAAGGAAGTTGTGAGGAACTTGGTTCCTCTATGACTTCCTGCAGTTGCGTGGAGACAGCTGCCTGGTTGCTGGTGCCCCACATGACCTCAGTGGCCATCTTGGGCCAGGCAGAGTCTATTTAGGACTCTGGCTCCCGGAGTGGTTAGCGTAGGGACGGGTTCCCTGTCTGGCAGGGACAGTGCTTGGTGGCAGGGAAAGGTTCTTGAGGAGTAGGGCAGGTGCAGGGACTATGCAAACTTCTCATAGGAAACTTCCTGTTTCGGTGTGTGTACTGGTCAGTCAGCATTTCCGCTCCTCGCTGCAGAATCTGTCGGCATCAGTCCAGGATCTTGATCCTCTACTAGTTTTTGTAAGGGGGTCCAGTGGGCTGTGCCTTCCCACCAGGCCTGTTTGTTCATTGTTGGAACTCTCACAATATACTGTTTTCATCCACTTTGGCCTCTGAGTGTATTCCTTGCCGCCGGTGGACCACACTGCACCCTACACAAAAGTACGTTAAAAAGGATTTAGAGGTAAGGAGTAACACAGAGTTTAGAGGTCAGCAGTAAGTGAAGCAAGGATCACAAGTCAGTACTAAGTGACTCAGAGTTCTGAGGACACTAGCAACGCAGAGTTCAGAGGCCATTAGTACGTGACATGCAATGCAGGGGTCAGGAGTAATGCAGATTCAATAGGAAGACAGCCGTGCAGGGAAAGGCACCCGGAAAGGTGCCACATCTGCACATGCAGGAATGCTGTCTCCTATGGTAACAGTCCTTTAACAGTTCCTAACTCAAACATAACAATTCTTTCAGCTCCACTACAACTGTCTCTTGTAGTTCTTCACTGAGCTCCTGGTTTCTCACTAGACCCTCTGATTCACTGACATAGAATCCTTTGAGCTTCCCTTGAGATGCGGTGGTATCTCCCTCAAGCGTCACCCCTGCTTCTCTGCTTGGTCCCTAACTTGGCACTCCAGATACTTCTCACGCTTCACCCCTGCTAACCGGCGAGGTCCCTGGCTTGACTCACAAGGCTGCTCTACAAGCATCACCTCTGCTGGTTGGGTCCCTGACTTGATCACCGCCTGAAGTTTCCCGATTCTCCACCATGCCCGTTCTGTGAGAATATAGTTCCGGTACTTTCTTCAGTTACTCACTGTGGTCCCCGGTAATAAGGTGGTTGGTCTCTTTGTGACGACAGCTTTCCCTTCTACCTCCAGCCACTGACAGGTTCTCCGGCCGACAGAACCGTCACTTTTGGTTGGACTGCAAGCTGCAATGCCAACCCTGCGCTGCCTTCTTACTTCTGGATAGGTCCTCACACAGCCTGGCAGCCAGATGCAATCCGGGATAGGCCCAAACTCCAGCCTAGCAGCCCGGGGCGTACGACACACGTCCACCCAGACAGCTGTCCAGGTGGCACAGAACTTAGATTACCTGACCTCACCCGAATATATAGGTTCTCCCAGCAGGCCAAGGGATTTAAGAAAACCCCTGCCCATTGGCTGAGATACCCCATATACTCATAACCTGACCTTGGCTTGCCCTTTTCATACCTAGTACCACCAAGTACTCAGCCACCTAATAGTAGAAGAGAAAAGTGCTACAAGGCCAAACTCAATAGATTGCTTCAATCAACCAAGATAACTACTCTTGGCAAGTACATTTGTGAGGAGCTCCTTGTCTATACCCCAGGGTGCTACACATACATCTATCATTTTATTATATATAAATGTAGGACACTGTGTAACAGTGGAAGCTGGTGCTCCATTTTTTTTTGGGGGGGGGAGATGCAAATAGATAGATAGATAGATAGATAGATAGATAGATAGATAGATAGATAGATAGATAGATAGATAGATAGATAGATACCCTGTTTCCCCGAAAATAAGACCTAGCGTGATTGTCGGTGATGGCTGCAATATAAGCCCTACCCCCCAAATAAGCCCTACCCTGTTTCCCCAAAAATAAGCCCTACCCTGAAAATAAGACCTACAAGGACTTTAACTAGGGCTTATTTGGGGGGTAGGGCTTATATTGCAGCCATCACCGACAGTCACGCTAGGTCTTATTTTAGGGGAAACAGGGTATCACTGTCCTCCCCCGGGGATTTAGTGGTGAATGGGAGAATCATTAGGTCACAGTCAGTCCCCCATGGTCCCCCCTCCTCTTCCCTCTCCTGCCAGGCACATGTCTCTGATATGCAGCAGACTGCCCAGTTAATGGCTCTGTCTGGAGGTTGATTCTCAGGCAAAGTTGAAGCAGGGCGCCCTCCCCCTCCCTCCACCTCCAATCTGATCACAGGATGCTGCAGTAAAGGGACAGGCATGGGTGTCAGATCCCATTCAGTACATTGCTTTTCTTCTCCTTCCATGGAGCCGCAGGGTCAGGGTCACTTCCGACTTCCTACTGGCACAGAGAAACCGGAAGTGAGCCCTGGGGAAAGCACCGCCCATGTCCTACAGCAGTGCCAATAGAAAACCCCACAGCAGGGGAATGCCTGCAAGATGGGAGTGTTGTGGCTGAGTGCTTTGCGCCCCAAGTACTCACAAAACCCTGCAAATGAAGCGTCTCACATGGGGGGGGGGTGGGCGGTGCCCGTGCACCCCCTACGGACGGGCCGCCACTGCCGTGTAACCTAATTTGGGGACATATCTAGCCTGCTCCTTAGTTCCTTAGTTGGAAGGAGTAGAGCAAGGGGCAAGGGATATGTAGTATGTAGGAGAGAAGAAGACAGTAGTGAGCTGAGACTGCATTAGAGACCTTAGCCCCTGTGGGATCCTTGGGGCGTTTTTGGCTAGAAATGTAAGCATGTGTGTTGGACTTCTGCTTTGGGATAATACCACCAAAGTCCCCCATGGTGAGTAGCCAGTAAACTAGAGAATTCTGAGAGAACCCTGCAGCGAGCACTGCAATGCACAGAACAATCTGTGTTGTATAGAACCATGTGATTATGGACTGCTACAGACAACAGTGCCGTAAATTGCTGAATATCATGCTGTGAGGACTAATGTCATGCTGTAAGCACGCAATGGCGGTGGTAGCCAACGTGTCTTTGGCTGGACCAGTAACTGATACATTAGATATATTATACTAAAGTCTTGGGTCACTTGATTAATGCTGGCTTTGTACTATCGGTAAATAATACAGAGAAGTAGCCCATTATCACAAAGTGACCGGCAGAAAGGATACACATAGACCTGGTCTCTCTAATTTGAAAAGGTTGTGCCTCTATTAGTGCCAGTTTACTGTCTCTTGTTACCCATTATATGAGCGAGACAATTGTTCTCCATCGTTCCTGAGGCCTTTCTTTGCAGCTTCCCAACTACTTTATTAGGTTGCATTGCTTAAAAAAATAGCTTTCACTGGTCCTTTGTCCCATTCAAAGCAGTAGGCTTTGGAGGTAATGATTTATATATATTTTTACCTCTCTGATTATGGAATATAGATATATGAGTTTGTGTGCATGTTTTTTGCTTGCTATTTTTGAGAAAATACCATTTGTGCCAAAAGAAAGAGGCAGCCTTTATTTCCTTTAGTATTGATCCACTAGTCCCACATGTTTCCCCTCCACCAGATGTCTTCTGCGTCCTCTACACAGCCATACGTAACAAAGGAAACCTATCACTAAGGAATCATGAAAGTTATTATTGCTGACCATTTTTAACATGCTAGTTGCCTGGCTGCCTTTCTGATCCATTGGCTTTAATGCCTCCTGACCTAAATCTTGTATAGCAATACAGTGCTTTGAAAAAATATTCATACCCCTTGAAATTTTCCACATTTTGTCATATTACAAACAAAAATGTAAATGTATTTTATTGGGATTTTATATGATAGACAAACATGAAGGAAAATGGTAAATGCCTGGTTTTCAATTTTTTTTACAAATCAATATCTGAAAAGTGTGGTGTGCATTTTTATTCAGCCCCCTTTACTCTGATACCCCTAACTAAAATCTAGTGGAACCAACTGCCTTCAGAAGTCACATAATTAGTAAATAAAGTCCACTTGTGTATAATTTAATCTCAGTCCACAGCACTGTGCAATACATTACAGGCCTCCTCAGACTGTCCAGAGCATTGTGCATTACAGGCCTCCTCAGGCCACTGTCAAGAGCACTGTGCAGCATTACAGGCCTCCTCAGACCGTCCAGACTACTCACTGTGCATTACAGGCCTCCTCAGACCATCCAGAGTACTCACTGTGCATTACAGGCCTCCTCAGACTGTCCAGAGTACTCACTGTGCATTACAGGCCTCCTCAGACGGTCCAGAGTACTCACTGTGCATTACAGGCCTTCCCAGACCGTCCAGAGTACTCACTGTGCATTACAGGCCTCCTCAGACCGTCCAGAGTACTCACTGTGCATTACAGGCCTCCTCAGACCGTCCAGAGTACTCACTGTGCATTACAGGCCTCCTCAGACCGTCCAGAGTACTCACTGTGCATTACAGGCCTCCTCAGACCGTCCAGAGTACTCACTGTGCATTACAGGCCTCCTCAGACCGTCCAGAGTACTCACTGTGCATTACAGGCCTTCTCAGACCGTCCAGAGTACTCACTGTGCATTACAGGCCTCCTCAGACCGTCCTGAGTACTCACTGTGCATTACAGGCCTCCTCAGACGGTCCAGAGTACTCACTGTGCATTACAGGCCTCCTCAGACCGTCTAGAGTACTCACTGTGCATTACAGGCCTCCTCAGACCGTCCAGAGTACTCACTGTGCATTACAGGCCTCCTCAGACCGTCCAGAGTACTCACTGTGCATTACAGGCCTTCTCAGACAGTCCAGAGTACTCACTGTGCATTACAGGCCTTCTCAGACCATCCAGAGCGCTTACTATGCATTACAGGCCTCCTCAGACCGTCCAGAGTACTCACTGTGCATTACAGGCCTCCTCAGACCGTCCAGAGCGCTTACTATGCATTACAAGCCTCCTCAGACTGTCCAAAGCATGTAGTTTGTTCAAACCATAATACCATAAATAATAACATATTAGATATTTTTTCTACTCCAGGAGTACATCATGAGTTTGGAAATTCTAGAGAAATGCTTAAATAACCCATTCGATTTTAGTAGACTAAAATGTACTGCAGGTTTTAGTCTACTAAATATGACTAAAACAATTCAGATGACTAAAATACAACTAAAACTAAAATGGCATTTAAGTCAAATGACTATTACTAAAACTAAATAAAAATTTGATGCCAAAATTAAAGTGGTTGTGTAACCCAAAAAAAAAAAAATAAGATCCTGATCCTTTAAAGCAGGATACACAGCATAGTGCTTGTGCTGTGTCATTTGTCCCTCTCATTCTATAAAACCTGGTTGATCCTGTCTGTTCCTGTGTCCCCCTATGTAATCTGACCATGGTAATCATGGCTGTTGATCCATGATACCGTGGTCAGTTTACGTAACTCCATCAGTCTCTACTCTCTCCCCCACCCCTCCCTGTCTGTCAGCTCAGGAGTCTTTGTGTGATCCATTTCCTCCCCTCGCCTCCTGCCGCTATAGGTGTAAAATTACTACTGAGAAATCCTGTAATCCCCTCTCTTACAGGAAGATATAATGTACAGTATCTGTGTTTTTTTTTTAAATGTATTCTGCAAAATACCTTATTTACAGCGCTGCTGAGGAGCTCACGTGACCTCCCGCCGCTCTCCTCTTCTCCTGGCTGACGTCAGTGGGGAGTCTCACCCCTTCCCCCTGTACTGCTCAGTTCAGGGAAGGAGAGCTCCATCAGGGACGGATCTTGTGATGGGAAGATCAGAGGATTGGGTGAGTATATCTCGGCTCTCCAATCCCCTAGACAAAAAAGAGCAGTTAACCCATGCAGTGCGGGCACAGCCCCACTGCATGGGGAAAAAAAATTGCCCGGAGTTTAGCTTTGACATAATCCAGGATCTTATAGTACATAAAGAGCTCAGTAAAAACAAATCATATACCAAATTCTGCAGCACTTATACCATCATACTCTCTATATACTGTATATTAAATATTGAATTACATACAGTATATCCATTATAAATTATTAAAGTGCAAGAACCACCATACATATAAAGTATATAATACAGTGAATAGAAAAGTATTAAATATCTTTAGTGAAAGTCTCTTATATAATTTTGTGGTTCTCTTCACTCAACACAATGTACGCAGCGTTCTTCCAGATCAGTGCTCTTGTGTGACAAATTGGTAACACACTCACCATTTTTACTACCTTCCCATTACAAAAAGGTAAAAAAAACTTAATGGATAATTGCTTTTGGTTTTCCACATGTCCTCTTTCACATCATAATCAGGGAATAATCTTTCACCGCTTCTCTTCCTCTACTCAACAGATGAGTAAGATCTCGTATAACAACTTCTGATAAATGATACAAAATAAACTTTTTATAACGTATATCAGTTAAACGAAATTACATAAAACAATAAAAAAAAAAAACTGCTCACATGTAGAAAGTGCAAACAGCACTATAACAGCCACTTAAACAAAAATAAATTATTTCATGTGCCGCTCCACAAGAGATCAGATTCCACACTCCACGATCACATCTCAGGTGCTGGCTGACCTCACCTCCATCCAAACAATCAATGCTACCAGCAACAGGAACACTGTACACCGAAATGCAAAATAACATTCTTCCTTTATTAAAACAGCCAGCAAAACCAAGTTCTGATCTGACATGTTGCGGACTAGGCACAACGGTTTCTCAAAAAATAAGCATTCTTTAGAAAAGAGCTGTGCCTAGCACTAAACATGTTAGAATAGAACTCGTTCCTGCAGGCTATTTTAATAAAGGAGGAATGTTATTTTGCATCCTGATGTGCGGTGTTTCTGTTAGGCCCATTTCACACTGATGCAGTGCTTTTTGTTTTTTTTTTGTTTGTTTACTCTTTTTATTAATTTCTTTAGAAAAAAACAAACATACATCAATATTGAATCATCATGACACATTCAATAAGGCCATTTCATACGATTCTCAAAGTAACATTCACCCCCAAACCCCACCCAAAAAAAAAAGAAAATCCCAGAACCCCTCCCTTCCCCTTCCCCCTGGATCCCAGTTGCCTTCCTTCACTGACCTTTTCCAGGTAGCTACATCTGCTACATACTCCAAGAGTCATTGTCATAGCCAGTTCTTAATCTCCTGTACCGAGCATAACCATATATTTACCAGATTTCCTAAACTCTAACCGTTGATGCAATGCGGTTTTCCTGCACTGTGGGTGCAGCATTGTGTACCCGCTGGTTGATGCAGGTTAGCTGCACCTTCCCGTAGAGTTCTATTTTGGCTCGCGGTTTGGGTGTGCTTTTTAAAAGCGCACCAAAAGTCTTCCATGCAGAAATGTTTTGTGATTACATCACGGTGTCTAAAATAAGGTATGCAATGAAAATATATTTTTTTTTTTTTAATTGCCATTTATTATGTTAAGTGGGGAAGGGGACCAGGAAAGGCAAAATATAGGCAGATACAATTTCAATAATTTATAACAGATATGTGCAATTTAATATGTTTTAAAGTAGAAGTTAAGCCTAAAACTAACTCTAAGGCCCCCACACACGATCGGACATTCCGACAACAAAATCCATGGATTTTTTCAGATGGATGTTGGCTCAAACTTGTCTTGCATACACACGGTTACACAAATCTTGTCGGAAATTCCGAACGTCAAGAACGCAGTGACGTACAACACGTACGATGAGCCGAGAAAAAGGAAGTTGAATAGCCAGTGTGGCTCTTCTGCTTGATTCGGAGCATGCGTGGAACTTTGTGCGTCCGAGTTGTCTACACATGGAATTTCCGACAACGGATTTTGTTGTCGGAAAATTTGAGATCCAGATCTCAAATTTTGTGTGACGGTCGGAATTTCCGACAACAACCTTCTATCGAACATTTTCAGTCGGAAAATCCGACCGTGTGTACGGGGTATTAATCTACTTGCAGCCACATTCTAAGACTAACCTACCTAGCACTGTAAAGAAGAAATCGCTATACATACCTTTTATGAAGCCACTCTGGTCTGGTCCCACACTGAGCTGTCAGCGGTGGCTTCTGTGTGAGGGAGTGTGCAGAAGAGGCAGCTGACAATGGAAGCCCCATAGTAAGTCTATGGGTGACGTCACTTCCCAGCCGTTGTCGGCTGTCTCCTGCACAAAGGATCTGCCGCTGGAGACCAGACGGGATTGGTTTCAGAAAAAGTATGTATAGCGATTTTTGCTTTACAGGGTTAGATAGGTTAGTCTTAAAATGTGGCTGCGAGTAGATTTAGAGATGGTTCGTTTTAGGCTGAACTTCCACTTTAAATAAATGGGTATGATGGTATGGGAGCTGCAGATTTTGCTTTAGAATTTAAAGGCCAGTATAGTTTACTAGTTTATATATTTTTTCTGAATCATACTTACCTAGGTGGATGCAGCATCGGTCCAATGCTGTATCTGTCCCCCGCTGCCTGTAACACTGAGAACCTTGCGATCAAACACTGCCGATTGCTTGGTTCCCAGGGCTCCCTGAGCAGAGAGCTGGTGACTATCAGTCACCACTCAGTGATCTGCCCCCCCCCCCCGCTCACTGGAGCGCTGGGCTGTGAAGGGGGTGGTAGCCGCCAGCTCAAGCTCTCAGCAGCTCGCTGAGAGGCTGAGCCAGGTGCCAGTCCATGTATGTGGGCAGATCCCGACTTCATTGTCACGATCTTATCGCGGGCCTGGCCCGGCTTTGTAATGGATGTCAGCCGACAGCGAGCTTCAGCTGTCTGCTGATTTGGGTCACAGGAGTGCAGAATGAACTGCACTCCTGTGATTCACAGAAGTACAGCCAAACGAGCTTTGGCTGTATTTCTCCTTTAAATATAACACTGGTTAGGATTTTAGAATGGAGTTACATAATACATGCCACCACACTGTAAGACTGAATAGAGAAAGGCACATACTTTTTCAGTGTAGTGTATAATACACCAGTACCAGTCTGAGTTACAAAGGTCGCCCGTTGTTGGGTTTCAGCGTAGGAACTGTAAATGCAGACTGGTAACAGGTGCACAGAACAATGATGAATGGGTCCTCTGCTACTTACATATGAGAGAATCTCACAGACAAAGACCCTATTTATGCTTGTGAAGAAATTAACATTGATTTTGTCAATAGTACAAAGGCATAGCAATTACATTAGGCAAGTTCTTCTCACATGCCAGTAAAGAGACTCTCTTAGAAAACAAGCTGGGTATTTTATAGTATCATTGTTTCATGTTAAGAAAGGGCAATACATTGATCTTCGAAAAATAGATCAAAGATACATGGCACAGACTAAAACTGGCAAGAGACACCAGACATGACCAAAGGGTCTTCAGTGGAGTTCATCACCCCATGTAAACGCAACAAAATTGTGATGTCTTGTGATGGTTTGAGGGTTTTAGCTCAATAGTACTGTTTCTCAGTGAGTTCAGTCCACTCCAGAAATGCTGTTTATGGCCCACTTTTATTAGTAAAACAGAAAAGACGTTCAGTTTCCCACTCAGGTGTTTCTACCATCAACACAAACAAGTGGGTCTCTGAGCACTGCTGCTCAGGCCTGTTGCCTTGGTCCTCCAGGCCATCAAACACAGCACCTCAGTGCTCCTTGTGCACACTCTGGAAAAGAGCCGAGGTACAGCTCAGTCTGCTCCTGCACCGTGTGTTGCGCTGTCCCTGTATGGGCCACTGGATTTTTGGGTCTCCCCTCTCATGCACATCCAGGCAAAATGAATTTTCCAGCACTCACACAGGATTCAAGAATCAGACCAGGGTGTTTGGTTTTCTTTAGGTTTATTAGAGGATGAATTTAGATAAGGTAAGGGAAGGCATGGGATGCCCATCACTGCAACTTGAATGCCAACTGAGGACGAGCTAACGTTCTGGCTGCTACGAATCACTGTGTTGTCCTCCAATAGGATTAACAGATCAGCTTAACTGGAAGCAAAAAGGTTCCAAAACACTGGTGCTCTTCCTGTGGAAGATGCTAGTGCACCTGTTTCTCAGATCCCCAAGCAAGAGGTGTAGGGTGGCACCTTGTTGCTTCTCCTTTATCAGGCTCTGGGGTGTAGTGGTTAAAGTTACTCACTCAGGCCCTGTGGTAAATCCTGAAGCTCAAGTCACTGCTGCACAGACCTCCTGCTGAACAGGTCCTGGTCTTGACTTCCAGATTGGCTTCAGCTAAGCCTAGCTGAGGCTGGAAAGGGATGTGAGTCTTCAACTTCTCGTGACCTCTCTCTCTCTGGTTCTCCTGCTCTCTCTTCTGCCCAGGAGCAGAGCCCCCCCAGCACAGGGGTCTCCTCGAGGCAACTGGCCCCTGGACTCTGCTCCCACATGGCCAGGCTCCAGAACATTTATGGCCTATCTCTCCACCTTCTGGGCCTTGCCTACCCAGGGATTAGAGGATACTCCATAAATATTCAGGCTTAGTCTCTGCTCCTCCACCTCCAAAGTTCTAGAATCATCTAGTCAGTACAGAAGCCTGGGGGGGGGGGGGGTGTAACAGAGACCCAGTCCTAGGAGCTCTGCCAGCTAACACTAAACAAATTAACCACAACTCCTCTGCCTTCAGAGGAGCCCAACTAAATTTGCCTACACTGTACATGGAGGGTGCTACATGTGCAACATACGTACACTGGCGGCCTTGTGCAGCCTCTCTGACTCCTGGGGAAGGATTGGGGTCCTCCTGACCCCTACACAGAAACCTCCTGTCTCTCGGGTGGAGCCCTGAACTGCCGTCATGTCCTAAAAATATAAATTCTGTGAATACCTGCACACTCAGCCTGCTGGTTACTGGCAAAACGGGACACTGGGTTGGAGACTCCATCCCTCCGAAAACACTTTGAAGTCCCTAATCACCAGCCCTTGATGCGGGGATTACAAAACCTGGAGAAAGATGCACACCCATCTTTCTCCACTCAGAATTGACATTCTGAAGCCCCACACTCTCCACACTTTCTCGAACGTTTTTGCAGTGGCCTCGCACTGCCACTGCCACAGTCTGCTCCATTGTATACAGATTGTTTGTGGCGATCAGAAAAAATGACAAAATTGTGAAAAAAACAGAAAGATCCGGCAGAAAGCTACAGGCATCCAGTAATCCATGCCTCTGCAGCTGCTTAAACTCACCATCCCTTTGCTCTACCGGTACTCTGCTTGTGGAAGTAAAAAAACAAACAAAAAAAAAACCTTGTACTTTTACGTATGGGGAAACGTGACTCATTCCCACTAGACAACACTGGTGCTTAGCGATTGGCTGCTGAGTCTCCCAGTGCAGTAACATGGGGAGTCCAGGTCACAACACAGGCCTTCTTCTATTTACTTTCTGTGGTTAACCAGAATGTTGAATATAAGCAGCTGCAAGGGAGGGGTGAATGGACAAAGCGCACCTTCACTTTAATTAACTGCTATTGATTTATCTGTAGCCCTGGCTGGCAGCCCTTTTAGCTGCTTAGTTTGCTATGCTTCAGTTAAGAATTAACGCAGGAGCGATTAGTACAGATCCCTCACTGTGTTTACTCAAAAAAGGAAGGGGCCAACAAATGAAATATTTACTGACCCCTTCACCTGCTCTTCATCCTGAAACATCCCCTGTAGCAGCCACTTGGAGAGGAGAGGAGGGAAGCTGGTAGCACTACAGGCGGGGGAGATAGGGGGCGCCAGGAAGCTGGGGGAATCGGACCCGCATGGGGTGATTAGGGTGTGCCCAGGCACGCCTTGTGCGCACGCCTATGTGCCTTACTGCCATCAACAGAGTTCTGCCTCCATATTGCTGGGATCCTGGGTTCATTTCTTAACAAAGCTTCTCTTTGGCTAGGTATGTTCTTCCTGTGTATGTTTGACTTTCGTTCGGGTGCACCTGTTTCCTCAAAAGTTTCGAAAAACTTGCTGCTGAAAAATATTGGCCAAGGTTTGTCTATGGAAGAGACCTTAGGCTGCTTCCTGCCTGGGAACTAAATATATCAATCTATAGAACAAATAATAGTAGCTTTAGGTCAGTTGTAAGCTCTACATGGCGTTGTTCCATTCAAAACACACTTGTGCTCCAGGTCAGGGCACAGGTACGGGGTCTCATCGGAGAAACACATTTGTCCATCATCCTCACAAGGTTGTGTAAAAGCCAGCAGATCTACGGCGGTCACACGGGGACAGGTTGTAAATAAAGAAGGGGCATGGCCCCAGGCAAGATTACGCTATTCAGTGCCCGCGGATTTCCAGGATTAATATTTAACAAAGTGAATTAACCAAATGACAAAAATAGCCATGGATTAAATCTGTGGGTTCTATTTGTATCATAAGAAAACTATGGAGGTTTGGCGTGGAATGTTATGTTACTCGGCGGCGCTCTGTCATCACATCGCCGGCTCATGAAAGCTCGGCTTCCTTTTGTTTCTATTTGGTCCTGTGAACCTCTTATGCTTTTCCTCTCGGTAGACTTCCGGTCTCATTGTTACTGAATAATTCCATTAGCACCAGCAGAGGTAACTGGAGCATGCACTCTTCAGCACAGACGGGGGGATTGTCAACTACTACACAGCTACTGGAATATCATTCATTGACTTACTGAACGCACACAGCGCCAACACAATAAATCAGTGTGTTGTGTCAATACTTATAGTGGGAAAATATATTGGGTATAGAAGCTAAATAACACATTTTGTTTTTTAAGCTCCTTTCTACAATATACTGTTGGTATAGAGTAGCTTTGTTTCAACCAGGGTGCCTTGAGGCTTCTTAAGGGGTGCCTTGACAAAATGCCTACAAATTGATCAAAAATTGTATACAAGCCAGCAGGGGGATTAAAGTGGTTGTAAACCCTAGGACAAAAAAAAAAAAACTTGCAAGACAAAGGCATAATGAGCTAGTATGCATAGCATACTAGCTCATTATGAATTACTTACCTGAGTTCAAAGTCCCTGCAGCCATCCTCGTACACCACTCCGGCGGCCGACATCGCTCCCGGTAGATACTACTGGGCAATGGCATCACCAGGGGGTGGCTTTTGGGGCTATACCCCTGAATCTGGGGCCCATAGCCCCGAGTCTCTGCAGGGGTCCCCAAGTAGAGGGGAGGCTCTCTGGGGACCCTGATGTAAGTGGGGGGCTCGCTGGGGCCCTGATGCAGGGGGGCGGCTCTCTGGGGACCCTGGTTTAAGGGGGAGGCTCTCTGGGGACCCTGATTTAAGGGGGAGGCTCTCTGGGGACCCTGATTTAAGGGGGAGGCTCTCTGAGAACCCTGATGTAAGTGGGGGGCTCTCTGGGGACCCTGATGTAAAGGGGGGCTCTCTGGGGATATATAAACACACACACACAAATATATTATATACTTGTGTATGCCCTCCCAAGCGTATGACTTTCTTTACTACGCTGCTATGGGCTCTAGCCCCAGATCTTTTGTTGACCTAGCAACGCCCCTGCTACCAGGTATCACGCGCTCCGGCGCTGTGATTGGCCGGAGCCGCGATGACGTGCCGCCAGTAACGGCGCACTCACTGAAGCAATGGCACGTACATGCCATTGGTTCAGTTTGCTTCAGTGCGCATGTGCCGATGACATTGGCACATGCAAATACAGGGGATGTCTCCTGAACCCTTCAGGTTTAGGAGATATCCAGGGTAGCTACAGGTAAGCCTTATTATAGGCTTACCTGTAGCAAAAAGTGTGTTGTAAGGGTTTACAACCACTTTAATACTGCCTTTTAGTTACACAAAGCCACAGGTTTTCATTACGCACCATTATGACTGTCTAGGCATCCTAACAACCAGTGACATCATCAGTTAAACGCTTCCCAACCTCCTCACGCAGATATACTGCGGCAGAAAGGCACGTACAGGCAGATTAACATACCTGTACGTTGCCCTTTAAGAGGGGCTTGCGGGCGCCCGCCGGGAGATCCGTGACCGTGATCGCGGGTCCCGCGGACCCGAGGTCCGCGGGGATACCCGCGATCATCTCACGGTGAGGAAGAACGGGGAGATGCTAATGTAAACAAGCATCTCCCCGTTCTGCCTAGTGACACTGTCATTGATCATAGCTCCCTGTAGTCGGGAGCTGTGATCAGTGATGTGAAACACACAGCCCCTCCCCCCCACAGTTAGAATCACTCCCTAGGACACACTTAACCCCTACAGTGCCACCTAGTGGTTAACCCCTTCACTGCCAGTGACATTTTTACAGTAATCAATGCATTTTTTTAGCAATGATCGCTGTATTAATGCCAATGGTCCCAAAAATGTGTCAAAATTGTCCGATGTGTCCACCATAATGCCGCAGTCACAATAAAAATAGCTGATTGCCGCCATTACTAGTAAAAAAAAAAATTAACAAAAATGCCATAAAACTATCCCCTATTTTGTAGACGCTATAACTTTTGCGCAAACCAATCAATAAACGCTTATTGCGATTTTTTTTTTTGTTTACCAAAAATATGTAGAAGAATACATATCGGCCTAAACTGAGGAAAAAAATGTTTTTTTATATATTTTTTGGGGATATTCATTATAGCAAAAAGTAAAAAATAATGCGTTTTTTTTCAAAATTGTCGGTGTTTTTTTGTTTATAGCGCAAAAAATAAAAACCGCACAGGTGATCAAATACCACCAAAAGAAAGCTCTGTTTGTGGGAAAAAAAGAACGTCAATTTTGTTTGGGAGCAACGTCGCACGACCGCGCAATTGTCAGTTAAAGCGACGCAGTGCCGAATCACAAAAAGTGCTCTGGTCTTTGGCCAGCAAAATGGTCCGGGACTTAAGTGGTTAATGACTTGCCCACCAGCCGCCATCGTTATACAGCGGCAGGTTAGCTCTCCTGTGCGAATCGCCATAGCTGTACGGCAGCTTTCACAGGTGTAGTTGTGGGAGGATAACAGAAATGAAGAAAAACAGGTTTTTTTTTTTTCACAATTTTCAGTCTTTTTTATGTTTGTTTAGCAAAAAAAAAAAAAAACACAGAGGTGATCAAATACCACCAAAAGAAAGCTCTATTTGTGGGAACAAAATGATAAAAATTTAGTTTGGGTACAGTTTTGCATGACCGCGCAATTGTCATTCAAAGTGCGACAGCGCTGAAAGCTGAAAATTAGCCTGGGCAGGAAGGGGGGAAAAGAATAAGGATATCATTTAGTGTCACTTTAAGAGTCTGTGTGTACTTGCGTTGGATTTAACTTCTGTGTCTTATTGAGTTAGGCTTAATGTACACGGGACGTTATTACAACCTCTCCTGAACGATTTAACTTGACAGATAATAACCCATGTTTAAAACGCTTTTGCAATTAGAAGCGTTTGAAAAAAGAATATTTATTTTTTTCAAAATAGCTAAAAATGAAAAACGCCTGTAAACGAAACGCGGCTAAACGCGAGTTACCACATTTAGCCACGTTTAGAAGCGTTGGGGATTGAAATGCCTCTAAATTCGCATCTGAACCCATTTTTTGGCGTTCCAAAAAAAGCCTCTAAACTCAACTGCCTAGAAATGACTATAAACGACCCTGTGTACATGTACTTATAAGATAACATGGAGGAGAGTTCAAGAGCAGTTAACAAAAATGCCCAACTGCTCCTAAATGTCCGTTTAGCAGCGTACATGAGGCCTTAAGCTGCCTGTGGATGGCACCAAGTCAGCAGTGGTGTATTTAGGTTTTGTGCTGCCCTAGGCCTGACTAAGCTTGCGCACCCCCTAATTAAATATGACCCACCCCTTCCTGTCAAGGCCACACCCCTTCCTTTTTAAGATCCGCCCTGTCATCTTCATTGGAGGAGGACAGAGGGACGCTACAGGAAGAGGACAGAGGGACACCACAGGAGGAGGACAGACAGGGATGCAGCATCTTTTCATTTGGGGGGTAAGGGGATATGTGCTGGGTGCTTTGGGAGGAGAGGATCAGACCCCCCCACTAGCACATATCCTCTCCCCTCCCAAAGCACCCAGCACATATCCCCTAACCCTTACCCCCCTCCCCTCATCCATGTGTGCATCTGTTTTCTGCACCCCTTCCCGGGTTCTGTGTCCGCCTCCACTGTAAACTATACACAGACCTCAGACCAGCAGCGCGGCTCCTGCACTGAAGTCGTGTCCCTCCTCTGTGGCTCCTCCTCCTCCTGGCTGTGTATTCTAGAACATTGGAGCCGGGAAGGAGGAGGAGCCGAGGAGTGTGTGTGGCTGACAGTGGGGAGAGAGGTGGTGGCTGCTACGGAAAGCCGATCGCCGCTTGTGGGACCCCAGGCGGCAGATGTCCTGGGTGCCCACGCTAGCGCACTCTGGCCAGTTACCGAAGCTCAGTGCCGGACCTTGTGGGCTCCGGGGCAGTAGCGTCACTAGGTTTGGTGTTACCTGGAGCGGTAATAATTGTGTCACCCCCCCTTCATTTTTTGACTGGAGGCCCAGCGTTGGAGCTCATTGTGGCCACCCAGCTTACTGCCCGCTGTTTTCCTCCCCACGATTGGCCACAGCAGAGGGGCATTCCGAGAGAGAATCACGGCTTTACAGGGGAGTGACTTGACGGCTCCTACTTAAACTGCTTTCTGGCCCCCTCCGCAACGCCACTGCACTCCTAAGCTGTGCTCCTCTGATGGTGGCCCTGCTGTGTGGGAGTCGGGAAGAGGGCGCAGGTGCCGTTTTGGTGGGGGGGGGGGCGGCTTTTTGCTGCCCCCCGCAAAGTGCTGCCCCAGGCCTGGGCCTTGTTGGACTAGGCCAAAACACAGCACTGCAAGTCAGCCGGTGACCATACTGTCTGGACAGACTGAGTCTAAGGAGGTATGTCAATGCCTAAAGTGGCATCTGAAACAGAGCAACGTGAGACCAGGCTGAAATGGTGGCAGACATCGGGAGGGTGTGTCCATGACAGCCTGGGCTCGCATTAGGTGGGATGAGTAATGCTGGCAATCAGAGTATTGCAGCAAAGGTTTTTAATTTTTTCCATTTCCGACCTGCCTAGTTATTTATATTTTTTATTTTTAAATTCGAGTTCCACTCTAATGCCCTGTACACACGGTCGGATTTTCCGATGGAAAATGTGTGATAGGAAATTCCGATCATGTGTGGGCTCCATCACACATTTTCCATCGGAATTTCCGACACACAAAGTTTGAGAGCTTGCTATAAAATTTTCCGACAACAAAATCCGTTGTCGGAAATTCCGATCGTGTGTACACAAATCCGACGCACAAAGTGCCACGCATGCTCAGAATAAAATGAGAGACGAAAGCCATTGGCTACTGCCCCATTTATAGTCCCGACGTACGTGTTTTACGTCACCGCGTTTAGAACGATCGGATTTTCCGACAACTTTGTGTGACCGTGTGTATGCAAGACAAGTTAGAGCCAACATCCGTCGGAAAAAATCCATGGATTTTGTTGTCGGAATGTCCGATCGTGTGTACGGGGCATAAGTCCCACCATTATATTCCAATAAAATCTTGCAGAGAAGATTGTAGTCCAAGTTCTGTTTCAGCATAATGTTCTTCTAAAATGCTAAATCTCTCGGACGTCTAAAATAAACTAGGAATGTTCAGTGCTGCTTACACTGCTAATTAATCATTCATAAGTAGCAATTTTTTTTTGTGAAGACTGATGGCCAAAGAGAGCTGAGAATAACCGAGACTGGAGGAATTGTGCTCAGCGCCGAGAAGAGACGGAACGTGGTTACCTGGCGTCGGGCTGATGAAAAGGAACGGAATCAAAACACTTGTCCTAATGAAAGGAACGCCAAAGATTTTATATCATTATTTCAATGACAAATGGAAGTCGGTGTTGTGTGTAGAGAAATCCAACCTTAGAGCAGTGATGAGAGATTGTGCCTTTTATTGATAAGGAGGAACATGGCCTCATGGTTGTCATGATGACATATTGTAGGTACTCTTATTTTGAACTTGGAGATAACGCTTAATGTCCCTAACACCCAAACCAGGAGATCTCCAACTTTTTTAGCACAAGGGCCAAATCATATAACTTACAAATATTCGTGGACTAAAAAAAAAAATCAGTTTTACTAATAAACAAATCAAAATGTAAAGCGATTATAAAGTCTCTTTTTAAAAAAAAAAATAACAAACATGTTATACTTACCTGCTCTGTGCAATTGGTTTTGCACAGAGCAGCCTGGATCCTCCTCTTCTCGGGTCTCTCTTCGGTGCTCCTGGCCCCTCCCTCCCGCCGAGTGCCCCCACAGGAAGCAGCTTGCTATGTGAGCACCCGAGCTGAGTCCCAGTAACATAGTAGGTGAGGTTGAAAAAAGACACAAGTCCATCAAGTCCAACCTATGTGTGTGATTATATGTCAGTATTACATTGTATATCCCAGTATGTTGTGGTCGTTCAGTTACTTATCTAATAGTTTTTTTAAACTATCGATGCCCCCCGCTGAGACCACCGCCTGTGGAAGGGAATTCCACATCCTTGCTGCTCTTACAGTAAAGAACCCTCTACGTAGTTTAAGGTTAAACCTCTTTTCTTCTAATTTTAATGAATGGCCACATGTCTTGTTAAACTCCCTTCCGCAAAAAAAGTTTTATCCCTATTGTGGGGTCACCAGTACGGTATTTGTATATTGAAATCATATCCTCTCTCAAGCGTCTCTTCTCCAGAGAAGTGCTCGCAACCTTTCCTCATATCTAATATCCTCCAGACCCTTTATCAGCTTTGTTGCCCTTCTTTGTACTCGCTCCATTTCCAGTACATCCCTCCTGAGGACTGGTGCCCAGAACTGGACAGCATACTCCAGGTGCGGCTGGACCAGAGTCTTGTAGAGCGGGAGAATTATCGTTTTTTCTCTGGAGTTGATCCCCTTTTTAATTCCTGCCAATATTCTGTTTGCTTTGTTAGCAGCAGCTTGGCATTGCATGCCATTGCTGAGCCTATCATCTACTAGGACCCCCAGGTCCTTTTCCATCCTAGATTCCCCCAGAGGTTCTTCCCCCAGTGTATAGATTGCATTCATTTTTTTACCACCCAAATGCATTATTTTACATTTTTCTACATTAAACCTCATCTGCCATGTAGTTGCCCATCCCATTAATTTGTTCCACATTCTAAGAAGTTATTGCCCTGCTTAGCTTAGTATTGTCTGCAAATACAGAGATTGAACTGTTTACCCCTTCTCAAGGTCGTTTATGAACAAATTAAATAGGATTGGTCCCAGCACAGAGCCCTGGGGAACCCCACTACCCACTCCTGACCATTCTGAATACTCCCCATTTATCACCACCCTCTGAAGTCACCCTTGTAGCCAGTTTTCAATCCATGTACTCACCCTATGGTCCATGCCAACAGACCTTATTTTGTACAGTAAATGTTTATGGGGAACTGCGTCAAATGCTTTTGCAAAATCCAGATATACCACGTCTACGGGCCTTCCTTTATCTAGATGGCAACTCACCTCCTCATAGAAGGTTAATAGATTGGTTTGGCAAGAACAATTCTTCATGAATACATGCTGATTACTGCTAATGATACCGTTCTCATGACAAAAATCTTGTATATAGCTCCCAGTGTCCATTCACCCAGCCCTGTCCCCCTCTCTCCTAAATGGCTGAATGATTTTTATTGACAGCAGCGGGAGCCAATCGCGCCCTGCTGCTGTCTCAGCCAATGAGAAGGAGAGTCCCCACCAGCTTAGACACTCCTGCAACATCGCTGGATAAAGACAGGCTCAGGTAAGTAATTGGGGGGTGCTGGGGTGGCTGCTGCACACAGAAGGTTTTTTTAATCCTAATGCATACAATGCATTAAGATATAAAAAAAAACTTCTGCCTTTACAGTGGTACTAAAGTCTTGTTGGAAAAGGTAAAAAGAAATAAATAAAAAGAGCCCCCCCCCCTGCTTTTTCTGCTACTCTCTTCTTGGGTCAGGCTGTTGTTTATGTGGTTTTAGTTGATTACGTTGGCTCATGATGCATAAAAACCTGAAGATAGTGCGTCACTGCCTCTTCTACAGTTAAACCCTGTGGGAGGGTGAAACGCGTCAGTAGGGTGTGGCCTGGGAGTAGCCAAGCTGAAGTCACTTCTTTTCTTTTGTACTATTGTGAACATATTGTTCTGATAGCATGCGCTATCAAACTCAAAGCAGTCTCTTTAAAATGAGTTTTTGACACAAGGGTTAATTAACCTCCTAGGCATGAAGTCAGGTATTGAAGAGTTAAGACAATGTTGCAGTTTGGACTTGGAAAAGGAGGCTCCGCCCCTCCGAAACGCACTGTCATAACAACGACGTGTCATGTGCTTGATAGCCCTACTACCCCATGCGGTTTGCTAATTCCCTGTTTATCTTCCCATCCGTAGAGTGCTGGGTAGGATGATGGTCACTGGGCGGCTAGGTGCACTTTCCTGTCCTATAGAAAGCCTGTGATGTCACAGCCGTCGTGCACGCAGGTCCAGGGTGCAGTTGACCTTAGAGCTGACAGCTGAGCTGTCCTTTGGCTGACGAGAGGAAGAAGAGATTTCCACAACATGATGTCTTTGAATTTGATGACCTACCTGACATATACCTACAATTGTGAGTGCGACTTTACTTGTTTTTTACTCTTTTAATAAAGGTTACTATACTAGGAGCCGGAGCGCTCTTCTTTGTGTCTTTACTTTAGTTCTAGTCTATTCGTCTATCCTCTGTGTATAGCTGCCTATACATGTGAAGGGCCACACTTGTGTAAATCCCAATGGTTTCTGCATTGGCATTTATTCGCGCATGCGCATACTGCGTATTTCCTCTAACACAAAAGTGGTGCGTTCTGGGTGGACACAGGAGTTCATAAGCATCCATGTGTATGGGGTCTTAACCTTACCCTAAACCTGGCCATATACCGAGTGAATTTCGCCCAGTTCCTAATTGATCGACCAATCAGTGGGTGTCACATTCATCACCACTCAGCCTGACATCCTTTGACTGAAAAAACTCGAAAAAGCCTGATGGAAAGTTGCTGGCTGAACAGAACCTGTATCCAATCAGATGCAATCACTATTCGGGCATTCTGACAGCTGGCGGTGCTGGTCAGTGTACAATAGCCATAGCAAGATATACACTACATTGCCAAACGTATTGGGACACTTGCCTTTACACGCACATGAACTTTAATGGCATCCCAGTCTTAGTCCGTAGGGTTCAATATTGAGTTGGCCCACCCTTTGCAGCTATAACACCTTCAACTTTTCTGGGAAGAGTGGTGTAGTGGCTAGCACTCTCACCTAGCAGCAATAGGGTCGCTGGTTTGAATCCTGACCGCGACACCATCTGCCTGGAGTTTGCATGTTCTCCCTGTGCCTGCGTGGGTTTCCTCTGGGTACTCCGGTTTCCTTCCCACACTTCAAAGACATGCTGGTAGGTTAATCAGATCCTGTCTCTAAATTGGCCCTAGTATGTGTTTGTAAGCGTGTCGGGACTCTTCGGGGTAAAGGACCGCGATATATCAAGATGCAACTCAACTCTCAAGAATGTCCACAAGGTTTAGGAGTGTGTCTATGGGAATGTTTGACCATTCGTCCAGAAGTTTATTACTGAGGTTGGATGAGAAGGCCTACCTTGCAGTCTCTGCTCCAATTCATCCCAAAGGTGTTCTATTGGGTTGAGATCAGGACTCTGTGCAAGCCAGTCAAGTTTCTCCACCCCAAACACACTTCTGTACCTACCTGACACGTCCTCGTCCCTCATGGAGGCCCTTAGACTTATTGATGAATTTGGCTTCTTCTCTGGAATACAAATCAATTGGGATAAATCTATACTTTTCCCTCTCTCCCAATCGACCCCTGCCTTATTAACTCAGATACCCCTGAAATGTACCACTAAATTTCGCTACCTGGGCATAGAGGTCCAGAGAGATCCCAAGCTACACCTGGTGGATAATGTCTACCCGGTGCTCCAAAGCCTTATTTCTAAATGCCAAACCTGGAAATCCCTGCCCCTGACCCCGGTAGGTAGGGTCAACCTTCTTAAAATGATGTTTCTCCCCAAGTTCTTATATGTTTTCCGAAACACGCCAGTCCCTATTCCTAACTCCTTTTTTAGTAAAGTGGACCAGACAATAAATGCCTTTATATGGGCGGGTGCTGCCCCTAGAATTGCACAAACTACCCTCCAACTACCCCTCTCTCTTGGGGGACTTGCACTACCATGTCTGAAACAATACTATTGGGTGACGGTATTGGTGATGGTAAGGTGGTGGTTTACCCAATCCCGCTCCAACCCCTCCGTGAATTTAGAAGCGGTAATATTGGGCTCTTATGCTGAACTCAGTAATTTCGTTTTTCGAGGACCTAAAGCACATCCAGACGTTACTACCCCTATGCGAACTATGGTTCAAGTGTGGTCGCAGGTTACGGCTAAGTTAAGCACACCCGCCACCATCTCACCATATACGCCACTGTGGGGGAATCCAAGATTGAAACACCTAAACTCAGTCCCTGACCCTGCCCTGTGGGCGAGATGTGGTATTAAAATTATCCAACACATAATGCCAAGCAGCGCACTCCTCACCTTTGACTCCCTGAGGTATGAGTTCCAGCTTCCATCCCAGATGTTCTTCCGCTATCTCCAGCTGAGACATGCGGTACAGGCACACTTCCCCGATGGAGCTTCCCTCGACTCACATGGGGTTGAGAGGTTCCTAATATCCAAAAGTGCAGACCCCATCCTTTCCTCTCTGTACTTACAGATTTCCACTGGGGGGTCTAGTGGTGGAACTAAACTTTTCCAAAAATGGAAGGCCGACTTCCCAGCCATGATGGATGATGACTGGGAGGAAGGGATTCAACAGTATATACCCCTAATGATATCAGCTAAGGATAGGTTTATCCAGCTTAAATTCATACATAGGGCATATTATACCCCCCAAAGGCTCTCGAGAATTTATCCCACACAATCAGACAGGTGCCCCAAGTGCACCATGGCACTGGGATCGTTTATTCATGTGGTATGGGAATGCCCGGTTATACAACATTTCTGGGAGGGAGTGGTCTGGGAAATTAACTCAACTGGAGGTCTCTCGCTGGGGCTTGACTTGCTGGTCCTGCTCCTGGGCGTTTGTGACACCGGGTACACACATACAGTTGTTCGTGTTTTATACTACTTTCTATGCCAGGAAAGTTATCCTTCTAAACTGGAAGAAACCAGACCCTTCCCCCCCCAGGGTCTCCCAATGGAAGGCTCTCATTGACTCCGTCCTTCCCATATATAAACTTACTTACATGAGTCGAAAATGCCCCAAAAAATTTGACAAGATCTGGGGTAGATGGGCAAAGGGCTAGATCACTGTTAGAGAGGAAGTACTCACTGGCGTTGATATTTCCCCCCCTTCCTTCCTCACCCCCCTGCCCTCTCCTCTCTTCCCTCCTGCTTCCCCCCCATACCTTCACGCTCTTAAATCCGACTTGGTTGATGGTTCCATCTATGGATACTCGGGTCTCCCCCCCCCCTCCTTCCCTCCCCCACAACTCTACCTATCCCCTGAATGCCAGATACTGGCAATGCTTAACTAATAATCAGCTTTTATATAAAGTACCTGTTAAGAAGATGCGTGTTTGTCTATGTAGATATGACTGTATACCGACTTGAATCTAAATCTGTGTAATGGATATAATTGAGAGTTTGATTGTACACAGTTTATTGTTTGAGTTTTGAAAATGTACGATGCACTGTTGTATTGTACCTCTAACTTCTCCCTATGGAGACAAATAAAAACTTGTCTGTTAAAAAAAAAAATAAAATTTGGCCTAGCCTTGCTATTCAAAATTTTCTTGCTACTGGTCAGTTTTTTCTCTACTGTGTCATCAGTGGTCTCTTAATTCATATAGTGAAGAACTTGCCCATATTCTTTTTCTCTAGTATAGAGCACCCCCCCCCCCCCTCCCACACGGTCGGATGATCGGTCCCTGCACTTACCCCATCTAGGTCGCAGGCTTCCTCTGGGCAGCGGCAGGTGGTGGCTTCATACTGAATCTCCTCCTTCGGTTTCACAGCGACCCGGCTTCCCCTGTGTCTCCTCCCTCCTCCTCGGCAGCCAATAGGATCGCTTCTCCTCTCAGCCAATTCCAGGTTCCAGGACTCGCTTCCTGAGCCGGGATTGGCCGGGAGGAGAATCAGGAAGACAATAGCGAATATTGTCCCTGAGCCCACCCTTTTGTGAAGCCAATTAGAGCCTCGGGCACTAATCATGTGCTTCTAAAAGAAAAAAAAACATTGGTATTCATGCGCCCGGCGCCCTGCATGTAAATTAGGGGCAGGGCGCATTGATTAGGAGGGCAGTGCCCCTGAATCCCCCCTCCCCGGTAGGGATGGGCCGCCGCTGGTCTAGAGCATTTCAGCCAACTCTCCCAAACTAAAAAGTCCTACTGCTGGCCGATTTTACAATGCAATATCACCTGTAGTCTTGTAATTCTTAATGAGAGTTTGATAGGAATGTGCCCATGACAAGAGAATATAGCATATCAGTGAGAACAGGAACTATCACCTTATAGCAATACAAACCTAACAGAGGTTCTAACTCTTCCCTGCTTTATCAAAAGCTAAAAAAAATAACTTTGCTAAATTTTGTTGCATTGGCCATTACTGCAGTGCACCACTAAACGTGTACACAAATCACAGACATTACAATCATTGTGACATATTACAGAAAACAACTATATGTCATGCAATTTATTTAATTTATCAACGTTGGCACAATTGAATTTGTGAGTTCTTGGCATCCATCCATCCACCAGACTCATGTAGCTCACATAACAATGCATGGCTTGTTGTACTATTTATTAATTTGACTTTGTTGTGGAGTGGGTGTAGGATATATTAGCAATTGTTCTAGCATTTACCCTTCCTCAAATTCAGGCTGTAATTATATTATATTCTGATATATTTATAGTACAAGGACAATTCTGCATACCTTCTTATGGTGCATGTTTGGCTTCAACAGGTGCACATGAAAAATGCATGACGGAAGTATGAAAAAGCATTTAAAAAAGCAATCCCTGCGTTCAGTGTGCGATTCCACATGCACATTTAAATGCACTTGTAATGAATTTACAGTTCCTTTGAAACACATTTGTGGTTTGATTTTTAGGCATAATTTTTCTTTCATTTACATGCGTATATGTGCAAAAAGATGCAGCAGTATTCTCCAAACTGCGGCCCAGGGGCCAGATGCGGCCCTTTGCTTGCTTTTATCCAGCACTTGAAGTCCTATTACATCCACTGATACCAACAAAGGGGCGAAATTCCCCTCACTGACACCAATGAAGGATCACATTTCCTCCCAATGACAGCAACAATGGGGCACAATTCCTCCCAATAACACCAACAATGGGGCCCAATGACAACAACGATGGGGCACCATTCGTCCCACTTTCAACAATAATGGGGCACAATTACTCTCACTGAAAAAAAAACAATGGTTCATTATTTTTCCAACTGACGTCAGGACCATTTCTACTCCTACTGGGCACAGTCTGGTCCTCTTAAATTCTGAAGGACAGTAAACTGGCCCTTTGTTTAGAAAGTCTGGAGGCCCCTTGTATAGAATACGCTCACTGAAATACATCATTTTTTCCTGCATATGCGATCATACTGCATTTAAAAATGCACTTGGCTGCATCTGGTGTAATTTAACCTTATTAACACCTGAGTGATTTGAAGTACATTTCGTGAAGTGCTAAAAACGCTTAACATCAAGATTCCCATTATATTCAATGGTGCCTGCTCACACCTGAGCATCATGACACTTTTCACTCAATGCTCCAAAAAATACATGAGCTTCTTTGGTGCAGATGTTACTCTTGTGACAGTGCGAGGCCCTGCCACTGTGAAAATGTAGGAGAAAATGACACAGGATTTGCATTAAGGCCTAACGTGAGGTTCCAGATTATCGTTTCCGAGCAGAGAAAGCTGTGTTTTTGACTTTGGATTCTGTGAACCGGGATTGGGGCCTGGAGCTTGCAGGTTCCAAAATGTCTTGGGTGGGATGGAACCTTCAATCCTGTGTCTGGATTTTACTAGATGTGAGTACACAGGTGTGCAGGGTCGTTATATACTCAAGCCTGAGGATAGCTCAGGGTTCCCAGTTTGGAGACAGGAGGTCTTACGAAGTGGTCAGAGTAGCCCAAGGCCAGCAGTCAAGAGAGTGGAGGTCTCACCCAGTGGTCAGAGGAGCCCCAGCCAAGAGTCAAGAGACAGGAGGTCTCACCCAGGGGTCAGAGCTCCAGACAGGAAACAGAAGGTCTTGCCCTAGGAGTCAGGTCTGCTCCTATTAGGGTGTCATGAGAACCCTTATCTTGAGGCAAGGAGTGGGCTGTTTAGCAGGGCGCTGCCACTAATGACTAAGCGAGCCAAGTGAACCAGGAGAGCTGGGCAACACAGTCAGAACACAGTCAGAAGGACTGGTAAGGAAAGCAGCGGTGCAGCTAACAAGGGAGCCAGGTGGCTCTGCATTTCCAGTTGATTATTCATGTTGATGTGGAAGAACCCCTGCGTGGGCAACTGATGTTATGTGAACTTTCCATTTTGTTCAATAAAAATGGGCTGCCATACCCTAAAATACAGTTTGGACTGGCACAACTCATTGGAAAAAAGCACCTACCATGAGTATAATCATTCCAATACCACAGTCCCTATAGACTTCAAGAGGAGCACCTGAAAACATGCATAACACAAGTTTTTGTGCAATTTCTTTCTGCTCTTTCTTTTAGTAACTAGCTTTTTATTGGTTAAAATAAAAAGGCTCAAGCCCGGAAAAGCCAGAAAATGAGTGTACAAGAAAAAAAAAACACCAAAATTGCCTAAAAATGCTCATTCTAGGTGTGAATGGTGACACGAAAACAGACACAGGTGGGAATCCATAGTTACAGTGGAAATTCTACAACTGCTCATTCGTAGAACTGAATATTTTTTTGTACAGTTTTGCCAGATTGGGCTTGCAGTCATTTCTGCAGACACTGAACCTTGCTCCATGCAGAGAAGTCTAGAGCCAGAGAACAGGCAGAGAGGCTTTCCTGCAGCATGGACTCGCCTTATAAATTATTCAGACACTGAGTGCATTATGCTTCTCTAGTTCTCTAGCGAAGGCAAACAGAAATGGCAGAGAACTAGATGGAAGAGTGTGCAGGATGTGCGGCGCCTTGCAGACACCTGTGCCTCCGTGGATACTCTTCTAGCTGTACAAACATTGTCCTGTAGACCCTGGTGGACCCCAGTAGACCCCTGGCATCTGCCACCTAGGCTTCCTTAAAGGTTCTTGTACATATTTATAGTCTGTATCTTTTTAGGTAACTGGGTCAAAAAACTGTAGTCATGTTGTGCCAAAAATAGCCGGTAAGCTGAAGAAATAGAAGCCTATAGGAATAAAGGTGACCTTCAGCTTTGTATTTTCTGTTTGCATGGATCTCGTTACGATGGTCACCTTGTGCTAGCCAATCTATCATCCCAGCACATGCTTGTTTCATTGCTTCGTCTTAGATCAGCCTCCTGAAGAAGATGGGAGTGATCAATCCCTGATCACGTCCTGTCCACGTGCAGCAAAAAAAAAATAAAAAAAAAACAAGAATTGGATTTGGATTGAAAGGAAAGACAACTGGACTGCAAGAGGGTATGGAATCATGGAGTTTAAATATTTTAGTTGGCCACCATTTTCTGTTGAGGTGATAGTTTGCAGTTATGATGCTGGGAAGGGGAGACACCATCTACATTATAAGACAGAGGTTTATTCACTGTCTGGGACCCTCAGTTTGTGAGGTTTGCCCTCCTTCCATATTTAGTGGTGGTGAGTGCATTGGCCCTATTTTGAGCATTGTAGGTGTTATATATTGGCCAGACTTTGTCTATAGTTTATATATTCATATGTCTGCTTTTTCGAAGGTCCTTAGATATTTGTTGGGTGCCCCTGTCTGGCATCATTCATTAATCCTAGTATTTTGTTCATTTTTCATGCAAGACTAAAAAAAATTGTAAATTGATATTTGCCATTATTTGTGTTGAATGTATTATTCAGGGCTTGTATCCTATTATAGTCCTAGGATTTGGAGGTTTTCATTTAGATTGTCTCTTTCTCACCATTCTAAGACAACACAAGCAAGTTGATCCTGAGGAAGTAATTTGTATGTGCAACGCGTTGATCCACTAAAGCGTCTGTGATTTGTATTATAGAATGAAATTGTTGATTCTATTGGATATGTTTTTTAATTGTACTACATTTTATTTTATTAATAAAATTGTATGTGCTTTTTTGGATATTGGTTCTGTTGGCACATTTAAAAGTCCCCACATTTCAATCCTCCAACGGGGAGATTGGAAATTCTTCTTTCTCTATATATTTTAGTTAGGTTACACGCACACCATTGGCAACTATTTTGATAGTCAGCTGTCCCATTGTAGAGATGGACATTTTGATGCTTTAAAGCAGCCATTTTCAACCAGGGGTTCATGGAACCCTAGGGTTCCTCTAGATCAGGGGTAGGCAACCTGGGGCCCTCCAGCTATTTCAGAACTACCCATCATGCCTCTGGGAGTAATTGTAACTGCCAGCCTTGCAATGCCTCATGGGAAATGTAGTTCCACAACAGCTGGAGGGCTCCAGGTTGCCTAACACTGATCTAGATAGAGGTCGCTAGGGGTTCCTTAAGATATGGCTGATTGATCTCCTATTTAAAGTGTTCCACCCACTTTTACAACTCTTCACCACTGAACTGTGCACTGTAAACAAATTGGATATTTTTTTATTTTTTTTCTCAGCACCTACTGTATATCTGCTGTATTCATTTTTCACTTTCTCCTCCCTGGCCGCGGCCCATCGCATCATTTCCTGTTTGCAATGCCTTCTGGGAAGGGGCGGCAACTTCCTCTGAAACTGCCGTTGCTATGGAAACCTGACCTCAAACCTATTACACTGCTTGTGCTGCACTGAGCATGTGCGAGATCTGCAAGGATGAGATCCAGGAAGAAATACAGTCTGGCTTCAGATGCCCACACTTAAGATGGCCACGGCCTGCTGTAAGTTTATAAAATAACAAATTACTGCTATAAACTAACAAAACAGACCTTAGTTTACAGACTAACTTTACTAGAATACATTAAGCTTGTGTATTATAGGGGTATTTTTATTTAAAAAGTATAATTTCGGCCGGAACACCACTTTAATGGAGCATGCATACTTTTAGGACCAATGGCATTTGGAAGAGCCAGCAGAATAATACCAATGACCTGTTTAGCTGTCTGTAAGGATGATGTTTTAATCACCACTGTTAGGTGGGGCATTCTTCCTACTGACCACCAATGTCAGGTGCCTTTCCCTCTGACCACCAATGTCAGATGCCTTTCCCTCTGACCACCAATGTCAGGTGCCTTTCCCTCTGACCACCAATGTCAGATGCCTTTCCCTCTGACCACCAATGTAAGGTGCCTTTCCCTCTGATCACCAATGTAAGGTGCATTTACCACTGACCACCAATGAATTGGTTTTAGTTGGGGTTCCCCTGAACCAGAAAATTATTTCAAGGGTTCTTTGGGGGTAAGAGGGTTAAGAATGATTGCTTAAAAGCAGGAGTTGGCAACTGCAGTCCCTCAGCTATTATGGAACTACAAGTCCCATCATGCCTCTGCCTTTGGCAGTCATGCTTGTAACTGACAGTCTTGCCATGCCTCATGGGACATGTTATGCTACAACAGCTGAAGAGCTTCAGTTTCCCACCCCGGCTTTAAAGGGTTAGTCCAACCAAAAGTCTTGACTACTGTATGTGGATAGTAGTTTGTCTACTGTATGTGGATCCTACTGGGCTGAGTCTTATATGTTTCAGACACATCAGCAGTGGGATCTCCTTGTCTGGGCCACGCCAATGGCTAGGCAGAAGAGGTGGGAATCTTGAGCGCTTTATCTGAGAGGCACAAAAAGGTCTGGACCCACATTCTATAATGCTAGTGTAGTGGAGTGCCTATTTATTCACATTTTCATATGCAAGCCCCATAAGACTCCATTTCCCTCAACTCCCTAGGTTCTTGGACACACCCAGGGAATATACGTTTCTCTGCTTCCCTTCCTCGGCAGCTCAGAGAGGCCACACCTGATAAGCCAGAAGTAGCTGGACAAGTGATCTGAGCCAGGTCAGAGGCCCTCCACTTTCAGGACTGGCACGCAGGCAGCCAGGCCGGGACACAATAGCGTAACATGTTTCCTTTTTGAAAAATATGCCTATACGTGTGCGCAAGTACACGCTGGGCTGGCGGTTACACACGTATGACATTTTCTGTAATGTAGTCCTATGGACTAAAATATACCGCAGACTGTGGCTCCTGGGAACTACAACAGACGTATGCCCACTGTATGCCCATACGTTCAACTTTACCTACCTGTGCAATAAGGTCATACAGAGAGACTTTGCTATACAGCCACATGTTACCCTGATAGAGTCACAGAGATACTGATGTAAAGAGTCCGTGGTTGGGAATCCAACCTAAAAGTAAATTGTAAAAAAGTTATGAAATCTCTGAACCGGGTGATCCAAACTTTTTGCATGTCTCCTCACCGCCTGTTTTAACCACATAAATCCTGCACCACCACTCTGCAACTGCGTGCATTACACATGGATGTGGCATGGCCCCATTAGCTTGTATCAGTCACGTTCTTCGAGAGTCTTGCCCGCCAAGGAGACAGTGGAATAATTGTTGCAGTGGCCACGACGCATGTGCACACCCCCATCTGGCTGCTTTTACAAGTGTAAACGAATTCCTTTTAAAGTGTTTGATACCCCAACATTTCATATTCTTGATATCTGGCTGCTGTACCATGTACTTCTGAGAAAAGGTGTGCTGTTCTCTTTGTATTGCTTCCTTTGTGTGAAGACCCTGGTGTTCCTGCCAGTCCCCCTGTTTCCTATTAAAAACTGACCACACTAAGCAGGAGAGCACACCGTGGTCAGTTCCCTAGCTATGCTAGTGTGCTCTCCTCCAATGATCAGACTTATCCTGACACTCCCCTGCTTCATAGCCATTCACTGGGAAGCTCAGTGTGCTGCTGCTTCTCCTCCCCCAGCTCTTATGCAGCTGAGAACAGAGGGAATGTGATCACTTTGGAAAAAGGATATTTATATATATATAGATATATATCTATATATATATAAATACCCTTTTTCCAATGTATATATATAGATATATATATACATCTATCTATCTATATATATATATATATATATATATATATATATATATACACATCTATCTATAGATAGATAAATAGATAGATAGATAGATATATATATATATATATATATATATATATATATATATATATATATATATATATATATATATATATATATATATATATATATACACATCTATCTATAGATAGATAAATAGATAGATATATATATATATATATATATATATATATATATATATATATAGATGGATGGATGGATATATATGATAGATATATATAGATATATATATATATATATTTTTTTTTTATATCTATACACAAATTAGGAGACAAAAAGGCGACCATAAGGCCTTACTGACAGAAGGCTGTGAGAGAGAGAGGATTTGCGTCTCTCCACTCTCCCCCTCCACACTAAATTTGGATTGACAGGCAAGAGACCTTTTTGATACAAGATGTCCGTTTATAATTGTGGCAGAGGGATAGAATTTGGTGGCTCATTGGTCACCCTTGCGGGGTATATCCATCTGAGATAGGCCACTTGCCCCTCAGCAATGAGGGACATATGCCTGGTCTCTCCCCCGCTGGGCTGAGTCTATGAGCCTCACTTCAACCCTCTGGCCACTTATATACCACATGTTGGATACTAAAGTATCTGCATATACTTATTTACCCTTTTAGGATTTTATGGCTAAATTCTGGACGAAGGATGATTTATTTGAGCATCCACATTAGAAGGAAGTTTTGCTGAGTTCACATCATCTGGGGCCTCCTATCTTGTGTTTACCATCTATGCTCTCCCTCCTTCCCTATTTCCAGCAGCTGAATGAATACCCTTTTCAATGGAAAAAGGCAAACCAATTGGTTACAACCTAATCCAATACAATTAAGGTAATTGCTTTAGACAAAGACAGATTGGTTTCTGTCTGGAAAGTCTAAGTTACTTAAATATTTTCCATATATTTTAGGTGACTTCTTCTTTATCTTTCCTCTATGGTCACAACATGTCCCATAAGGTTCGGTGTTTACTGGAACTCTTGCACTTAACTGATCCGTCAAGTCCTGTGTTTTAAGCATCTGGTAGGCCTGTCCTTTGAATTCAATATATAGATATATATGTAAAATTATATAAAATGTTAAAGTTAAAAAGATAACTGGAATGTAATGTATATATCAATACACAACGTATGTAATTCATAAATGTTTGTCTTCTTCACTTATAGCACCAACTATATGCAGCACTCTTAGGGGCTCCTGATGAAGATCTTCTGGACGAAACATGTAGAGCAGAAGTGGCTGCACTGTTGTATGAATCGCATGTTGATGTGATACATTTTTGTCAATTTTTTAAAAATTGGTTATGAAAAAAAAATTATAAATATATTTTATCATTTTATCCTGCCTTTTTGTCTCCTCAATTGTATCCAATTTGGGATGTGGTGCCCAATTTGGCCCTTCACTTCCCAACGTTTCCATCTATACACAAATGTTTTGCCTTTCATTTCAATTTTAAACCGAATGGGTTGCTTTACAAGGTGATTGTTTACAATCACTTTAATAATTACTCTATTTCCAGTTCACAGTATATTAGGGTGATGGTCAATGGGAAGAATGCTCCTTACATTGGTAGTCAGTGAGAAGAATGCTTCTTACATTGGTGGTCAGTGGGAGGAATGCTCCTTACATTGGTGCACAATGAGAAGAATGCTCCTTACATTGGTGGTCAGTGAGAAGAATGCTCCTTACATTGGTGGTCAGTGGGAAAAATGCTCCTTACATTGGTAGTCAGTGGGAGGAATGCTCCTTACACCAGTGGTCATTGGGAAGACTGCTGCTTACATTGGTGATCAGTGGGAGGCATTCCCTTTACATTGGTGGTCAATGGGAAGAATACCTCTAACATTGGTGGTCAGTGGGAAGAATGCCCCTTACATTGGTGATCAGTGAGAAGAATGCCCCTTACATTGGTGATCAGTGGGAAGAATGCTCCTTACATTGGTGGTCAGTGAGAAGAATGCTTCTTACATTGGTGGTCAGTGGGAGGAATGCTCCTTACATTGGTGCACAATGAGAAGAATGCTCCTTACATTGGTGATCAGTGGGAGGCATTCCCTTTACATTGGTGGTCAATGGGAAGAATACCTCTAACATTGGTGGTCAGTGGGAAGAATGCCCCTTACATTGGTGATCAGTGAGAAGAATGCCCCTTACATTGGTGGTCAGTGAGAAGAATGCTCATTACATTGGTGCTCAGTGGGAAGAACGTCCCTTTCATTGGTGGTCAGTGGGAAGAATGTCCCTTACATTGGTGGTCATTGGGAAGAATGCTCCTTACATTGGGGGTTAGAGGGAAGAACGTCCCTTACATTCATGGTCAATGGGAAGATTGCCCCTTACATTGGTGGTCAGTGGGAAGAATGATCCCTTTATTGGTGGTCAGTGGGAAGAATAATCCCTACATTGGTGGTCAGTGGGAAAAATGTTCCTCTTACAGATAGGTCAAAAGATCATTGGTGTCAGTAGTTACTCATCTGAGAGGCAGAAATTGCTCATTGCTTAAAGAGGAGGTCCACCGACAATTGAAATTGCTACACCCCATACTCCTCTATAGTAATGATACGCAGAGAAGGAGGCAAGCGGACATGACAGAACAGCGGAATTCGCACTGACTCCTGGGAATAATGACACAGAGGTCCCAGGAGACAGTGCACCGCAGGATATGATGACCATACCCGCCCATACCCGCGGGGGGTCTGAGACAGGAAACAAGTAAGAAAACACAGATATACAGGTACCCCCTCTGAAAAAAAAAATAAAAAATTCCATTTGGCACTGTATGCAATGCAAGAATGCGATGGAGGTTATCTTTAAAAAATTTGTGTGGACCTCCGCTTTAAGGAACCAAGACTTCCACAGAACCCTGGTTGACAATAGCTGCCATAGATTATTCAGAAACTGTTGTGATTTAAATGTATTTTCTTAATTTCGCCCAACATCCCCACCCTATATTCAGAGACAGCTGTCTTATCTCATTACTGGCTGGAGTTAATAGCTGGAATTTTTACTTTACTAGTACCTGGCACCTACCATGCATGCTTTCTACTCCTACAGATTGCAATTTGCTGTTATGTAATATCATGATGAGCAAAAAAACAGCAATAGTATTTCTGATTTAATGATTAAATAAATAAAGGGGATTTAAGTGCCCTGCGTGATCAAGGTAAATGTTCACCTTAAAGAGGAACTAAACTTTCTCAATTAACATGAACTATTTTTAATATTTATGCTGCTAGCATTAGTAAAAATATAGGAAGGTATATTATATTTACTTGTTTTGAACTTTTTTTTTTTTTTACATTTTTTCAGTTGCTTCCTGGTTTCTGGCCTAGGCCAAAATGATGTCATACATCCCAGGAACTTCATGGGCATTTTTTCTTATTTTATCTGGAGGAGGGGCTTTCTCAGCTAAGCACACCCTCCTGCCTGCATGCCCGAGCTATGTGCAGGTGGATGCTAGGAAGTAATGCTACATGAATCACCTGCCCTTACTCAAGATGGCTGCAGCTAGAAATGCTAGGGGGGTGTTTTTCAAAGTGATTTCTCAACAAAATAAAACATGGAGACATGGATGGATGGGGGAGTTTGCTTTGAATATTAGAAATGAATAAAATAGTGTTTTCAGTTTGTGGTGCTCAGATACCGTTAAGTTTCGCTTTAACCACTTCCCATCCGATGTACATTTATAAATGTCCTGATGGTTACTGGTTAATACCAGGAACATGGCTACAGGTACAATTCTTTTCAGCCGGTGATCGGTTGTCATGTAAAAAGTGATCCGATCAATTTTCCAACACTCCGAAGGGCAGCACCCCCCTACCACTGCCACCTAAGTTGGTCCTCAAAGTCTCCCGATTCTCTGGGGAACCTGGAACCATGGTAAGGGGTCAGGATGTTTCCCCATCTCCACTGTGACAAAAGTGAGGATTTTGTCACAACCAGGGAAGCATCTAACCAAGCACAATCTGTGCTTCTTGGTTAGTTGCTTTAGAGGGCAGGGAAGACATCAGGGGTCTAAAAGACCCCTTATGTCTCCATAAAGAGTACCTGTCACCTGACCAAATTTATCACCAAGGAGCTTGTTGGATAAAAAGAAAAATGAAAAACCCCATAAAAACAATTAAAAGAGAAATAAAACCTCCCATCCCTCCACGCATATACGCAAATGCAACTGCATACGTTGGTCCAGCACACATATGTAAATGGTGATTGCACCACACTTCACTGCAAACGTTGAAGTGACAGCAATAATTCTAAGGCCATAAATTCACGATTAAAGGGAGGAGTGGAAGAGGACTCCAGTGACAACCTGTGAAGCTCTGGTGAACTCCATGCCCAAGAGGGTTAAGGCAGCGCTGGAAAATAATGGTGGCCACACAAAATATTGACACCTTAGGCCCAATTTGGACATTTTCACTTAGGGGTGTACTCACTTTTGTTGCCAGCGGTTTAGACATTAATGTCTGTGTGTTGAGTTATTTTGAGGGTAGGCAAATTGACACTGTTATACAAGCTGTACACTCACTACTTTATATTGTAGCAAAGTGTCATTTCTTCAGTGTTGTCACATGAAAAGATATAATAAAATAGTGGTGGATGATCGCAGGATCCGCTTTACGGTAAAGATAAACACACCATCCAGACAAGTGAAGGACACAGTAAAAGGTATAATAAAATATTTACAAAAATGTAAGGGGTGTGCTCACTTTTGTGAGATACTGTATATGGACCTAACTGTAAAAATTTGCAACAGCTACCATTTTATTCTTCAGGGCCTTCTTTCAGAAAATATACAATAGTTGCGGTTCCCAATTAATTTTCTAGCAAAAATGCAGATTTTATAAAAAAAATATAAAAAATTGCCCCGGTAGGCAAACGAGCATGATTTTTATTTTAACTGTAAAACGATTTTTATTGATTTTGGATTTATAGATCAGATAGTATGGGAGGGCTTCCAGTATCGCTACACATTTTGCTAAACCAAAACATTAATATTCTATTAATAAATACAATTAAATAAAGGAAATGTTTCACAAAAGTCACATCGGGGTGAGCCCTAATTAAAAGTCATTTAGAAGGGGTAGTGAGATAATGGAACAATAACCGTCCTTAGTAAAGTTTTACAGGACCTGAGATAAATCAAGAGAGCTATCTCAAAGTACACAGGGTTATGTTTATGTATGTAGAAATTCTCATACGTTCGTGACAGGGATTCAGTAATTACTCTTTGATTTGCCGCCAGCCATTGTTTTACAAAGTGTAACATTTTGTGCTGAGCTGCCTGGAAATCCATCGCTAACAAGGGCAGGGTGATGGGGGAAGCGCACACAGGGCCGGCTTCATTATTACAGGTTTCTGATTTTTAAACCAATTGGATCTTTGAACTTTTCATAAAATTATTCTTTAATTAAAGGAATTGTCCACTATGGGATGATCGAAGGTAGATCTAATTCTCATATAAATGTTAACATGGTAAAGCTAAACTTCAGGCTGTCAGCTAAATAGCAGGGGCACGTCTGGTATGGCAGGAAACCTGGTTTTCCGCTGCTGCAGATAAGTAACATTTACAGGTTTTAACCCTATTCCAGCTTGTGAATGGACAGTGAAAGGAGAAGCAGTGGACTGATGAGTTCATCTCTTTCACTCTACTCTCTCCTTCTATCGGCATGTTCTTTGTTAGCCCATAGTCACTGGTTCCTTGCACAGTCTGAGCTCTGGGTTGCTGTCACGTACCTGACTGTGGAGCCTAACATAATGAGGACGGTCTCTTGCACAATTTCCATCCAAGCACCCCTGGTAGTGAAGAGACTGCTAGGGCAGTGGAAGGGCACGGGTGTCAGGAAGCTGTAGGAGTGAGCTGTAGCTTGGAGACACAGGAGTCCTTCTAGTGGTGGGGTGGAGTCCGGTCACAAGCTTTGTTCAGCAGGAACCAGGCAGACAGGTGCAGAATCAGGTTCAAGGTCGGGAACAGGCAGAAGTCGATAACGTGCTGGCGGTGGGGTACTAAATCAGGAAGTGGAGACGTAGTCATAAATCCAAGACGGTTCGCTAGCATAGGCGAGAAGCAGATATAGCAGGCAGGGGTGATCAGGTGTCAGACGTAGCCGGGTCAGGAACAAGGTTAACAGACATGGATTACAATCAGGAACACAGGAACCGAAGCAGTCCAGCACTGAAGCCAGGCAGGCTCTCAGTTTAAATAGGCTGCTGGGCGCCAGAATCTGTGGATGTATGCGCACAACTACATGTACCCGCACGTATGCGCCAGTGCGCATTCTAGTCCTTGTTCGTCTTGGGATTCTGTGCTTGTGACTCTGCACATGCGCATAAAAGTGAGCATCTGCTGAACGGGAAGGAGCACTTGCTGCAGGAGATCCCTGACAGTTGCAAGAGGCTGACACCAAGTAAAATTCAGGTACTTACACTCAGTGCTAAGACCAGTTCATCTAGTGCCCAGAGCAAAGATGCCCCCCCCCCCCCCCACTCAGTGTTCCAGCACAGGGCAACCGTTGTCAGTCTTGGTCCTGCCCATAGCAACCAACCAGCATCCTGGTGGAGTTGCGAACTGTTGGAGAAAATCAGCGTTCAACACTGTATCTCTCAAAATGTCTCTGTAGTCAGTGCTGGGACAGGTGTGGCCAGTATAAGGACCTCCACCCAGTGGCGTCGCTAGGGGGTGGCTTTTGGGGCTATAGCCCCGAATCTGGGGCCCATAGCCCCGAGTTTCTGCAGGGGTCCCCAAGGGGCAGGGAGGCTCTCTGGGGACCCTGATGTAAGTGGGGGGCTCTCTGGGGTCCCTAATGCAAGGTGAAGGCTCTCTGGGGACCCTGATTTAAGGGGGAAGCTCTCTGGGGACCCTAATGTAAGGGGGGCTCTCTGGGAACGCTGATGTAAGTGGGGGGCTCTCTGGGGACCCTGATGTAAAGGGGAGGTTCTCTGGGGACCATGATGTAAGTGGGGGGCTCTCTGGGGATATACACACACGTATATTACTGTATATACATGTGTATGCCCACCCAAGCGTGTGACTTTAATACGCTGCTATGGGCTCTAGCCCCAGATCTTTTGTAGACCTAGCAACGCCCCTGCCTCCACCCATCAGGGGTGCAAACCCTCATGTTAGATTGCAAGCTCTAATGAACAGGGCCTTCTGATTCCTCCTGTATTAAATTGTATTGTAATCGTACTGTCTGCCATTATGTTGTAAAGGGAGGAGGTGGAGGAAGAGGAGGAGGAGGAGCTAACATGTTCTCCTTGTGCTTGAGTAGGTTTCCTATGTAAAAATGTATGCCACTTCTCCAGCTACTCTGTCTGTTGCCTTTTAACAATGCCATTTTAGTTTTTTTTTTGCTAGAAAATTACTTAGAACCCCCAAACATTATACTTTTTTTTTCTAACACCCTAGAGAATAAAATGCGGTTGTTGCAATACTTTTTGTCACACCGTATTTGCACAGCGGTCTTACAAGCGCACGTTTTTTTGGAAAAATACACTTTTTTAAATTAAAAAATAAGACAACAGTAAAGTTCGCCCAATTTTTTTTTTTTTATATTATGAAAGATAATGTCACGCCGAGTAAATTGCTACCCAACATATCACGCTTCAAAATTGCTCCTGCTCGTGGAATGGCGACAAACTTTTACCCTTAAAAATTTCCATAGGCAACGTTTAAAAAATTCTACAGGTTCCATGTTTTGAGTTACAGAGGGGGTCTAGGGCTAGAATTATTGCACTCATTCTAGCGATCGTGGCAATACCTCACATATGTGGTTTGAACACCGCTTTCATATTTTGGGTGCTACTCACTTATGCGTTCGCTTCTGCACGCAAACTAGGCGAGACGGGGCGCGTTTAAAAAAATCTTTTTTTTTTCACTTATTTATTTTACCTTTTAATTTTTATTTTTACACTGTTCTTTAAAAAAAAAAAAATTTGTAAACATTCCTTGTAATAGAAAAAAAGTGTGACAGGACCTCTTAAATATGAGATCTGGGGTCAAAAAGACCTCACATCTCATATTTACATTAAAATGCAATAAAAAAAAATGTCCCTTTAAGAGCCCTCAGCGCAAGTGACGTTTTGACGTCACTTCCGCCCTGCAATGGTATGGAGACGGGTGGGGGCCATTTCCACCGCTACCGACGACTCTGGTGGGCACCGGAAAAGGGCGGGTGGGGGCTCTCTCCCGCCGCGGATAAAAGTAGTCTCGCGACGAATCTGCCACAAAGACCACCATTATCAGAAACTGGACCGCCCGCCGAAGAAGAAGATACCAGGGTTATGGCAGCTAGCTGCTGCCATAACAACGATATCCCTCTTCAAATTTAGATAGGACGTATATCGGCGTGCGGCGGTCCAGAAGTGGTTAAAGCAGAACTTCACCCAAAAGTAGAATTTCCCCTGTTTGCCTCCCCGCCCCCCTCTATACCATTTGGCATTTTAGGTGGGGGCGGTTACCTGGTTTTGACAGGTACCCACTACCACTTCTCACTGCAACGATCTAAGCGGAAGTTTACCCCGCCCCCCCCCTTGCCTGCAGCCTTCTGGGACACATCACAGGTCCCAAAAGCGCAAAAAGGAATATCTGGAAAGCCGCACTCTGATGCAATCACCTTTATTCATATGAAAAAAAGTCCATGCAGCAAACCGTGGTAAAAGAATCAGCTGTAACTAACGCGTTTCACATCCTTACTGGTGCTTATGCATAGCTAAAATGACAAGCTAAGAACACTATTATCTATATGAACGTGGATGACCAATCGACTGAACATTGTCGTATGCAGCCCATCTAACACATATGGAGGTAATTTAACTAATTAGAAGCAATCAAATCAGCTCATATGTTGTAAAAGTTTACCATTAACCCTTTACTATATAGAGCATCGCCTTAAAAGCATTTTAAAATAGAAAAAAATATGTGTGATAGAGGATATAAATGTCGATGTGGCATGCAAGACAATGTATAAAAGAGATAAAGAAAATAGAAATAATAATCAACAGGAAAAAAAGTGTTTATAGTATAGTGCAGTGATGGCGAACCTTGGCACCCCAGATGTTTTGGAACTACATTTCCCATGGTGCTCATGCACTCTGCAGTGTAGGTGAGCATCATGGGAAATGTAGTTCCAAAACATCTGGGGTGCCAAGGTTCGCCATCACTGGTATAGTGTATATGGCAAGGGAGATATATGCATATTGAAACAAAGTAAAGATCTCGTTAGGATGCCTTTATAACACAGGACCACAAAGACACCTTCAAAAAACAAATCCCTTGGCATACACGCAACAACCAAAACAGAAATCTAAAGAAATCTGCATAGGAGATGTCGAAGGATGAAAAAATGTATCGCAGTCAAACAAAATCTCCTGCGCTCAACAGTAGTGTGATGGCAATGGAAGATCCTGGAATTCCTATGGCTCCCAGTACATGCACAGGCCTTGCTGCCCTCCAAGGGTCAGGGGATACCCAACGGGAACACTGATAAAAGAATGGAGAGGGCACACCAACCTTGCGTATTACCCGAGTAATATTAATTACTCCAAAAAGAAGGAAACATACTCACAAAAAAGTGGATAGTAAAAGCATATCAGAGTTTACAATGGACAAAAAGCAACCAGGCCACTGGATCTGAGGAAGAGGGGAATCCCTCTCGAAACGCGTCAGCTATCTGGAAGGTCCTCCAGCATGTCAAACATAGTCCTGGTGACCTGGTTGCTTTTTGTCCATTGTGGACTCCTATATGCTTTTACTATCCACTTGTTTGTGAGTATGTTTCCTTCTTTTTTGATTTTAATAAAAATTACTTGGGTAATGCGTAGGGTTGGTGCGCCCTCTCTTCATTCTTTTACAATAAAAAAAATGTATAGTATGAATACAACAACAGGAAAAAGCATTATATGCACAGTATAAAACATACCAAATGCTAAATATAATACAGTGTAAAATGCAGATACAATATTCAAAACCTGACAAATAAGGTACATAATGTCCAGTGATTTAGCCCCACATACTAATTATCATAATAGAAATTGTTGCGGATACGGACACTGAGAGGAGGAAGAAAAAGAAACAAAAACAGAAATAAAAATAAAATCAGAAGTAGTCCACCATGTTCACTCATAATAATGTGACACGTCCCACTCAAAGTTCAAGCCAGCCGGCTTTCTAGTATTGAAGCTAAAGATCCAAAATACTTCCTTTTTGCAGAGCATCCTAAACTTATCCCCACCGCTAACCGGTGCTAGAATCTTTTCAACCCCATGAAAAACCAAACTAGATATATCCTTGTTATAATGATCATTCCAATGTTTGGCTACATTGGTGGTATGATTTTTCTCTACATTATAAAGGTGGTCGTGGAGACGGTTTCTCAATCTACAAGTATTGGATTCAGCATGACTCTCAGGTGATGATATAGACCAAATATCTGGTGTTACAAGTAAAAAAAGATGACATTTTAAGCTTCTTGTCGATTGTGGCTGAATGTCAGGGCTGGGCTTAGCCCTTCCTTCTCTGAGCTGGCCGCTCAGCTGTCGGCTAATTGCCAGCTCCTATCTCTCCACAGTGACTCACCTGTTAATGATATCCTGCTCGTCAGTCCTTCCTACTTAAGCCGTCCAGCCCAGAGGAGCTCTGCCTTCGTCTTAATCAACATCTCTGCCTTTGCCTTGGTCACATCTCTAGAGACGCTCTCCTGTGTTCCCGTTAAAGACTTGCTTGGCTGACATTCCTTCTGGCTCCAGATCCTGCTTGCTGTTCTACGTCGCTCATCTCTGGCTCCCTGACGTTTTGGCTTGTCTGACTATCCGTTCCGGTTCCTGAACTCTGGCTATGTTTTGACTATGTTTACTTTGTTTACCTTTTTTTATTATTATTAAACAGGTGAGATTTAACTGTACTTCTGTTTCAGTCTGATTTATGGTTTCTGACACTGAATGGATAGTATCCCCACTTTTGATACAAGATAACCCGGACATCCACTCATGCCACAACGAAAGGTGCCTTTAAATTGCAACCAATGTGAGTGAGGTTTTGTGCTGGTATACAGGCTAGGGGATAAAACTCTGCCTAGGGTATGGGGTGTCTTTAAATTGCAACCAATGTGAGCGAGGTTTTGTGCTGGTATACAGGCTAGGGGATAAAACTCTGCCTAGGGTATGGGGCTCTGCGAGAGACCGTCTTTACTCCTTTCCATAGAATCCAGACATACAAAGGATTGTTAACCACTTGCCGACCTGCTCACACAAATATACTGCGGCAGGTCGGCTCTCCTGCGCAAACTGATGTACCTGTATGTCAGTCCGCAAAAGCAGGATAGTGGGCGCGCACCCGCCACGCGCTGCGGGAGCGTGCCCGCAGGTCCCGTGGACTTGATGTCCGCCGGCGGCCTGCGATCGCGGCGAGGAGAGGCAGAACAGGGAACTGCCTATGTAAACAAGGCATTTCCCCATTCTGCCTAGTGACATGACAGGGATCTACTGCTCCCAGTGATCGGGAACAGTGATCTATGTCATGTTTCAGTAAGCCCACCCCCCCTACAGTTATAACACGCTGAGGGAACACACTTAACCCCTTGATTGCCCCCAGTGTCAACCCCTTCCCTGCCAGTGTAATTTTTACATTGATAATTGCATTTTTTTAGCATTGATCAATGTAATATTGTCACTGGTCCCCAAAAAGTGTAATTTGGGGTCAGATTTGTCCTCCGCAATGTCGCAATCCCACTAAAAATCGCAGATCGCCGCCATTACCAGTAAAAACAATAAAAATAAATAAAAGTCCCTAAATCTCCCAGATCTTGTAGACGCAAACCAATTGATGAAAAAAATTGTTTTTATGCAATATTTTTGGATATGTATTATAGCAGAGCATAAAAAAAATGTTTTTTTTTTTCAAAATTGTTGGTCTTTTTTTGTTCATAGCTCAAAAAATAAAAACCGCAGAAGTGATTAAATACCACCAAAAGAAAGCTCTATTTGTTGGAAAAAAAGGACGTCAGTTTTGTCTGGGTACAGCGTAGCACGACCGCGCAATTGTCAGTTAAAGCGACGCAGTGCCGTATTGCAAAAAATGCTCTGGTCATTAAGGGGGTAAATCCATCCGGGGCTTAAGTGGTTAAACAATACGGGTAAATATTTAAGAACAATAATCGTGATTTTCCCAAATTCCATACTGAAAGGCGTAGAGAACACAAGAGTGTTGGTTTGCTAAGAAATGTTATTATTGTTCTTATCTAGTAACAAACTGCTACATGGTGTGTCCTCAGCAATACTAATGGCTCTATTGAGGACAGACCTGGAATAACCTCTATCCATAAATCGTTGCACCATGTCTGCTGCTTCTACCATGAAGTCTGTATCCTTGCTACAAATACGTTTTAATCTTAAGAATTGGCCCACAGGTTTACATTTTATGGTGTGTTTTGGATGGCTAGAATCAGCCCTCAAAAGAGTATTACCCGCAGATAGTTTTCTATAGCAGTGGTTCTCAACCGTGTTCTCAAGTACCCCCAACAGGCCATGTTTTGGGAATTTCTGTCCAAAACACCAAGCCATTAACTCTGATTTAAAAGCACCTGTGCAAGATAAAGGAAAACCTGCAAACATGGCCTGTTGGAGGCACTTGAGGACAGGGTTGAGAACCACTGTTCTATAGAGATTAGAAATCACCCTACTGCCTTCACCTGTCAGTAGGACATCTAGAAACTCTATAGACTTCAAGTCCCAGTGCCCTGTAAAATGTAAATTCAGATCATTATTGTTCATATACTGCAACCAGTCATCCAGACTATCTACATCAGACAATGAACAATACATCATCTATTTAGTGACAGTAGAACTTGGTGTCTATACAGCGGGGATTGCTAGGTCCAAAGATGCAAAACCTCTCCCACCATCCCATGTAGAGATTAGCCAGGGAGGGGGAAAATATAGCCCCCATAGAAGCCCCGCATCTCTGGAGATAGCAGTTCCCTTCAAACTAGGGATGCACCGAAATTTCGGCCGCTGAATCATATCGGCTGAAAATGGCCCTTTCGGCAAAAAGCCGAAAGAGAATTTTTGCCGATACCAAATGGGGCGGGGCCTGGGTAGGGGCGGGGCTCTGCCCCCGCCCCTGGTGCCGCCTATCAGGGGGGCTTCCTATATCGTAGAAGAGAAGAGAGCCGCCGCCTGTTTGATTACAGCGCCGGGAACATCACAGCTTTCATTTCAATAGCTGTGTTCCTCGCTGCGCGCCGTCACATACAGCCCATCCCCCTTGTCCGGGCACTTTGATAGACAGATCACCCGTCCAATGGGAGGCGGCGGCTCTCCTCTTCCTTCACTGGCTGCACTACTGGAGACACTGGGTGCAATGGGGACACTGGCTGCACTACTGGGGACATTGGCTGCAATGGGGACACAGGCTGCAACGGGGACACTGGCTGCACTACTGGGGACACTGGCTGCAATGGGGACACTGGCTGCACTACTGGGGACACTGGCTGCAATGGGGACACTGGCTGCACTACTGGGGACACAGACTGCAATGGGGACACTGGCTGCACTACTGGGGACACTGGCTGGAATGGGAACACAGGCTGCACTACTGGGGACACTGGCTGCAATGGGGACACTGGCTGCACTACTGGGGACACAGGCTGCAACGGGGACACTGGCTGCACTACTGGGGACACTGGCTGCAATGGGGACACTGGCTGCACTACTGGGGACACAGACTGCAATGGGGACACTGGCTGCACTACTGGGGACACTGGCTGGAATGGGAACACAGGCTGCACTACTGGGGACACTGGCTGCAATCGGGACACAGGCTGCAATGGGGACACTGGCTGCACTACTGGGGACACTGGCTGCAATGGGAACACAGGCTGCACTACTGGGGACACTGGCTGCAATCGGGACACAGGCTGCACTACTGGGGACATTGGCTGCAATGGGGACACTGGTTGCAATGGGGACACAGGCTGCACTACTGGGGACACAGGCTGCACTACTGGGGACATAGGCTGCAATGGGGACACAGGCTGCACTACTGGAGACACTGGCTGCACTACCGGGGACACTGGCTGTCTGCATCTGATGGGAACTTGTGAGCCTGCATTCTCTGACCATCTCCTGTACAATGTCTGCAGTCTCTGACCATCTGATGTACCATGTCCCCAGTCTCTGACCATCTCCTGTACCATGTCCCCAGTCTCTGACCATCTCCTGTGCCATGTCCCCAGTCTCTGACCATCTCCTGTACCATGTCCCCAGTCTCTGACCATCTCCTGTACCATGTCCCCAGTCTCTGATCATCTCCTGTACCAAGTCCCCAGTCTCTGGCCATCTCCTGTACCATGTCTGCAGTCTCTGACCATCTCCTGTACCATGTCCGCAGTCTCTGACCATCTCCTGTACCATGTCCGCAGTCTCTGATCATCTCCTGTACCATGTTTGCAGTCTCTGATCATCTCCTGTACCATGTCTGCAGTCTCTGACCATCTCCTGTACCATGTCTGCAGTCTCTGACCATCTCCTGTACCATGTCCCCAGTCTCTGACCATCTCCTGTACCATGTCCCCAGTCTCTGACCATCTCCTGTATAAAAATATTTTTAAAAACAGTCACTTTCGGTATCGGTGTTGTTTCGGTATCGGTTTTCTGGATCAAGGAAGATTTATTTTCGGTATCGGTTTTGGCACCAAAAAACCCATTTGGTGCATCCCTACTTCAAACCTAAAGAAATTATGAGCAAACAGGTATTCCAAACTCGATAAAATAAATTCCCGATGGACGAGTGAGTAGCCGCTAAACCTCCCTAGAAAGAAAGAGACTGACTGCAAACCTAAAGTGTGGGGGATTGATGAAAAGAAGCTTGTGACGTCATAAGTGATCTACCTATAGTCAGCATTCCATTCAAAATCTTTCAAAGTGGTTGTAAAAAAACCTGCAAGACAAGGGCATAATGAGCTAGTATGCATAGCATACTAGCTCATTATGAAAAACTCACCTTAGATCGAAGCCCCTGCAGCCGTCCCGGCACACTGCTGTTCCTGGCGACATGTCTTCCGGAGTTATTTCTGGGTACCGCGGACTCCGGCGCTGTGATTGGCCCGAGCCGCGATGATGTCACTCCCGCGTATGCGTGCGGGAGCCGCCGGTAACGGCACATCAGCTGAAGCCTATCAGTGCCCATCAGTGCAGCCTCATCAGTGTACATCGATGAAGGAGATAAATTACCTGTTTGCAAAATGTATTAACAAAATATAAAATGTTTTGTATTTTTATTTTTTTAATTGGGTCTTTTTTTATTTTTTTATTTTTTTTTTAAAAATAAAAATAAAAACCGCAGAGGTGATCAAATACCACCAAAAGAAAGCTCTATTTGTGGGAAAAAATGATAAAAACTTCATTTGGGTACAGTGTTGTATGACCGCGCAATTATCGTTCAAATGCCCTGTACACACGATAGGAATTTCCTCCAACCAATGTTTGAGAGCAGGTTCTCAAATTTTCCGACAACAAAACTTGTTGTCGGCCCCTGCCGATTAGACAGTATACAGGGAGAACTGTGATCTTCCTATGAACATAGATCAAGTCAAATCACCTCCCACACAATGAGAAAGCACAGGCTAGGCACACAGTTAACTCTTTGATCGCCCCTGATGTTTCCTCCTTTGCATGCCAGTGTCATTAGTACAGTGACAGTGCATATTTTTTTAGCACTGTATTAGTGTCACTGGTCCCCAAAAAGTGTCAGTTAGTGTCCGATTTGTTCGCCGCAATATAGCAGTTCTGCTATAAGTCACTGATCGCCACCATTACTACAATAAATGAATAAATAAATAGATAGATAAAAATAACCCATAGTTTGTAGACCACTATAACTTTTGGAAAAACCAGGATAGGCATAGCTATGACTAAGCACCGTGCCTGGTGTGAAACGCGTCAGCGGCTGTACAGTTAGTCTGTACCCATTTGTGATGCTTTGATATCCATTTTTATACAATAAAGGTGATTTTTTTGGAGTGCGGCTATCCAGCTATTTATTTTCCCAACCAGGATACGCATATTGGGATTTTTTTTTTTTACCAATATGTAGCAGAATACATATTTACCTAAATTGATGAAGAAATTAATTTTTTTTACATTTTTTTATTGGATATGTTTTATAGCAGAATGTAAAAAATATATTTTTTTTTTCAATATTGTCGCTCTTTTTTTGCTTATAGCGCAAGAAAATAAAAACCGCAGAGGTGATCATATACCACCAAAGGATAGCTCTTTTTGTGGGAAAAATAAGAACAAAAATTTTATTTGGGTACAGCGTCGCACAACGGCGCAATTGTCAGTTAAAGTAACGCAGTGCCATATCGCAAAATATGGCCTGGTCATGAAGGGGGGTAAATCTTCTGGAGGTCAAGTGGTTAATTAAGATTTATTTCTGAAGTTCTCCTTTAACATAATTCACTTGTAATGATTACATGTCCACACTATCTATGAATAAATGTAATTCCATAGATATACAGTATATGATACCGATGTTCTTTTTCTGCTTCAGATCCCAAAGCCAGATAAAGTATATTGTATTATTAGAAATTCTCCCATGTTTGTATGTGGAAATTGAGAACATTTTTCTGGAAGGTGTGTTAGGGTTGATGGTGGCAGGGAAGGATTGTGGGCGAGGTGTCCCGGTGTTCTGCCGAGAAAGTTCCACTCGGCGGATTAGTTCCCCCTCTACTGCGCATGCGCAGTAGAAGGCGGCGGAAATAGCCGAAGCGGAACAGCTGAAAATCAGCTGTACACGGCGCCTGTAAGAGGGCCCCTCGCGGGCTCGCTCCGCTCGCCACGCTTCGGGCACGGCCTCGCTGCGCTCGGCACTTTTAGATTCCCCCTCTAGGTCCACTTGGATAGAGGGGAAGGAATCTGGACCCAGAGCGCAGGCGCCGTGTACAGCTGATCGAAGCGTTTGAGCTTCGGCTATCTCCGGCGGCCAACAGTACTACGTACTGCGCAGGCGCTGCGCCTGCGCAGTACAGGGGGGGAACCTATCCGCCGAAGGAACTTATTCGGCAAGACACCGGATCAGAAGTTTTTCTCATTTTATTACCTATCAATTCACTATGGGACACATCAATATGTTCTACATGACATCCATATGGTTAAAATAACACTGAAGTATTGTTGGAATTGATACGGTAGATTCTAAGTATATTTTTGAAATATATTTAAAAGTAAAACAGAGCCTTTTCGTTACAGCTTGAGGTAATAATATGTATATTAACCACTTCAGCCCCGGAAGATTTACCCCCCTTCAAGACCAGGCCATTTTGTGCGATACGGCACTGCGTTATTTAAGGGCTAGTTTACACTCAAAACAAGGCTTTGGGCACGCATTGTTAAAGCTCTCTGGACGCCAGCCAAAGCCTCTGTCACTAAATAAAATGGTTAGCTTACAGTCCTGTTTACCCCTGGCTTCGATGAAGCTTCGGAGGGGCTTCGATGAGGCTTCAGTGAGGCTTCGAGGAGGCTTCGGTGGGGCTTTGATGAGAGGCTTTGATGAGGCTTCGTGGGGCTTTGGTGGGGCTTCGATGAGGCTTTGGTGGGGCTTCGATGAGGGGCTTCGATGAGGCTTTGGTGGGACTTCGATGAGGCTTCATGGGTCTTCGATGAGGCTTCAATGGGGCTTTGGTGGGGCTTCGATGAGGCTTTCATGGGGCTTCGATGAGGCTTCATGGGGCTTCGATGAGGGGCTTCGATGAGGCTTCAATGGGGCTTTGGTGGGGCTTCGATGAGGCTTTCATGGGGCTTCGATGAGGCTTTCATGGGGCTTTGATGAGGGGCTTCGATGAGGCTTTGGTGGGACTTCGATGAGGCTTCATGGGGCTTCGATGAGGGGCTTCGATGAGGCTTCAATGGGGCTTCGATGAGGCTTTATAGGGGTTCAATGAGAGGCTTCGATGACGCTTTGGTGGGGCTTCAATGAGGCTTTAGTGGGGCTTCGCTGAGGCTTCAATGAGGCTTTCATGGGGCTTGGTGGGGCTTCGATGAGGCTTTGTGGGGCTTCGATGAGGCTTCGATGAGGCTTTGGTGGGGCTTCGGTGAGGCTTCGATGAGGCTTTGTGGGGCTTCAATGAGACTTCATGGGGCTTTGATGAGGCCAGTTTCCTACTGCGCAAGCGCGAGCGGCGCAGCGATCTGTGAATGGCCCCGTGGTGTTCTGGGAACACACACAGTTCCCAGAAGACAACGGGGCCGCTCACCGAGGAGAAGAAGACGCTGCGGAATAGGAAGAGGCAGATTAGGAAGACTGCCTAACAACAAGGGTTTAGGTAAGTATAAAATTTTTTTTTTTTTTCAAATGTTTTTTTTAAATTTTTTTTAAGGAATTTTAGTGGCATTTTTTTTCCCAGGGTGGCCCTCCACTTTAACAAAGCCTATTTGAAGCAAGTATAAACTAGCCGTTAATGTGTGTTTTACCCAAATAAAATTGATGTCCTTTTTTTCCACAAATAGAGCTTTCTTTTGGTGATATTTGATCACCTCTGCGGTTTTTACTTTTTGCGCTATAAACAAATATTTTTGAATTTCTGCTATAAAACACATCCAATAAAAAAAAATGTAAATACTCAAATTTCTTCATCAATTTAGGACAATATGTATTCTGCTACATATTTTGGTAAAAAAAAATCCCAATAAGCGTATATTGATTGGTTTGTGCAAAAGTTATAGCGTCTACAAACTATGGGATATTTTTATGGAATTTTTCTTTTTTTTTTACTAGTAATGGCGGCGATCAGTGACTTATAGCGGGACTGCGATATTGCGGCGGACAAATCAGACACTTTTGACACTTTTTGGAGACCAGTGACACTAATACAGTGATCAATGTACTACACTGTACTGCGATGCATACTAGATCATTATGCTTTTGTCTTACAGGTTTTTTTTTGTTTTTTTTTTTATAGGGTTCACAACTGAGGTTATGCAAGAATATGCAGTCTTGTGAAGTCTTTGATCTCCAATTTAGCTTTATCTACTCTGATTTGTCAGCTGGTGTCCGGTCAGAGGTCGCTTAAGATGTGACATTTGCTGCCATGTCCATGACAACTAGAAGAAGAGATGTGTTTGAACACAACAAAGATTCACCAGCTAGTAGAAAAGAATCAGGTAGAATGCTTCATATGCATTAGTATATATATATATATATCACCGGTATATATGGTGATAAGCACAGCTCCCAACTGGAGGGACTGTTCCTCTTTCGTCCTCAGTTGTCCCTCTTTGTTTTTGGCCTAATATATAGACCTCTTTAACCACTTCAATACCAGGCACTTTCGCCCCTTTCTGCCCAGGACAATTTTCAGCTTTCAGCGCTGTCACACTTTGAATGACAATTATGCGGTCATGTAACACTGTACCCAAACTAAATTTGTATTATTTTCTTCCCACAAATAGAGCTTTCTTTTGGTTGTATTTGATCACCTCTGCGGTTTTTATTTTTTGATAAACAAACTAAAAAATACCAACTTTAAAAAAAAAAAAAAAGTTTTTCTTAGTTTTTGTCATAAAATTTTGTTTTCCCCTTCACTGACGGGCACTAATGAGGCGGCACTGATGGGCACTGATGAGTTGGCACTGATGGGCACTGATGAGTTGGCAATAAGGTGGCACTGATGGGCACTGATGAGGAGGCACTGATATGTAGAATTGATGGGCACCAATAGGCGGCACTGATATGCAGCACTGATAGGCGGCACTGACAAGCGGCTGTGATGGGCACTGACAGGCGGGTGTGATGGGCACTGACAGGCGGCACTGATTGGCACTGATAGGTGGTACTGATTGGCACTGCTAGGTGGCACTGATGGGCTGCACTGATGATGAGGTACTGATGTGTTACTTATAGGGGTTATTGCTGGGCACTGATTGGCAATGTGGTGGGTACTGATTGGCACTTTGGTGGGCTCTGATTGGCACTGTGGTGGGCACTTGAAGGGTTTTTTTATTGGGGGAATGCTGGGCACTGATTGGTAGTGTTTTTTTGCACATCTGAGGGGGCTGTGCTGATAATCAATGTGCTGATTATCAGCACAGACTCCCCCTCTGACAGGGAGAGCCGCCGATCGGCTCTCCCTGTCAGCGCGAACCGAGCAATGCCGTTCACGCTGTGATTAGCTGTGATTGGTTACAGCTGATCACGTGGTAAGAAGCCTCTGACTCTGACTCGCGATCGCCACGCTGCGGGCGTGCGCCGGCATGTTATCCTGCTGGATGTCATATGACGCTCAGTCAGGATAACAGAACCCCTTCCCGGCCGTCAATCTTCTATAGGCCGGGCGGGAAGTGGTTAAATGTGAAGTACAACCAAAGCTCGTTTGGCTGTACTTCTCTTGTGAATCACAGGAGTGCAGTTGGTTCTACACTTCTTTGACCCGTTTTCAGCCGACAACAGGCTGAAGCCCGCTGTTGGCTGAAGTCATAGAGACGGTCTGGGCTCGGGGCAAGATCACGACCATACGGTCAGGATCCAACCACATGGGCGAGCCGCTGAGAGCCTGAGCTGGTCACTCCTCCCCTTTCCACATCCCAGCGCTCCAGTGAGCGCAGAGGAGAAGAGCAGAGAGCCGGTGACTGAGAGTCATCAGCTCTCTGCTCACCAAACTCTGAGAACCAAGCGGTCAGCGGTGTTTGATCGCTCAGGTCTCGGTGTTAGAGAACGCGGGGGACCGATGCTGTATCCACCTAGGTAAGTACGATTTAAAAAAATATACATTCTTCTCTTCTAACAAAATGTACTGTGAAAAGTGATTTATTGCACAAAATTTTCCATCCAACCTTTATATTTTTCGAATTTTTGCTGAATTGCTGTTGTAAAATTTAAAGAGTACCTTGTTAAATTTTGTTATATGTATATGATGACAATAATGTATTATCTTATTACAAAGAAAAATAAGTATAAATAATAAGCACTTTTGGGTATAGCCAATCGATTTTTTGGACCTTGAGGTGACCATGACACTTGGAGAACGGTAGGGGTGTGCCTTTGCTGGCAATTATTCTGGCTTTGGCAACACCCCCAACATGGCGAGTGCAGCAGGAGGGGCTTAAAATGATATAGGTAAATAAAACCTAAGCCTACTCCCCCTATACACAGCACCTATATGCTGCAGTTCCCTCTTACCCCAAGCCTATATCACATACACACCCCACCCCAGTGATGTCCCCTCAGTACAGACCCCCCCCCCACCCAGTACAGGCCGACCCCCACATAGCTCACCAGCACAGACCACTTAGTACAGAATCCTCAGTAAGGACACCCCTCCCCAGTTGGGGGGTCAGTACAGACCGACCCCCAACACAGCACAGACCCCTCAGTACAGACACCCCTCCACCTTAGAACAGATCCCTCAATACAGACCCCCCCCCCAGTAAAAAACCCTCAGTATAGCCCGCCTCTATTACAGACCCCTCAAATCCCCCCCCCGTACCGACACCCCTTCTCCAGTGTAGTCATCTCAGTACAGATTCTACAGCACAGACCCTTCAATGCAGACACCCCTCAGTATAGACACCCCCAGTGGCAGCCCGTTTTGCAGGGCACAGGTGCATAGCCACCCATCTATCCAGGCGCCTGGCCCCCTAATCTACATGCGCATGGATTCCAATGGGGTTTTTGTTTTTTTGAAGCACAGAGGCTCCAATAGGCTTCACAAAAGGGTGGGCTCAGGGCGCAGAGCACTCCGTCGTAAAACTGAGGAGAAGCCACTCCATAGATGGGGTAAGTGCAGGGCCGACCGACCGTGGGGGGTGTGGGGGGGGGGTTGGCTGTGGGTGCATTGTTTGCCGCCCCCTCCCGCGCCCAAAATGAACCCACCCCACCAGCCACCACTGGACACCCCCAATAAAAATCCCTCAGTAAAGAACCTCTTAGTACAGACCCCTTAGAACAGTCATCTCCCCCAGTACAGACCCCCTTCCCCAGTACAAAACCCTCCATACAGACCCCCATTCCCCAGTAGAGAAACCTAAGTACAGACCCTCCTCCCCAATATAGACCCCTCAGTATAGACACCCACCAATACAAATTCCTAAGTAAAGAACCACTCCCAGTACAGACCCCTCAGAACAGTCATCCCCTCCAGCACAGACCCCCTTCACCAGTACAAAACCCTCAGTACAGACCCCCATTCCCCAGTACAGAACCCTAAGTACAGACCCTCTTCCCCAGTATAGACCCCTCAGTACAAAGACCCCCCCCCCTTTCCCCTCTATCCTAGTACAGACGGGGAAGGAAAGGACTCCCTGTGACCCACAGTTTTTTTAGAGTGCCGCTCAGGCTCGATCACTACGGGGAGTAGTGTGGGTGATGCTGCAACCACTGCAGGAGTGCCAGCAAGGGATGGAGCTTATCCCAGCTCCTGTAGGCACTGGAACAAAGAGAGCAAAGATTCCTAGTGCCGCACATCCACAGAGTCCTATGGTGGTATGGGTGTCAGAAATCATGAAATCAGACAGAAGTACAGTTAAATCACACTTGTTTAATAATAAAAGTAAATAGAACAAACGTAGTCAAAACATAGCCAGAGTTACGGAACAGATAGTCAGACAAGCCAAACGTCAGGGAGCCAGAGATCAACGTAGAAAAACAGCAAGCAGGATCTGGAGCCAGAAGGGATGTCAGCCAAGCAAGTCTTTAAACAGGAATGCAGGAGAGCGTCTCTGTGATGTTGATTAAGACGAAGGCAGAGCTCCTCTGGGCTGGATGGCTTAAGTAGTCATTACTGACTAGCAGGATATCATCAACAGCTGAGTAACTGTGGAGAGATGAGGATCTGGCAATTAGCCAAAAGCTGAGCGGCCAGCTCAGAGAAGGAAGGGCTGAGCCCAGCCCTGGCAATGGGAGAAAGACAAACTCTGCCTGGGCTCCTGCCATGCTACCAACGCGTTTCACTCCGCCCCCCAGCGCTAAGTCATGGTGATGGGAAGTCGTGGGGGCGTGGCCTGGCGGGAGCCCAGGCTGAGGTCGTCCCTCTCTCTCATACCCCCATAGGACTCTGTGGATGTGCGGCACCAGGGATCTTTCCTCTCTTCCTTCCAGGAAAGGTCTTATTGCTCCCTAAACTCACCAGACCAGATGTAGCAGCAGTTTAGAGTGAGGAAAGTCCTCCTCTGGGCTCAGCCATATGACCAGACCAGGGAAGGAGGCTTCCCCTCACTTTGAACTGCCGCTGTCAGGGGAGCACCAGGTACCGACGCACTTTGTTCACCCAACATTTTTTTGCTTTTATGTTGTATGGCGCTATTGAAAAAAAAAAAAGACTATTGAGTGGATAGAGCTAAAATACATTCCTCCTCTCCTTATCAGAAAGTTGGGAGGTATGCAATAAGCTGCAAGTCATTAAAATGATTTGCGGTGTCTGTTCATTCACAGTTTATTGTGGGGTTTCTACATACGGATGCAGATTTTCAGTGCTGTGCTTGCCTAATGAAATGTTCCCTCCGCATCTCATCCCGAACAAGAAGCCCCTTCAAAAAGTGTCAGTAGCCCTCCGATAATTAATTCAAGAATGCCACTTTCACATCTGGATTCTCTTAGCATTAGTAAAAAGCTACTTAGATAACATCAAGACATGTCAGGCTGTCAGCAGGGGCGGACTGACAACTCATGGGGCCCCCGGGCAATAGGAGATTTTGGGGCCCCCCAGCAAGCTGCATGCTGTGGGGGGCACTCCATAGGCGGGAGGGGCGAGGAGCAGCGAAGAGGGACCTGAGAAGAGGAGGATCTGGGCTGCTCTGTGCAAATCCAACTGCACAGAGGAGGTAAGTATGAAATTCTTGTTATTTAAAAATAAATAAAATAACAATCCCTTTAATTAAAACCAGCAACTGTTGAGACAACACCTGGGTCAGGTCTATGTACAGTATAATGTACAGAGTGCGGGGGGTCAGGAGTAAGTAACAAACAAAACAACATATAGAGTACAACAGTCGGGATGAGCGCCACGCTCAAATCAGAGTCCTCCCTTACACCAAAGTCCCAACATTCTCCCTATACATGACAGTCCGCAGAGTCAGTCCCCCCTTACATCAGAATCTCCCCTTACGACAGAGCCCCCACAGTGGCACCCTATGGCAGAGCCCCCAGAGTGTTGCCTTTTATCGGTGTCTCTTTACACACACCTTTGCACCTTAGTGCTTGGTGTGGTGGGCAGCTGGCGGGAAAAGGCTTTAAAAAAAATCCACTTGTTGCAGCCTCTGAACTGCGCAAGTTGTCACTGCACAGGTGTGTACACAGACCTGCTGCCGGTTCCGAGGCCGAGCTCAGCAGTTCACCAATCAGAAGGCTCCAAATGGCATTAAGTGCATTTTTCATGGGTACGGGATTGTTAGAGCGATTTCTGTTGAGCGGCAGTGGGCACACATGGATCATACGGTATACACACACAGTATACACACACACAGTATACACACAGACACACACACGCACACACACAGTATACAGACACAGTATACACACAGACACATACACAGTATACAGACACAGTATACACAAAGACACACAGTATACACACAGTATACACACAGTATACAGACAGACACACACACACACACACACACAGTATACACACAGACACACACACACAGAGTATACAGACACAGTATACACACACACACAGTATACACAGTATACACACAGACACACACACACACACACACAGTATACACAGTATACACACAGACACAGTATACACACAGACACACACAGTATACAGACACAGTATACACACAGACACACACAGTATACAGACACAGTATACACACAGACACACACAGTATACAGACACAGTATACACACAGACACACACACAGAGTATACAGACACAGTATACACACACAGTATATACAGTATACACACAGACACACACAGTATACAGACACAGTATACACACAGACACATACACAGTATACAGACACAGTATACACAGTATACACAAAGACACACAGTATACACACAGTATACAGACACAGTATACACACAGACACAAACAGTATACACACAGACACACACACACACACACACACAGAGTATACAGACACAGTATACACACACACACACACACAGTATACACACAGACACACACACAGAGTATACAGACACAGTATACACACACACACACAGTATACACAGTATACACACAGACACACACAGTATACAGACACAGTATACACACACACACACAGTATACACAGTATACACACAGACACACACAGTATACAGACACAGTATACACACAGACACACACAGTATACAGACACAGTATACACACAGACACACACACAGAGTATACAGACACAGTATACAGACACAGTATATACAGTATACACACAGACACACACAGTATACAGACACAGTATACACACAGACACATACACAGTATACACACAGACACACAGTATACACACACAAAGTATACACACAGTATACACACGCACATTATACAGACACAGTATACACACAGACTACATACACATACACATACACATTAGGCATATACATACACACACAGTATATACACACCAGCACATTTCATTTAGAAATCAGTCTAACACTCTGCTGCTGCCCCATCTCCTGACATGATGGGACTTGTAGTGCCCCAGCAGCTCACAGACACATTCAGTGGTAATACAGGAGGATGATGTGTCTGTGTATTGGAGGGCAGGTAATCAGTAGGGAGGTGTAGCAGAGATTGGGGGAGAAGTTCAGAACATCCTTCCCCCAGGAGAAGTGCACTTCTCACACACAGAACAACGATCTAACAGGCTCAGTAACAGGAGCTCTGCTAGAGGAAACACAGCCTCCTCCTTCTGCTCACCAGAGAAAGCACTAATAAAACGACATTTAACTTAGCCAAGTTAGTCAACTTACCTTGCATCAGCCTGAAGTCCATCCCACACTGCAAGCTGTGTCCCCGCCTCCCTCTCCTCTCCTCCAGATGTCGGCAATGCATATCCTGCTCTGTATTCAAAGAAGCCGCGCGGGGAAAGGGGGCGTGTACACTGTGTTCCCATTGGCTGAGGAGGTAGTGGAGGGGCGGAGCAGCTATAGCCTCCAAAATTTTACATCAAAATGATGTCGGTGTCAGACATTTCAGGGACAGATGTAAAAATACACAGATTTTTACAATCTGTCCCTGGTTTTACTGAGGCTGGCAACCCTGATGGGGCCCCCTAGTGGCATGGGGCCCTCGGTCAGTGCCCGAGTGCCAGAATGGTCAGTCCGCCCCTGGCTGTCAGATATTTCCTAACACGTATATTGTTGAAAGAGTCTCTATACATCTTATTACAGGCTTTCCCTCTTCACGGCTGGGGATCATGCTAGGAGGACTCAATTCATGCTTTGTGCACAATGTGGTGATGAGATGTATTGGTATCCCAAATCCCCCCCCCCCCCTCCCCAAAAAAAAAAAAAAATTGACATTAATTAAAAGCAGACCAGGCCTAAAGAATCCAGCAACACATTTTAACTGTTTAAGATAGCAAACTGTTCACTTTCAAGACGCATTCCTCGCAGTGCTACGCCTGCCAAACTCTGTACGTGCGCAGCACTCCCACCTCGAATTGTTTGATGAAGAGAGAAGCAGGTTATTATTAATTTTTGTAAAATGCCATTGGGAGGCTGTACATTCCTCAAATGTTCTCCTGGAACTGCCAGAACACTGCCTTAGCAACCAAATGACATTCCCACTTAACTGTGTGCAAATCGAGTGCTACAAAAAAATAACACGGCGTTCCTTCCAGAGATACTCGGAGCGGAGAAATAAGGCACTAATTAGATTGATATCTGAAGGAGGTAATGTATCAATATTTCTGAGATTCTTTCCTTACTAGGACAATGTATATATTTATCAGGACACATTTAAAAAAAATATATTATATTTTGAATCGGGTAGTATAGCACATATCTGTTTAACGATTCTTAAAGCGTAACTCCACTTTTGTTGAGAAAAAAAACATTCCCCTCTTGGTGATCGATGTACATTGCAAGGATTATAACAACCTTTGTTTCAGATTCCTACCTTTTATTATTCTGAAGAGATCCCTGTTTGTTCCTCTGTGCAGAGTAGGTCTCAAGTCTCGTACACACGACCGGATTTTCCGACGGGAAATGTGTGATGACAGGCTGTTGGCGGAAAATCCGACCATGTGTACGCTCCATCGGATAATTGTTGGCCATCTTTCCGTGGACAAATGTTGGATGGCAGGTTTATAAATTTACGATTAATATAAAAAATTATATATATATATATATATATATACATATATATATATATATATATATATATATATATATATATATATATATATAGTGTAAAGTTCACGAGTTACTCTATAAGCAACTCCAATGTGTAAAAAGTTCAACAAAGTGTGAAAAGTTAAAAAAAATCAGCTCAAAAACTAGAATGTGCAAAAAGTTCAAAAATCTTCACAGTAGAAGAGAAAAAACACATAACATGTTGACTGTAGTTCAGACGATGACAACACCCACTCAATGTGCTCTCAGAACTCTTACCTCACAGGCATAAGTAAATGCCATAATTCATTAAATGAATGGTAGCCTCGATTTCAGGGCCCAAAATCAGTCAGGGTAGGAGATGCTTGGTGGAATGAAGTGTGTGTTGCCTCCAGCCCGATATCCGAATCCACATGTAAAAATAAGTAAACCTCCAATAGTGCATTACCAAAAATGAACAAAGTTTATTAAATAAAAAAATCTGCTTACATCAAAGCAGTAAAAGACATGCCAAACATAGACCAAAAACGGCCTTGTGCGCCACCTCATATGTCACTTCCGGTCCATGGTAGCAACTTCCGGTTGCGTGTTTACGTCCTACGCGTTACGTCACACCCTCGTGTCTTCCTCAGGGACACAGGTTTATACATTTTCCGCGAACAAACGTGTGTTGTCGGATTTTCCGAGCGTGTGTACACAAGCAAAGACGAGCCAGAAGAGGTCGGCCTTGTAAACCAGCATTCGTAATGGAGAATAAACATTCGTGACGTGGCAAATTTTGAAATCTCAAAATTCTCTTCTTCTTTACTGTGATAATAATGAAGCTGCTTTGCTGGTGATACTGATGGAGTTATTGCAAACAAATTTTCAAAGGTTTTTTTTTTTTTTTTTTGATATCAAGAATATCATTATTATGTTTTTTTTTTTTTATTTGGGCAAGTTACCACAACACCATTATCCTGGAGTTTTTAAGATCAAAGATACAAATATGTTGGTGTCCCTCGTCAATTTTACATTGTATTTTTTAAAATGTAACTGCCGACTCCCAAACTGTCATTTGAAGTAAAACACATAGCCAAGTATTATTCTACACAATTTTTTTTATTGTGCATCAAAAAAAGAAAACAAATAAAATTAGACATGCTATCTGCCAATAAGAACTTAACCAAAAAGTGCATTCTATGCATCCAAAAATATAGAAAATATACCAAATCAAATCATTATTCAACCAAAAAAAAGCAACAAGGCCAATAATAAGTAACACGTAATCTCCTCCGATTCCACAACATGTCTGGTTGACGAACAGCCATTCAGAAATGAACTGAAAAGCATGAAATGAAAAACGCTAAATGAAAAGCGCGAAAAGAAAAGCGCGAATCAACACTCACCAAACTTCTACTAACACGAAATTAGCAGAAGGAGCCCAAAGGGTGGCGCTAAAGAGCTGAAAAAAAAACCACGTAGTACGTCACTACGTTCGTGATTGTTGACCAACAATTGTGTGGCCGCGTGTATGCAAGACAAGTTTGGGCCAACGCCCTTCAGCCAAAAGTCCACAGTTTTGTTGGCGTAAAATCCGATCGTGTGTACGAGGCTTAATGGGAGTGGTTTCATAATTATTTATCAGCTGTGCACCTGCACAACACTAATGAGGAAATCTGCTGGGCCTGCATCCCTTTAGAGGTGTTCCTATTGAAAGTATCTCACCCAAAGTTACATTTTTTTGTTGCAGGGGATGTCTGAAATCTGACTTGTATCTAAACCCTCGTACACACATTTTCGTCTGGGAATTGTCTGGTGACAGACTGTTTGCCTAAAATCTGACCGTTAGTACGCTCCTTCAGACAATTGTTGGCCAACTTTCCGCCAACAAATGTTGGATGGCGGTCTAGTAAATTTTCAGTGGACAGCGGTCTGTTGTCAGATTTTCCTATTGTGTGTACACAAGTCCGTCACACAAAAGTCCAAAGTACAAACACTCATGCTCGGAATCAATGCTCACCAAACAGGACATTAGCAGAAGGCGCCCAAAGGGTGGAGCTCAAGAGCTGAAATTCCACGTAGTACATCACTATGTTCGTGATTGTTGGCCGTCACTACGTTCGCCAATTGTGTACCGTTTGTATGCAAGATAAGTTCCTGGCACACGCCCTTCGGACAAAAGTCTGATGATTTGTCTGCGGAAAATCCGATCGTGTGTACAAGGCTTTAGTGCAGACTTGTGGGAAAATTGATGAGCCAATCACACAAGCAGGAAATAATGTTTCTGGTGAGTGGTCAGTACATATTCTGTGTACAGAACACCTCTAGGTAGCCATATTGCATTGCATTTACAGAAAATTACAGCGGCTCCAGATTGAAAAGGAAAGGTAATTTTTAATAACATTTAATTACAATAGGACTTGTGTCGCAATTGTATACGCTATATTATTTATTATTATTCTTTATCTACTAATTTTTCCCCCACGAAAGTGGAGTTACCCTTTAAAGCGGAGTTCCACCCACTTTTACAAGGTGGTCCACCTCTCGTTTTTGGATGTCTATTTTTTTTTCTTACCTACCCTTTTAGAAAGAATAAATTTACTTCCGTCCTAGCCCGGGCCGCAGCGCAGTATGTTACGTCCTCTTCTGCGGCGAGCCCTCCTCCTTCTCCCCCGCTGCCTTCTGTGTGTGTCCCAGAAGATGAGCTGGCCATTCACAAAGCGTCTTGCGATTCGTGCATGCGCAGTAGAAAACCAGCTGTGAAGCCTGAAGGCTCCACTGCCGGTTTCCCTTAGTTGGAATGGCGGCGCCTGCACCCAAGCCGGTGGTACAATCGACCTGGGGGTGGGCGCCTTTGCAGGCACCCTGGACAGGTGTGTGTCCTTATTAAAAGTCAGCAGCTATAGTACTTGTAGCTGCTGACTTAAAAAAAAAAAAAATTGCGGCTGGAACTCCACTTTAATTGTAGCCGAGCACCACAAACTCAAAACACTATTTAATTCATTTTTAATATTAAAAGTAAACTCATCCACCCACCCTCCCATCCATGTCTCCATGCTTTTTTTTGTTCAGAAATCACCTCTTTGAACCCAACCTTTAGCATTTCTAGCCACAGCCATCTTGGGTAAGGGCAAGTGTAGCATTTACTTCCTGGAATCCATCTGCCCTTAGCTCAGACATGCAAGCAGAAGGGTGTTCTTAGCTGAGAGAGCCCCTCCTTCTCTCCTCCAGATGAAAGAGAAAAAATGCCCATGAAGACTTCTGGGATGTATGACATCATTTTGGCCTAGGCCATAAACCAGGAAGTAACTAAAGAAAAAAATATGAAAACAAGTTAATATAATATACCTTCCTATCTATTTCAGATGTAGCCAGGAGCTGGATAATATATTGCCTGCAAGTTCAGGAGACACTCTGCAGTATTGCTACCGTGAGACCGTGTTTTCTCCTAGTGCCCAGCCTGGGCTCTATGTCATAACATCCTGAAGTCGGGGTGAATGAGAACCAAGAATGGAGCAAAGCATCTTGGGACAAAGAGCCAAGTTCTATATTCAGTCGGACTGTTATGGACTACAAATCCCATCCGGCTGGGGAAGTAGAACAGAATGCTGGGAGAGGTAATAAAAAGCCTGTGTGGGGACAAAATCGCCCTCTTGGGACCACGGCCTGGATTGGCAAGCAGTGACTCGAGGTTAGACTGTGCTGCGGTCAAGTTGCGGCCCGAGGTTAGACTGTGCTGCGGTCAAGTTGCGGCCTGTGCAAAAGGAAGGAAGAGTCATCGGGACTTGTAGTAGCATCCACTGCCAGCCACTTCTGGTTGTTCAGCATCAGCCTGGAAGCCGCTCTCATCACATCCACGCCAGATCCAGCTGGGCTGCGGCGTGGTACCACACTGGGTCGAGCGCCATCCCTTGAGCAAGACTCTGCAGAGGCCTACTGTGGAGCCCTCGCGCTACTCTTCCATATCGAAGGTCACTGGGATTGGTGAGCGGGCACTTGCCCATCTTCCTATAACAAAGGACACTATATGCAGACACCGTTGTCTTGTTTCTCTGACTAAAACTTGTAGGATAACTTTGTGCTACACTTACTCTTTGCTGAGCAGCGACAGTGTTCCCCTGCTTGTCAGAACATCACAAGAAAACTTTACATCACCCTGCTTGTCTAGACACTTCAAGCACACCACTAAAGAGAGTTAGCTGAAGACGCAAGGCCTCCTTTTCTTCTGAGAGAATACAACATATCCCCCCGCCCACACACACACACGGGTTAAAAGCCATTGGTGCCACAAGAGAGCAGTTCTGAAGACGTAAGGGTCATAGCAGAGGAGTGGAGGATCAGATAAGTTAATGAGTAACTCCCCTCTAGACAAAACGAGGATGGAGGAGCAGGGAATTATCTTCCCCTAGGCTATGGGGCTGTGTGTTTCTATTGATGCACACAGTGTACAGAGCCACCACTCCTTGCATACAGGGGTAACTCTATAGGATACTGCAAGAGTAAGGAGCCACCAGTGGCGCCGCCCCCCCCCCAGCCTGAGACTCTAATTAGCCTCAAAAAAGGGTGGGCTCGGGGCGCAGAGCACTGCACCCTGACCCTACCCAGTTGTGTGACAATAGCAAATTAATATTCGCTATTGTCTTCCTAATTCTCCTCTCGGCCAATCGGGAAGCAGGTCCTGGAACCCGATTGGCCAGGAGTCCTAAGACCCCGTTGGCCGGATTCCAGGACTCTTAATTGGCTGGGAGTAAACCACCGGGACTCGGGGAGAGAGACACAGGGATAAAGGTAAGTGCTGGGCTGGCAGGGGGCCTGACGAGTAAGTGGCCATCGACAGGGAGGAGGGGGTGTGTGTGGTGGGAGGGTGGCATCGATCGAGCGATGGGGGATGGCTTGCAGGGGGGGCGGGGTGGCCGTCTTGCTGGGTAGGGGCCAGGGGTGTGGTCTGCATAGCACCGAACCACGTGCAATGTCTGGCATCACACCAGTGTAAACCGGCCCTAAAGGCATATAAAAAAAAAAAACAACAACAATATGTTATACTTACCTGCTCTGTGTAATTATTTTGCACAATGTAGCCCCGGTCCCTTGCCGGCGCTCCTGCCGAGCGCTCCCAGAGCAACCAGCTTGCTATAGGGGCACTCAGGCAGCCTTGCTCCTATGTCCATTTACACACAGAGCTGCGACTCGGCCCTGCCCCCCCTCTCCTCATTGGCTCACTGGCTGTAATTGGCAGTAGCAGGAGCCAACAGCTGCTGATCTAGCCAATGAGGGGGGTGAGACCCAGGAGAGCCGAGGCTCTCGTGCACACCCCTGGATTGTGATGGGGCTCTGGTAAGTATTGGGGGGTGGGGGGCGCTGCAACAGGGAAGATTTTTACCTTCATGTATAGAATGCATAAAGGTAAAAAAAAAACAAAAAAAAACCTTGAGCCTTTAGAAGCATTTTCTGATCCCCGTCATTTACAGACAACTAACGACCATAACTGCCTGCGAACATTCTTTAGCTGCTACAAAGTTATTTAATATCCTGACCCAAATAGGGTGTTATGTTACATTGTGTTAAAATACCAGTTACATTGTTAAACATGCAATAAATCAGCTCTTAGTGCAGCGCCCTGCTGAATATGACTTGACGTGAGCACAGAACACCTTCTGAGTTATGTCAGGAAAGAGGAAACGGCGCAGATTCCGATTCATAAACAAGGGATTAAACAGAACCCCACCTCCGTCAGGTCAGGAGACGGGACAATGGAAGTAAACACTTGTAAATTCCATTAAGCTCTTTCAGTCGCTTAACTCCTGTGATTCCGCCAGAGAGAGGAGTGGGAATGGGAATCTAGGGGGGTTTATACATCTATACATATACGTTATATTGCAGCTTATCAATAATTAGATGTGGTGGCTGTGTTTGTTTTCTTTTTTCGGCTTTTTTTGCTTTATTTTTACCTGGTGATCTGGCCATTAAAGTAAAAAATGAAAGTTTTTTTTTTTGTTTAACTGCTTGCCGACCAGCTGCCGTCATTATACTGTGGCAGGTTGGCACGGCTGCATGAATCGCCGCAGGTGTACGTCGGGCGCTTAAAGAGCGATAGTACTATATAGTGTAGTTCCGCTCGCTGTGGGGTAATAAGGATTAGAACTCATGCAGGGCAAAGCAACAGGTTGGATTTCGGTCCCATTCACATTTTCAAATGGGGCCATTTGTGATCAGCTGCAGAAGATCCAGGAGGGGGTTCCCAGCGATTAACTGCAGGGGGGAAGCCCCTCAGACTGTCTAGAGCTGATTATTTGCAAGTAATGGATGCATTGGTGATTACATGAGATATGCTGCCGGTAACCTCCTATTGCTTTCAATAGGACTTCTCACCCACAGCTAATCACAGGGAACCCCCGCTACGTCTCCCGCACCCAATCATAAACTGCCCTGTACGCAAGTGTGAATTGGGCCTAAATGCCCCCTTGCAACTGCACATGCTTACCTTTCCTTCGCTCCCCCACAGTGCCATATGAGGGCAAAAGGGCCCCCCCACTGCAATGGTTAAATATTAATTTAGTCTAGGGGTACAGGGGGGTTTATTATCCTCTCCCTAGATTCACTAACAATCTGCATTCCATTAGATTCATTGGGCAGATGAGACATCAGGGGTCTTTTACCCCGTAATGTCTTATTAAAGAAAAGCTGTTAGCAAAAAATGCATCACATGAGGGACTTTGTGTCATCTACATCAGGATTTCTCAACCCATGGTACACGTACCCCTGGGGGTAAGGGTAGGTGCCGCCTATCAGTGCCCGCTATCAATGCCTCTTATCACTGCCCCCTATCAGTGCCTCTTATCACTGCCCCCTATCAGTGCCTCTTATCACTGCCCCCTATCAATGCCTCTTATCACTGCCCCCTATCAGTGCCTCTTATCACTGCCCCCTATCAGTGCCTCTTATCACTGCCCCCTATCAGTGCCTCTAATCAGTGCCCCCTGTCAATGCCTCTTATCACTGCCCCCTATCAGTGCCTCTTATCACTGCCCCCTATCAGTGCCTCTTATCACTGCCCCCTATCAGTGCCTCTTATCAGTGCCACCTATCAGTGCCTCCTATCAGTGCTGCCTACCAGTGCCTCCTATCAGTGCCCATCGCTTTCTTGAGACAGGGGTACTTAGGAAATTTAGTTTAGACTAGCAGGGGTACTTTGCCGTAAAAGGTTGAGAAACGTGATGAAAAAAAAAAGGCTAGTAAAACGCCCAAAAAAGTTTTAAAGTGTTACTAAACCCAGCAATATGAAAATAGTTCATCCGCCCCCCCCCCCCCAGGGAGTGCTTGCTAACTGTGGGGGAGGTGCTTTAACTGTGGGAAGACAGAGATCCATGTTCCTGCTTGGCAGAAACACAAGATCTCTATCTTCCCTTGTCACAGAACGGTGAGCTGCCTTGCTTACATAGGCAGACCGCCGCTTTGTCTCTCTCGGGAAACTGATCGGCGGGTCCTGGTGGACATTGGGTCCCACTGATTGGCTCCCGCTGTGTCGAATCATAGAGGGAGCAGGTCGCCTGCGGGGCGCACGCACCCCTGCCTCGGAAGCAGTGGTCTATTTTGGTTTTGTGCTACCCTAGGCAAGAGTAAAATCGGGCGCCCACCCATCTGAATTTGCCACACCCCTTCCTGTTTAGGATCCACCCCTTCATCTGTGAACTCCACCCCTTCCTCTTTAGGCTTCACCACTACCTATTAGAGCTCCACCCCAGGAGTTGGTCAGAGACTGCAGACATGATCAGAGGCTGCGGACATGATCAGCATCTTCTCTAACATGATCATCGTCCTTCTTCTAATACATTTGCAGGTTATCATTACTTACATCACTGTGGCCATCCCCTCCGCCCGAGCCCAGCCAAATCAAGCCTGCCCGCCTCCTGCCCAAGCAGCACAACCGAGCCGAGGTGAGCTGAGACTGCCCCTCCGCTCGAGCCCAGCTGAGCCCAACCGAGTGAAGACCGCCCCCCCCACCCGAGCATAGCCGAGCAGAGGTGAGCTGAGACCACCCCTCTGCTCCACCTCAGCCGAGCCCAGTCGAGCGTAGACCGCCCCCCCACCTGAGCACAGCCGAGCAGAGGTGAGCTGAGACCACCCCTCTGCTACACCTCAGCCGAGCCCAGTTGAGCATAGACCGCCCCCCACCCGAGCACAGCCGAGCAAAGGTGAGCTGAGACCACCCCTCTGCTCCAACTGAGCCGAGCCCAGTCGAGCGTAGACTGCCCCCCCACCCGAGCACAGCTGAGCAGAGGTGAACTGAGACCACCACTCTGCTCCACCTCAGCCGAGCCCAGTCGATCGTAGACCGATCCCCCCACCAGAGCACAGCTGAGCAGAGGTGAACTGAGACCACCCCTCTGCTCGAGCACAGCCAAGCCCAGCCGAGCGGAGACAGCCCCTGCCAGTGACTTTATGCCACTTTATGTGGACTGTATTTGTGTGGCCGTCGGGACTCAGGAGGAGGTGGTTGGATTTTTTTTTGTGTGTGGGGGTGGCTTTTTTTGCTCCCGCCCCCCTTGCAAAGTGCCACCCTAGGCCTGGGCCTTGTTGGCCTAGGCCAAGAAACAGCTCTGCCCAGAAGTGTAAACTCCGTACCTGCACATGATTTTGCATAGGGAAGCTGCCTTGCCGCTGTATATGTACTGTATACGGTCGGCAAGCGGTTAATAAAACATTTTGGATTCTTCACCCAGATGTGCGGGCTGTTTACTTACACCCCATTCTCTGTTCCTGTCTAGGAAAGGTTTGCCCCTTTAACACATTTTTGTTAACACTTCTCAGGCCATATGATCTGTACTAGATAATTACATAGGGAACACATCCAGTGGGATGGAATTCAGCACATACAATGTAAAATACGTTTAACTCCAGAATAAGCCAAATAAATGATTTCCAGACTTGCTGTAAATATTTATATAATCTACAGGGGATAAGAAATCTTATAGCGATTGAATTGTCATTACATTTATCCCCCACCCAGTAAAAAGGAGGGGGGGGGGGTATATATATTTTATCTGGAAATGATGTATAAATATTTCAATATGTTGAAAACGTTTTTCAGATCCTGAATGTTGAAATAGTTTGTTATGCATAGGTTACTTCATAAGGAACGCGTTAACGTCCTATTTGCATACGACAACAGAATGTAATTGAGGCTGATTGTAGTTAGGACCCCTAATCAGCAGTAATTGGTAAAATCTGGCCATACATCCAGAGACGCCTTTTTAAGGGCTCGTTCATAATAGTTGTGCAGTAAAACAATTTATTTAACATGAGGACCGGTGTCTGTAAAGTGTCGGCAGTGGGGCGGGGGGAGGGGTGCATTGCATCGCTACACTGCAAAGAACCGTTTATCGGCTACTTTTTGTTTTTTTTTTAACGTTCGCACCTTAGTGAGCAATTTTTATTAATTTATTTTGTGTTCATTTTAATTAAGGTGATTGTAAAGGTTCAGATTCAAAAGGAAAAAAAAACAAGTTATACTTACCTGCTATGTGCAATGGTTTTGCACAGAGCAACCCGGATCCTCCTCTTCTGAGTCCCCCCCACTTCTTGCCCCTACCCCCCCCGCCGAATGCCCCCATGGCAAGCCGCTTTATATGAAGCACTCGTGTGTGCTCGCTCCCGAGCTTTCTGTGTGTCCTGGCTGTGATCGACAGCAGCCTCTGTATAAAAGAGCGGGAGTGGAAGCCTCTGTGTCAGGGAGCAGAAGTCTCTGTATAAGGGAGCGGAAGTCTCTGTATAAGGGAGCGGAAGTCTCTGTATAAAAGAGCGGGAGTGGAAGCCTCTGTATCAGGGAGCGGAAGCCTCTGTATAAAGGAGCGGAAGTCTCTGTTTAAGGGAGCAGAAGTCTCTGTATAAAGGAGCGGAAGTCTCTGTATAAAGGAGCGGGAGCGGAAGTCTCTGTATAAAGGAGCAGAAGTCTCTGTATAAAGGAGCGGGAGCGGAAGTCTCTGTATAAGGGAGCGGAAGTCTCTGTATAAAGGAGCAGAAGTCTCTGTATAAAGGAGCAGAAGTCTCTGTATAAGGGAGCGGAAGTCTCTGTATAAAGGAGCAGAAGTCTCTGTATAAAGGAGCGGGAGCGGAAGCCTCTGTATAAGGGAGCGGTAGCCTCTGTATAAAGGAGCGGAAGCCTCTGTATAAAATAGTGGGAGCGTAAGTCTCTGTATAAAAGAGCGGATGCCTCTGTATAAAGGAGTGGGAGCGTAAGTCTCTGTATAAAAGAGCGGATGCCTCTGTATAAAGGAGTGGGAGCGTAAGTCTCTGTATAAAAGAGCGGAAGTCTCTGTATAAAGGAGCGAAAGCCTCTGTATAAAGGAGCGGGAGCGTAAGTCTCTGTATAAAAGAGCGGGAGCGGAAGCCTCTGTATAAAGGAGCGGGGGCATAAGTCTCTGTATAATGGAGCGGGGGCGAAAGTCTCTGTATAAAGGAGCGGAAGCCTCTGTATAAAGGAGCGGGAGCAGAAGTCTCTGTATAAGTGAGCGGGAGCGGAAGCCTCTGTATAAAGGAGCGGGAGCGTAAGTCTCTGTATAAAAAAGCGGGAGCGGAAGTCTCTGTATAAAGGAGCAAAAGCCTCTTTATAAGTGACCGGGAGCAGAAGCCTCTGTATAAGGGGAAAAAAAAAAACAAGTAAAAAGGCGCAAAGCAGGTATACCTCACAAAACAGATCCTAAATAGTCCAATGGCAGGGTTGGTATATACAGATGTATATAGATGTATATACAGGAGAAAGTCAATCAGGGCTGCCACCAAAAAAGACCAGAAGCAAGGTCCAATAGGCTGAGGAAGATAAAACAAGGAAGAGGGGCGCCTCTGAGTATATATCAATAATCATTTATTTACAACAAACAATATCCACTCACATGGAAGACTGTAGTATTGCGTTCCGGTGCATCTCTGAGTAGAGGAGAGTCTGGAGGACCACAAGTCTCAGCAAGTCCGTGCAGTGCTGGTCACACATCAGGTCCTGGCAGGGATGGATGGTGGTGGCAGAGCAAGGTGGGAGCTCCCTCGGGTCTCCAGGTGACACTTCCGGATAGATGGTAGGTTAAAAGTAACATAGACCAACGGTCTGTGGGTTCCAGGGAGGGGGAATGCTTGAGAAAGGAGTGCCGCTATTCCTGTCACCAATAGCGCGCAGACTCGGAAACGCGTCGCATAGCTGTGACGTCACGGTCCGGCGCCGCGCTGTGCTTGCTTTCCAGGCCTCGTTCTGGCTCCCTGTACGGCCGTTACCATCTCTCTCCCACGGAGCCGTACGAGCCTCAGACGGCAGCGCGCCCGGCGATCGGCCTTTGGCGTCCCCTCTCCCCCTCCCTGGAACCCACAGACCGTTGGTCTATGTTACTTTTAACCTACCATCTATCCGGAAGTGTCACCTGGAGACCCGAGGGAGCTCCCACCTTGCTCTGCCACCACCATCCATCCCTGCCAGGACCTGATGTGTGACCAGCACTGCACGGACTTGCTGAGACTTGTGGTCCTCCAGACTCTCCTCTACTCAGAGATGCACCGGAACGCAATACTACAGTCTTCCATGTGAGTGGATATTGTTTGTTGTAAATAAATGATTATTGATATATACTCAGAGGCGCCCCTCTTCCTTGTTTTATCTCTGTATAAGGGGGGCTCGGGGGGAAGCTGCATACTGAAAGTGGTTGGAAAAGCGGAAGGTTTTTTTATCTTGATGCATTCCATGCATCAAGATAAAAAAACATTCTGTGTACAGCAGCCCCCTAACAGTGGCGGCTGGTGCTCAAAATTTTTGGTGGGCACCAACAAACCAAAAAAATACTGAACCCCCCCCCCCCCATCAATTGCATCCTCACTGTGCCCATCAAATGCAGCCATTGTGCCCATCAAATGCAGCCATTGTGCCCATCAAATGCAGCCACTGTGCAAATCAAATGCAGCCACTGTGCAAATCAAATGCAGCCATTGTGCCCATCATATGCAGCCACTTGTGCCCCATCTGCAGCCACTTGTGCCCCATCAAATGCAGCCACTTTTGTCAATCAAATGCAGTCACTTGTTCCCATCATATGCAACCACTTGTGCCCCATCATATGCAGCCACTTGTGCCCATCAAATGCAGCCACTTGTGCCCATCAAATGCAGCCACTTGTGCCCATCAAATGCAGCCACTTGTGCCCATCAAATGCAGCCACTTGTTCCCATCAAATGCAGCCACTTGTTCCCATCAAATGCAGCCACTTGTGCCCATCAAATGCAGCCACTTGTGCCCATCAAATGCAGCCACTTGTGCCCATCAAATGCAGCCACTTGTGCCCATCAAATGCAGCCACTTGTTCCCATCAAATGCAGCCACTTGTGCCCATCAAATGCAGCCACTTGTGCCCATCAAATGCAGCCACTTGTGCCCATCAAATGCAGCCACTTACCCTGGCAATAAACACCCCCTGCTCAGGCTCACAGCTGCTGGCACTTGCACACCCCCCCTCTGGGCTCACAGCTCTAGACCCCCCCCCCCCACGGAGGTCCAGCACTTACCTGAAGACTCGCATCCTCTGTGTCTCCGTCCACTCTCCTCCACACTCGGGCAGCAGCAGCGGTGGAGGTGCCCGCTCCTCTCATGCTTCCCCAGCTTGCCAAAGTGCTACTAGGCATCCAATAGGTTTGCCTGGCGCTTTTCCCAATCGGGAAACAGGTCTCACCGACCTGCCTCCTGATTTGCGGGGAGGCACTGTAATGTGAAGATAGCGAAAATTCATTCGCTATGGTCACACAATTGGGTGGGATCAGGACGCACTCTCTGCGCCCCGAGCCCACCCTTTTTTGAAGCCGATTAGAGCCTATGGCTCTAATCACGTGTTTTAAAAAAAAAAAAACCCTCCCACCCCCGCCATAGGAATTCATGTATGCAGCGTCCTGAAAGGGGCCGGGCGCATGGATAGGGAGGCGGCGGCAGGGAAAGAGGGGGCGGCGCCCTCAATGCACGGGCCGCCACTGCCCCCTAATACTTACCTGAGTCCCATCTCTATCCAGTGATGTCCATGATTGCCTCGGTCGTCCGTGACTCCCCCTCCTGATTGGCTGAGACCCAATATTGCGCCATCGGCTGCCGCTGCTGTCAGAGTCAGTTAGCCAATCAGGAGAGAAAGGGGTCGGGGTTTAACCTGGGGCTCCTTGTGTGAATGGACACATGGAGATGCAGCTCGGCTCGGGTGCCCCCATAGTAAGCTGCTTGCTGTGGGGGAACTTGACAGGAAGGAGGGGCCAGGAGAGCTGAAGAGGGAGGAGAAGAGGAGGATCCGGGCTGCTCTGTGCAAAACCATTACACAGAGCAGGTAAGTATAACATATTTGTTATTTTTATAGAAAAAAAAACAAGACTTTACAATCACTTGAAGTTTTTTTTACCTTAAAGTGGATGTAAACCCACTCACATCAATTATAAAGTAATGGCATAGTGCTGAACTATAAGGATATGCATGCCTCCTGCCAGTGGCGGAAGTATAGGGGTCGCTGAGGTCGCCATGGCGACTGGGCCCCATACTGCAGGGGGCCCTTGAGGGTCCACACTGCCGGGTTCCCTTACCGGCAATGGTGGCGACAGCACCTGACAGCTGATGTAAACATGAGCTGTGGTACCGACATCGCTGGGCTCCAGGACAGGTAAGTGTCCTATTATTAAAAGCCAGCAGCTGCAGTATGTGTAGCTGCTGGCTTTTATTATTATTATTTATTTTTTTTGGCGGACTTCCGCTTTAATGCAGAGAATGCATGCAGAAAGTGGATGTTATATTATGTATGTGAGCACTAAAATTCATTTTAGTGTATTTTTTTCCTAAAAATATGCATTTGATAAACAGCTGTGCAAACATTGTACAACATAAAAAAAATGCAATTCCCATCATTTTATTCTCCAGGGTCTCTGCTTTTAGAAAATATGTCATTGTTTGGGAACTCTAAATAAATTTCTAGCAAAGAATGCTGATTTTAAAACGTGGGTGAAAAATTCAAAAATTGCCCCCGACACAAGTAGTTAAAATTTTTATTGTAGATATATTCATTTTTAAAATTTCAATGCTTTTGAAAGTTCTTAATGCTCTTGTAATTTAGATGTAGGCGTATGTTGATATTATTAATTGTTCTTGTGTTTTATGTTTTTCTTTAAAATTGTTAAAGGGTTAAAAAGTGTTGTCGTTGCTTACATATATCAAATGCTTTGAATTTCACACGTAGGTGCTGTCATAGGTTGGGAGTGTTTGGAGCCACGCAGGAATTATGAAGCCTGGAAACATTTAGGGAATTATTGTATTATTATGTTCCATAGAAGAAACTAAATAAAAGCCAAGTTATGTTTATATGATCAGTCAGTTTAAACCCAGGATGTTGATAAAGAGAACTTAATGATTTTGACGGGGCGTGAGCCTTAGCGAAAACTGTTGTATTTTATTTTTTTGTATTATCATCTCATATAAGCAGAATATGATATAAGAAAATAAACCGGGAAAATACCAAAATTTTATATTCTGGTAATAATGCTGAAACTGCTTTCCAGCTTTTCTTTCTAGGGAATTGTTTCTATCACATGATCCTTCATTATGGTTTTTTTTTTATCCAATACATTTTCTTAAAGGTACACCTAAAGCCCAACTTTAGGCTAAACCTTTATTTTTTTAAATGGGCTCCCATTTATAAACAGTAGTGACAATAATACTCGCCTTTTTTCCAAAACTGCCCCTTAAGTACGTAAGTAGGTTAAAGTAGGTTAAATAATAGGTTTAGTAAGTAGGTTAAATAATGGCCAGCTTGGCTCACACTGGAAGACTGAGGACTCGAGGCCATGACCAAGGCCATCACCCTGCCCCCTTTAGGAGGCATCTCCACAGCACTCTTTATTTACCATGTCCCGGTGCATAGGTTAGTGCTGACATCATCATGTCAGCACGATTTTACCTCAAGTAGGACTGTTTAACTTGGAGAAGTGATGAAGATGACCCTGTGGCTTCACATGATCGGTCTGAAGAAAATGTATATACAAAATCAAAAAGTATAAAATACAGCCAGCAAGGGCCATAGGGGGAACAGAAAGAGCCGAGGGTTATGCCGCGTACACACGGGCGGACTTTTCGACCGGACTGGTCCGATGGAATGAATCCGTCGGACAATCCGACCATGTGTGGGCTTCGTCGGATCTTCAGCGGACTTTTTCTTTCGAAAATCAGACAGACTTTAGATTTGGAACGTTCCAAATCTTTCCAACAGACTCGAGTCCGGTCGAAAAATCAGTTCGTCTGTATGCTAGTCCGACGGACAAAAAAAGGACGCAAGGACAGCCATTGGCTACTGGCTATGAACTTCCTTATTCTAGTCCCTTCGAATGTCATCACGTTCAAAGGAACAGATTTTTTAATGGACTTTAGTCCGTTCGTGTTTGGAAAGTCGAAAGTTGGAAAGTCCGTCGTAACGCCGTTGAAAGTCCGTCGGAAAGACCGTCGGATGTTTGATGCTGAAATGTCTGCCCGTGTGTACACGGCATTAGGCTTTAAATCCAACTCAGCATTGCTTATTTGGTGGTCCCACTTTTCTATTCTGCAGTTACTACTGACTGGATAATGAAAGAGAAGCAAAAAACTGATAAAGCAATTTCATTGATGTCATCTGTCCACCTCTCCAACTCAGCCAGAGGAAGCCTTGTTTTTATTCATAAAATTACAAGGCCTCATGTGAATGGCTGTCCGACTTAATTTTGTTCCAGAAATTGGGTGGGAGGTCCCCATCCCATTGCCAGACCACAGTGATGTATACTGTACGTAGCTGATGCCAAATACAGTTTACATATCGCTGACAGCGGGCGCATTATTATTATTGAAGGAAATAATTTGTTTGAAACAGTTTGGTCCAAATGATTAAAAGTTAAATGAAACCTGGAGTTAGACTTTAACGAATGGTCTCCTCCTCCTACCAGCCTCAGGCCTGTGAACAAATCGGAGGATTCAGGAGTGTCCATGCTGGATGTGGACACTTTTAGTTGCCTGGTGAGGGCCCTCAAGAATCTTTATGACCCCAGTGATGGCCAATACAGGAAACTCTACGATCCCAGCGATGACCAATACAAGAACTTATATGACCCCAGTGATGATCAATACAAGACCCTCTACTACCTCAGTTATGGCCCATACAAGAACCTTCAAAACCCCAGTGATGGCCCATATATGAACTTCTATGACCCCAGTGATGATCAATAAAAGAACCTCTACAGCCCCAGTGATGGCCCATACAAGAACCTTCAAAACCGCAGTGATGGCCCATACAAGAACTTCTACAATCCCATTGATGGTCAATACAAGAACCTCTACAACCCCAGTGATGGCCAATACAAGAATCTCTAAAACCCCAGTGATGGCCAATACAAGAACCCCTACAACCCCAGTGATGGCTAATACAAGAAAATAGCATAGCAGACATGGCTCAAGAGCTCCAATAGGTTAAGACACCACAACACAAAACAGAAAAAACAGGAAGCAGATACAAGGATGACAACATATGATTTGACAGATGATACTGTCTTCCATTGGCCAAAACAAGAGCTCCTGAAGCCTGAAAACACATGAAAAACACACAAAAATACTTAAAAATCTCCAAAAGCTGCAAAAAAAAAACCAAAGAAAAACGTTTTGCCTTCAGTTCTGGTATAACTTTCACTGTATATTTCATTGTTTTTTTGTTTTAATTTAATGCATAACTGGACTATAACCAGCATTTTTTTTAGCTATAGTCAGACTAAGGGGATGCACAGCCACCATGCTAAGTAGTTCTAATTTTTATCCTGTCATTCATCCTCTCCATCTGGCCGCCCTGCTGTTTGAATTTTTGTAGTTGCCAGTATTCTCGTCTTCTGAGTCACCTATAACTTAGTCTATGTTGCGTGTTTCTGGTTTCTGGAATTTCAGGTCATGTGTTTCTGGTTCACATACTAGTGGAAAATTTAATTTCCGGTGGTATTATGAGAGGGCTAAGACAAAACTCCCACTTTACTTGCTAGCTTCACAGCCATTACCTATTACTGTATGTAGACACCCCTGTAATTAACAGCTTTGAGCCTTCCTCACCTTCTGGTCATTACTCAGCATTGAAGTTCAGGTCACATTGCGGTGCACACTAGCCCAAATCAGAAATGCTTAAATAGACTGCCAGACATTTAATCTGTGCCTGAGCAACAGGTTCTGGTTGACTTCTATGTGTCAGCACTCCTCAGAAATACTAGTAATGGGAGAGAGGACATCTGTGTACCATGAACATTACATATCACAGTGTAATTCCTGTAAGTAACAGCTTTGAGCCTTCCTCACCTTTTGGCCGTTACTCAGCACTGAAGTCCAGGTCACACTTCAATGCACACCTGTCTTAATCAGTAATGCTTAGATAGACTATCATACAGTACATTCAGCCTGTGCCAGACCAACAGTTTCTGTTTGACTTCTCTCTGTCTGCACTCCTCAGTATCACTCCTGTAGTTTGGACTATATTGCAATGTTGTTTTACATCTGTTATCTCCAATTGCCTTGAGCTTTCTGTTGTCTTCTGAGACCACCCACCTGTGAACTTCATCCTACTGTAGAGCCTTAGCATCTGTCATATCTGTTAGTCCACTTTCACCCATGGTGACACTGTGAGTCCATCTAACTCCATGAGGACCCTGTTCCCATGACTAGCCCTTCTGCTCAGATAGTAAAGTACTAGTAAAAGAAGAGAGCAGATCTGAGTAACATGAGCATTACCTATCATGGAGTAAATAACAGCTTTTAGCTTTCCTCATCTTTTGTTCGTTACTTAGCACAGAGGTTTAGGTCACACTGTGTATACACACCTGCCCCAATGAGGAGTGTTTAAATAGACTGCCTCCCATTCAACCTGTGCTTTATCAACAGGTTGTCTGACTTCTGTCTGCACTCTTCAGGATCACTTATGTATTTTGGACTATATTGAAATTCTGTTTTGAATCTGTTCTCACTATTTGCCTTAGCATCTGTTACGTCTGTTAGACAGCTTTCACCCATGGTGGGACTGTGAGTCAAGCAAACTCCTTGACAACCCTGTTCCCATGAGTAGTCCTTTAGCTCAGATAGTGAAGTGCTAGTAAGGCACAGACTGTGCACAGAATCATACAGAAATACGTGAAAATTGTTTAATGGCATCCCAAACACAGGCAGCAGATGCAGGTTTTTTGTATGTGGCAAAACACACCACAAATGCACCAGAATGTGCAAATCTCTTATGCCCCGTACACACGGTCGGACTTTGTTCGGACATTCCGACAACAAAATCCTAGAATTTTTTCCGACGGATGTTGGCTCAAACTTGTCTTGCATACACACGGTCACACAAAGTTGTCGGAAAATCCGACCGTTCTAAACGCGGTGACGTAAAACACGTACGTCGGAACTATAAACGGGGCAGTGGCCAATAGCTTTCATCTCTTTATTTATTCTGAGCATGCGTGGCACTTTGTCCGTCGGATTTGTGTACACACGATCGGAATTTCCGACAACGGATTTTGTTGTCGGAAAATTTTATAGCAAGCTCTCAAACTTTGTGTGTCGGAAAATCCGATGGAAAATGTGTGATGGAGCCTACACACGGTCGGAATTTCCGACAACAAGGTCCTATCACACATTTTCCGTCGGAAAATCCGACCGTGTGTACGGGGCATAAGTCTGCAAAGGTGCAAGAGCTTCCTTGGTGCATTTGTCATACGCAGTGCAGCCCATTCTAGTGAATAGCCTGTCCTATGCCCATTGCACAAAAACACGTTAATGACGCGCAAAAGTGCACATTCCCGCTACAATAGGTTTGGAAAGGGCCTAAGAGGAGAGAGGAGATCTGCGTATCATGAGTAACACAACACTGATTGTACCCTAAGTTCACTGAAGTTGTCAGGTACCCTTTGAAAGTAGGGTGTATAGAGGAACCTCAAGGATGAGGCGTGGGAGGGAGGGGGAGGAACAACTAGTACTAGTGATGGCAGAATGTAACTTCACCAATGCAATTCTGGCTTCACTCCGGGCTCTGGTTATACAAAGATATTTCTGAATGAGGAAAACATTTTAATGCATTCAAAAAGTCTTCCAGCACAGTAGAAGGTTTATGTTCTTTACAAATGAATGTTGTGACATTTTAAAGCCCTGATGTGACCCTTTTTGGAGATGTCTATTTTTGGAACCCTTATATCAGTACATAGCTTTTTCAAATATGTAATATACCGTGCATGGGGACGTTTATTCTATTATTCATTAAAAGGAATGTACAGTATGTTCATTTTATTTGTTATCAATTATTGTACGTTGTATATTAATACTGAAAAAGAATACTTTAAAAAAAGTCAGATAAATATGAAATATAGCAAATGAATGTTACATTTTTACCTTTTTGCAGGTGGAGCTCTGGGCTCCTTTTTACATTTTTGCTAGGCTTGCCTTAAGAGATCCCTTTATGCTCTACTGCCAGACAGTCATAATTCTAGGGATGTCATTGACTTACAGTATATGGTACTGGTGGGTGGAGCAGAACATCGACAGTGATAGATGGTACAGTGCACTGGAGTCATGGCACAGATATCCCCCATTGTGTGTGTGGCAAAGTCCAGGGCCTCTTTTGGCTTAATGGTTACCTCCAGAGTTAGGGAGAGCTGACATCCCTCAGTGTAGAGTGGGTTACAAGGCATGGTGGGTGTAATGCAAGATGAACAGGTGGGCGCCAGACACTTTTTAAATGCAAAGAGATTTATTGTCTCTTAAACAGAGTTGTGGGAGAGAGGGTTAGGGCCAGGACACCCTTAGGTAGAGCAAAGATAATTAGCAGACTCCGAGACTTCTATAGGTAGACAGCTATACAGGTGAAGGCCTCCAGCAGGACACCCCCTCTGTATAGGCAGGACCGCTCTCTACTATGGCAACAATCTTGTGGCTGTTACTAACAGTAAAAGTATTCAACTATCTGCAACACGAACAGTTCTCTTTACCCCACACTCACTCACTATGGGTCTTCACTTAACGAGCTCCCAGTCTCTCTCATTAGATGTCACGTGCCTGGTCCTGAAGCCAAAACGCTGAGAGGGCTCTCCTTGCGGCTGAGTGCTTGGTGTCCCTGAAGGTGGAAACAGGGAACACGAAGCCCAGAGAAGCAGGGATTGCCGGCTGTGCCACAGATGGGAGATGCAGGTGTAGAGATATCTCTGTAGGTGGATACCAGATAAGGTGAGCAGTAGGACCCAGTGGACCTGATGATTGTGCAGACAGCACACAGCAGGAAACAGGTTGCAGTGAAGATTGTAGCAAGCTGAATTCAGCAAGTATGGATTGCAGGCTGGTGCAACAGGTAAGTACTGCAGGTAGGTACAGCAGGCTGGAAACTGCGGGTAGGCACCAGGACGGATCACAGCAGATGGGGTGAAGCAGGAAGCGTAGACAGGGACGGGTGCCAAGGTCGGTAAGTCAGTGGTCAGCAGACAGAAGAACAGACGTGGTCAGGCAAGCCGAAGTCATACACAGGGCAGGAGACAAGAGCAGATCCGTGGACAATCCGAGGTCAGAGCTGGGAGAGAGACAAGAGGTATCCAAGGGCAGGCCGGGTAGTAAATAGGAGATCAGAAGCATAAGCACACACAGGAACAGGAAGCAGGAAGCTGAAGACCAGTCATCAATGTCCATGTGCTGCAGTCACTCTTTTAAAGGCCAGAGGGCGCCAGAATCTGACAAGCATTGCGTGGGCCAGGGGGGACCCTTAGTGGCGACAGCTCTCCCTCTACCTCCGACTACGACTGGTTCCCCAGCCGGCAGAACCGTTACTTCTGGTTGGACTACAAACTCTGCAGTCCCAACCCTACGCTGCTTTCCTGCTTCTGGTTTGGCCCTCAGACAGTCTAGCAGCCAGATGTCCCCGGGATAGGCCTTAGGTTTCTGGCCTAGCAGCCTGGGGCAATACAACACACGTCCACCCAGACAGCTGTCCAGGTGGCACAGAACCCCCGATCACCTGACTCCACCTAAATAAATAGGTTCTCCCAGCAGGCCAAGAGACCCAAGAAAATCCCTGCCCATTGGCTCATACACCCTATTCATTCCTAATCTGTCCTTCCAATGCCCTTGTCTCATCCAATGTCACCAGATACCTGGCCATCTAGCGACAGAAGAGAGAAGTGCAGCAATTCCAGAATTGGGGCAAAATCATTTGACCTCCTAACAATTGGCCAAGGCAACTATCACTTGGCAAATAAATTTAATAGCAACCCTGTCTAAACATCAGGGTGCTACATGTGTATATGAGTTACAGGTAATCAGCCATCCTAGCCTTAAAGTGGCTTACCATCAGTTGTCTACACTGTTCCTTTAAGGGCATTGTGGTAGAGGAAGTCAACAGTGTTTAAAGTGGTTGTAAACCCTTTACAACCACTTTAAACTACAGGCAAGCCTATAATTAGGCTTACCTGTAGCTGCACTGGATATCTCCTAAACCTGCACGGTTTAGGATATATCCCTGTATTTGCATGTGCCGACATCATCGGCACATGCGCACTTAAGCCAACTGAAGCAATGGGACGTACGTGCCGTTGCTTCAGTTGTACTGTGCCGTTCCAGGCAGCTCCCGCACGCATACGCGGGAGTGACTTCATCGCAGCTCCGGCCAATCACAGCGCCGGAGTCACGATACCCGGAAGTAACCTCCGGGAGAGACGAGGACAGCTGCGGGGGCTTCACTCTCGGGTAAGTAATTCATAATGAGCTAGTATGCTATGCATACTAGCTCATTATGCCTTTGTCTTGCAGGGTTTTGTTTTTTTTGTTACCCTGGGTTTGCAACCACTTTAAGAGAATGCTACAGCTCAGAACCAGAACTTCTCGATTTGTATTTTTCATTACTCATAAATTCCTGAAACCTTTACATATACCAGCAAATGAAAGTGATTGATGTTTTGCACAATTGAGAATTTCTGGCTTTTTAAAAAACTAAAGTTGATGTTAATGAAAATTGATGTGTTTTGCCAAGTAACGGAAAGGTGGGGTTAGTAAGAGTCATTAGGGATCCTGAAGTACTGTCAACGCTCACACGTTAAACTATGTGCAGTCAGAAGAGCATTCCACTATTATTCCATACAGCAGACAAGCCCATTGTATGTCTGGGTTGGGTCATAGTCAGACAATTAGAAAGAAATCTATTTTTTGAAGCTTGATTTTGTCTCATTTGTAGTTAAGCTCCTCCTTAAGTGAAATCAGATCTAGTACACATTGTTCTTTGTTTATTTGGAGCAGGGAAAGTTCTCCACCCATTGAGATCACTCAGTGGAGGAAAAATAACATACCTGCGGATACCATAGTGGTGCTAATATGCTGTCAGTTTTATTCATTTTATCCAGCTGAGAAAAGATGTTTTAAATGTAAAACCAATGCCAACCTCAGAGGGGCGAGAACCCACTGAGCAGGGACCCCAGTAGGACTGAAAATGCTGGCGGTGCGCCTGCTACAAGCACATATACAAGAACTGTGGGTGGTCTGAATTCAGAAATCCCTTCAGACCATCATTATTACTACAGACTCCCGGGGCAGAGGGACGACGCCCAGGACCAACAACCCAAAGTCCCATCAAGTCAGAGGACATGGTCGAGTCAGGCCTAGTGGTAGCCGCCTTAGTTAACAGGCAAGAAATCCCATGCCTGATTGGCACTGGGTCAGAGGTGATGGTCATGGAGTACGATTTCTATGTGCAGAGATTTGGAGCATGAGAAAAGTTAGACCCCTGCTGGCTATCCTTCAGAGCGGCCTGTATCTGTGAGGCCCAGCAAGGGGTGAAAGTGATCTGAGCCCCTCTGTAGGCAGCTATGGCTTCCTGGGATGAGACCCAATACAGGTCCCTACTAGAGCAGCTGGATATCCCCTTTAAAGACTTTTCTCTACCCCAACAAAGACTGCTTCACCAGTTGCTGGAAAAACACCTGCTTTTGTCTGCCACCAGTCCAGGGGACTGCGGGTTTACTGAAGCCATTATTCAATCACCCCATACACACGGGGGATGCACAGCCCATATGGGAGTAGTACCGTCACATTCCCCCAGCATTGTGCCAAGGGGTCAAGGAATTACTCATGCTTCAGAGTTGAGTGATCAAGGAAAGCCACAGTACATGGGCCGCTCTTGTCCTCCTGGTGCGAAAGAGTTTTGTTTAGACTGCCGTAAGCTCAATGCATGCACCAACAGGGATGCCTACCTGCTTTCTTGGGTCGAGGAATCCCAAATGGCCCTTGAACAAGCCAAATTCTTCTCCACCTTGTTTCTGGCCAGTGGCTACTCGCAATTCCCGGTGTGGGACCAAGACCCAGAGAAGACCTCCTTTATCATGCCCTTGGGACTATTTGAATTTATTTGCATGCCCTTCGGGCCTCAGTATAACCCCCAGCACCTTCCAGCGCCTAATGGAAAGATGTCTTGAAGTCCTCAATTTCGAGACTGTGTAAGTTTACATCAATGATATCATCATCTTCTCCAATACATTTGAACACGTTAAGCATCTGGACCGGATGTTGGTAAAGACTGCCAAGCACTTCTGAGGAAGCAAGCTGGAGGTCAAGTGGGACTACACCCTGTACTAGATGATGAGACAGCCTTTCCCACCTACCCCTGTCTATGATCTGGTCTCAGAGGGGCCTGAGCCCGTGAAGAAGCGACCACATCGAAATATGCTGAGGCCTTGTGTGCAAAGTGAGGACTGTGCCAGAAAACCTACTGAAGGATGGGAGGTGTTTGATGTTGTGGATCTTCCCCCGAAGTGTGAAGCCCCAACTGACTGAATTCTGCTGCCCCTCGTGCTCAAGTCTCTGGTCTTTCATGGCCCTGAGCCTGATGACGTTGGAGTTAGGAGCCCAGAAGTTAGATCCATCCTTTTCAGTACCACAGACTGAGTACTGACTCATCGGAGGACTCAACCTTGGGCTCAGGTAAAGAGGAAATAGAAGACACGTCTGGTCCCCTTCCACCTGAGGCCCCTGAGTCACTTGTCTGCAGTTGAACATTTGCCAAGTGACTCTGCAGAGAACCAAGAGACTTGACACCCTTTATGGTCTAACCTGCAAGATATTCTGACTATTTTGTTTGAAATTGTTTATTATTCTGCCTTAAACATACTCTGATTATGTTTTTTTCACCATTGTTATTGTTGTTTCCATGTTGTTGTGATGCCAAGGACAACATCTTGCCCCTTCACAGCGGCACTGCAGTTGGAGAGGAAGTCAAGAGGAATATGGTTCCTCTATGGTTTCTTGGGTCACTGGGGAAGCTATCCAATTAGATGCTGCCACCCCATGTGACTCTAGCAGCCATCTTGGGTCAGGCAGAGCCTTTTTAAAGGGCCTGGCTCCCAGGCTTGCTGCGCATTTTATGAGTGGGTGGAGTAGGGACAGGTACCCCACCTGGTAGGAATAGAACTAGCGACAGGGAAAGGTTCCTGATGAGGAGTGAAAACTTACGGCTCACAACTTCTCTGGATATCTTCCTGCTTAGGCAAGAGACAGCCAGGCCGCATTCTGCTCCTCCTAACAGGCGCTGTCAATTTGGCTGAAACCTGCTTTCCACGCGCTGTTGGACTTGTGAGTGTTCCCAGTCGGGCAGTGGCGATGTTAGGTGGGTGCGGGGGGTGCGGGCCGCACCCGGGTGACATCCGCCAGAGGGGTGACACCCGTAGGTAGCGGCACGCACTGCTAACACTTCCCGCTGCCCTGATCTGCGCCTCAGGTCTTCCACTGTGTCCCTCAGCGCAGCGGACTGAAGCCGCCTCCCCCTCCTCTCTGTTTACATCTACACAAGAGGAGGAGGAGCCCGAGGGACACACACAACTGTGTGTATCTGTCCGTGCTGTTCTGAGGTCTGTAAACTTTATGTATATGTGGGTGGACATGTGCAGGGGGTGTCTATACTAATGGGGGGTCTGCACTGAGGGGGGATTCTATACTAATGGGGGGTCTGCACTGAGGGGGGATTCTATACTAATGGGGGGTCTGCACTGAGGGGGGATTCTATACTAATGGGGGTCTGCACTGAGGGGGGAGAGGGGGGATTCTATACTAATGGGGGGTCTGCACTGAGGGGGATTCTATACTAATGGGGGGTCTGCACTGAGGGGGGATTCTATACTAATGGGGGTCTGCACTGAGGGGGGATTCTATACTAATGGGGGTCTGCACTGAGGGGGGTTCTATACTAATGGGGTTTGGCACTGAGGGGGGATTTTATACTGATGGGGGTCTGCACTGAGGGGGATTCTATACTAATGGGGGTCTGCACTGAGGGGGATTCTATACTAATGGGGGGTCTGCACTGAGGAGGATTCTATACTAGTGGGGGGGTCTGCACTGAGGGGGGATTCTATACTAATGGGGGGGTCTGCACTGAGGGGGAATTCTATACTAATGGGGGGTCTGCGCTGAGGGGGGTTCTATACTAATGGGGTTTGGCACTGAGGGGGGATTTTATACTGATGGGGGTCTGCACTGAGGGGGGATTCTATACTAATGGGGGTCTGCACTGAGGGGGGATTCTATACTAATGGGGGGTCTGCACTGAGGAGGATTCTATACTAATGGGGGGGTCTGCACTGAGGGGGGATTCTATACTAATGGGGGGTCTGCACTGAGGGGGGATTCTATACTAATGGGGGGTCTGCACTGAGGGGGGGTTCTATACTAATGGGGTTTGGCACTGAGGGGGGATTTTATACTGATGGGGGTCTGCGCTGAGGGGGGATTCTATACTAATGGGGTCTGCACTGAGGGGGGATTCTATACCAATGGGGGGGGTCTGCACTGAGGAGGATTCTATACTAATGGGAGGGGGGGTCTGCACTGAGGGGGGATTCTATACTAATGGGGGGTCTGCACTGAGGAGGGATTCTATACTAATGGGGGGTCTGCACTGAGGGGGATTCTATACTAATGGGGGTTGGCACTGAGGGGGGGATTTTATACTGATTGGGGTCTGCACTGAGGGGGGATTCTATACTAATAGTGGGTCTGCACTGAGGGGGGTTCTATATAATGGGGGTTGGCACTGGGGTGGATTTTATACTGATGGGGGTCTGCACTGAGGGGGGATTCTATACTGATGGGGGAGTCTGCACTGAGGGGGGATTCTATACTAATGGGGCGGGGTCTGCACTGAGAGGGGGATTCCATACTAATGGCGGTCAGCACTGAGGGCGGGTGTATGTACTGATGGGGGGGTCTGCACTGAGGTGGGAGGTTGATACTGATGGAGGGGGGTCTGCAGACTCTGCACTGAGGGAGGGTGTCTGTACTGATGGGGGGCTCTGCAATAAGGGAGGGGAGTCTGTACTGATGGGGGGGTCTGCAATAAGGGAGTGGAGTCTGTACTGAGGGAGGGGGTCAGTACTTAGTGGGGGGTCTATACTGAGGAAAGGGGGTCTGCACTGAGCGAGGGTCTGTACTGATGGAGGGGGTCTGTACTGAGGGAGGGGAGTCTGTACTTAGTGGGGGTCTATATTGATGGAAGGGGGTCTGTACTGAGGGAGGGGGGCTATATTGATGGAGTGGGGTCTGTAGTTAGTGGAGGGGGGGTCTATACTTAGGTAGTTGGTGGAGTAGGGGGTGACACCAATTTTTTCGGCACTGGGTGACACCAACCCTAGTGACGCCACTGCAATCGGGTTGCCTTCCCACTGGATTTATCGTGAACTGTCTTTGCATTGTTTAACTACAAGTTCTTTCATCGCACCTGGACGGTGTTTGTTATTGCCGCAGCACCACGCTGCACCCCACCTACAGACTCACAGGTCTCAATGCAGCACAAGTGCAGTGATGTCACCACTTTTGTAATCTATTGATAAATTCTTCCATTCCCCATAACTGAAAATCCTCACCTTGGCACGGTCCTGTGGGTGGAGGAATAGTCTGCAGGAGCATATGCATTGAACCTGTGTTCATTTTTTTTTTAATCAATATGGGTGCATTTATTATTGGTGCTTGTAAAGGGGTTTACAAAAAAATATTTGTGAACTTCCATTGCTTGTATTCTCATTTGAGACAGATTCTTCCTGCAGCTGTGGATTATCAGATGTTATGTAAAATTAATGGCTCAGCATGCATTAAATGGAACAGCATTGTATTTCTACAGTAAAGCACCTTCACTTTTGTGTTTTGCCATCTTTGTTAGTCACCAGAATGACTCACTCCTTGTTTTGATTACTCTAATGATGTCACTTCCTGTCTTATCAACCAACGCACCTTTCTAAAATATGGAAAATGTTTCCAATTAGCATTGAAAACAACCAATTTACTTTGACAACTATTGTCGCTGCTAAACTCAGCAATCTGTCGATTAAAGTAGAAGTCTAGTCAAAAGCTAACAAAGCTTAACCACTTCAACACCGACACGTTCACCCCCTTCCTGCCCAGACCAATTTGGAATGACAATTGCGCAGTGATGCAACACTGTACCCAAATGGAATTTTTATTAGGTTTTTCACACAAATAGAGCTTTCTTTTGGTGGTGTTTAATCATGAGTGTTTTCTTTATTTTTTTTTAAACAAATGAAAAAAGACCGAAAAGTTTTAAAAAAGTTTGTTTTTTTTTTTTAGTTTTTTTTAACATTTTGCAAATAAGTAATTTGTCTCCTTCACTGATGTGTGCGCTGATGAGGCTGCACTGATAGGCGGCACTGATGGGCACTGGTAGACACACTGATGGGCACTGATGAGGCAACACTGATGGGCACTGATGAGACTGCACTGATAGGCGGCACTAATGGGCACTGATAGGCGGCACTGATGAGGAAGCACTTATAGGCAGCACTGATAGGTGGCCCTGATGGGCAGTTAAGAGCAGCACTGACAGTAAGCACTGTTTGGCACTGATGGGGCTGTACTGATCAACAGGGCACTGAAGATCAGTTCTGATTATCTGTGTACATGCCCCCTGTCACACTTGCCGGTTACCGGCTCTGCTTTCCTAACGCTGTGACAGCTAAAGAGGGCCACGAATCTGGACCTTGACATCACCAAAGAGCTGCACATTGTTAACCACTTGCTTACTGGGCACCTAAACCCCCCTCCTGCCCAGACCAATTTTCAGCTTTTAGCGCTGTCACTCTTTGAATGACAATTGCACGGTCATACAACGCTGTACCCAAATAAAATTTTTATAATTTTTTTCCCACAAATAGAGCTTTCTTTTGGTGGTATTTGATCACATCTGGGTTTTTTAATACTTGTTAAAATAGTTAAAAAAGACCAAATTTAAAAAAAAAAATACAAAACCGTTTTATATTTTAATAAACTTTGCAAACAGGTAATTTTTCTCCTTCATTGATGTACGCTGATGAGGCTACACTGATGGGCACTGATAGGCTGCACTGATGGGCACTGACAGGCTGCACTGATGGGCACTAATAGGTTGCACCGATGGGCACCGATAGGCTGCATTGATGGGCACTGATATGGCAGCACTGATGGGCACTGATAAGGTGGCACTGATGGGCACTAATAGGTGGCACTGGTAGGCACTGATGAGGTGGCAGTGATGGGTGGCATTGATGGGTGGCACTGAAGGGCATTGATAGGTGGCACTGAAGGGCACTAATAGGTGGCACTGATAGCTGGCAGTGATAAGCACTGATGGGTGGCAGTGATGGGCACTGATAGCCGTCATTTGGCTATAGCGCGAATCTGAAGGGGTTAATATATGTAATGCTTTAAAGGACTGCCAGAAACTGCAGATCTAATAAAGGAAATGAGGGTCAGAGAATGTGGACATGCAGCATTTTTGGCTGGGGATATGCTGCATGAGACAATACAAAACTGGGAAGTTACATGAGGCTTGTAGAGATCAATACTATTCACCTAATCAGTTCCCACTAAGAAACTGCTGAGGTCTGAGGGCCGCACATCATATACCAAAGGGCCACAGGTTGGGCACCAGGGTTTTATAGGGTAGTTACCATAGAACCTGGAATGGGGGCGGAAGAAAGGTTGAAGCTTAGTTAGCTTTTAACGGGACTTCTACTTTAATCTTATCTTAAAGTCCATGCATCAAGGTGTTCATCTACAGTTTTCTCTTCAATAACATTTCCGAGATTCAGACTGATCTATATAGATGTAGCATATAGCAAAATGTTCACAAGGGATGCATTTTGATATTCTGTTTCCATCCGGTATTGGAGGAACAGTTGTTACTATGAGGTTGACATCTAGTGAGCAAATGTTGAACTGCAGGAGAAAAGGTAACCAGATGGAGCAGTATGGGTTGATGGTAGACTGGAGGATGAATGGGGTGTTGGGGGTCTGGATGGAAATTTGCTGCTAAGCTCAGAATATCTTATACTATCCCTGATCACAGGAAATTATGCTTCTGAAGGTATTATTTTTCTGTCTGAGGTTTTACAGGGGAATTTTCATAAAACCAATTGCAGCACACACCCATATTTATTTATTTACTTATTTTATTCATTATAGGTACTTATATAGCATCATCAATTTACATAGTGCCTTACATTATTATTACATTCAAATCAGTCCCTGCCCTCAACACATATGCCCTTTATTTTTTGACGGCATAAAGTGGGTGTTATGCTCAGAATGGTAACATTTTATTCCCATTGTTTATCTCTATTTAAAGCTGATTTTTTTTTACATAGATACACTAGTCTAGCTTGGATCAATATAAGTACCGTACCTGTAGGATCCCCACGGAAGTAGGAAAGCACTGTACTGGGCACCTCTAATACACTGATTGCCACTTGCCAGTCCTGTGCCCAGTGGCTGCCCTGCTGTTTAGTGAACACAGGAGGTCACTTGCTGGGCACAGGTGCCATTCATAGAACACTTTGCATTTTCTCAATGCGTTCTCTGATTGGATGATGTGGAGATTGTGACATCACCGCCCTGCTACTCCATCTCGTCCAAATAAAGAACACTTTGCATTCCTGGAGAAAATGCAAAGGGGTTGATTTACTAGAACTGGAGAGTACAAAATCTGGTGCAGCTGTGCATGGTAGCCAATCAGCTTTTAACGTCAGCTTGTTCAATTAAGCTTTGACAACAAAAAAGCGTAAGCTGATTGGCTGCTATGCAGAGCTGCACCAGATTTTGTACTCTTAGTTTTGATAAATTAACGCCAAAGTGTTCTCTGAATGGAGCGACCTCCTGTGTTTACAATGCAGCAGGGCAATGCCTACTGCAGTGCTTGGACAGGTAAGGTGTATGCATACTTACTTTGGTCCAAGCTAGACCTCTGCAAAAATAGCCATGCCTGTAATTCAGCTTTAAAATGCGTTGCTGCAGCTGCATCTGAGTACTGGGAGAACGCATGAAAATTTGTGTTTGTTCCCGCGGTGCACAAAAATGTGCATCATTGTAGCTGGGCTGCAACGCCATTAACCACTTGGCACCCACACTATAGCCAAAAGATGGCTCTAGGGCAGGCTTAAAATGCTGGGAGGGTATACATGGACGTCCTTCCGTTCTCGTGCTGCCCGCACGCCGCGCTCTGTGATTGCCGAGTCCCGATCATAGATTAGGGGGAAGGACGCTGTCAGCATGAAGAAAAGAAGTGTAGCGCCCTGGAGTTTAGTCGGAAGCTCCTCACAAATTTATTTGCCAAGAGTAGTTATCTTGGTCGATTGATAGAGATCTATTGATTTCTCCCTAAGTTTGGCCTTGTTGCACTTTTCTCTTCTACCACTAGGTGGCCGGGTACTGGGTGGTACTTGATACAAGAAGGGCAACCTTAGGTCAGGTTATGGGTATGTGGGTGTCCCAGCCAATAGACAGGGGTTTTCTTTAATCCCTTGGCCTGCTGGGAGAGCCTATATATTTGGGTGGAGTCAGGTGATCTCATGTTCTGTGCCACCTGGACGGCTGTCTGGGTGGACGTGATTCGTCTGCCCCGGACTGCTAGGCCGGAGATTGGGCCTATCCCGAGGGCATCTAGCTGCCAGGCTGTGTGAGGGCCTATCCAAAAGTAAGAGGGAAGCGCAGGGTTGGGATTGCGGCTTGCAGTCCAACCAGAAGTGACGGTTCTGCCGGCCAGAGAACCTGTCAGTGGTCAGAGGTAGAAGGGAAGCTGTCGCCACAAAAAGACCAGTCACCATTACCAGGGACCACAGTGAGTGACTGAAGAAAGTACCGGAATCATATTCTCACAGAAAGGGCACGGTGGAGAAACGGGAAACTTCAGACGGTGATCAAGTCAGGGATCCAGCCAGCGGAGGAGACGCTTGCAGAGCAGCCTTGTGTGTCAGGCCAGGGACCGAGCAGGCCAGTGGGGTGAAGCTCGAAGGTATCCGAAGTGCCAAGCTAGGGACCCAGCAGGGAAGCGTTGGTGACACTTGAGGTAGATACCACCACGAACCTTGGAGGGCTCAAGGGATTCATAGTCAGTGAATCAGAGGGTCTAGTGAGAGACCAGGAGCTCAGTGTTGAATAACTACAAGGAGCAGTTGTAGTGGAGCTGAAAGAACTGTTATGTTTGATTTAGGAACTGTTAACCTCCCTGGCGGTCTGATTATGTCAGATTTTTGATGCTCAAAGCGGTACAATTCTTTTGCTTGGAAATTTGGCATTTTATATTGTAGGCCTGTAATTCTTAGGAATAACACACTTAAATCTGTCCAAACAAGAGTCTAGTAGACATCCCGGGTATGATAAAGTTTGAAACACGAAATCATAAATTATAATATAATAAATAACTATAAATAATTATAACAAATAATAATATACCGTAATAATAATAAAAATTATTCAATAATGTAATCAAATCAAAAACACTGAAATTTGCTCAGTTGCAGAATTGTCGCTGTCATTACTTTCAGTGTTTGATGACGGATTTCCCCACAAATCACTATCACTCAATTCTGCAAGTGATTCTAATTTATCATCGCTGTTTTCTAGCTGGTCTAAAACCGCTTTTGATGTAAAGGGACGGTTTTGGTTGCTATGGACAATCTCCAGTTTTCAGGCAGAAAGAACAGTATTTATAATATAAAACTACATGCAGGACACTGGACAAACCACTAGGGACAAAAGGGATGTGAAATAATTTCATACAGTAATGTAATCTGTAAGATTAGAGTGTACTGTAATGTATTGTGTGTGTTTCACTTTTTGAATTTGGCGCCATTCTCCTGTGCGTCGCAACGCTCAAAGGGAACGGAGCTCGGCTCTGTGATACATCGAGTAGAGACATAGTCGCCGCACACTGCGGGGAGACATCGCAGGATCCTGGGGACAAGGTAAATAACTTTGCCTGGATCCTGTGATGCATTCCCGAGTGTGGCTCGGTGGGTACCGATTTTGGTACTGAAAATCCACCCCGAGTCACACTCGGGAATACCATCAGGGAGGTTAAAGGACTGTTACCATAGGAGACAGCAATCCTGCACGTGCAGAAGAGGCGCCTTGCTGGGGCCTTTCCCTGTACGGCTGTCCTCCTATTGAAGTCTTGGAGTCTGCCAATTGAGTTTGCAACTATCTAAGGGTGTCCTGGCCCTAACCCTCTTTCCCCCAAAATATATAAAAAGCACTGTCAAAAGAAATAAAACCTCTTTTACATCCAAGAAGTGTCTGGCTTTCACCATCTTTTCACCCACTATGCCTCACAGCCCACCACATATTGAAGGATGTCAGCTATCTTTGGCCTTGGAGGTCCTCATTGGACCAAAAGAGGTAAAATACCTTGTTACAGAAGAAAGCTGTTAACTGGCTTCTGTCAGAGGGACATCTGTCCCCTTAGTGCTGCTAATCAGTGCCGCTAATCAGTGCCCTACAGTTCCATCCATCAGTGCTCATCAGTACTGCTAATCAGTGCTGCCAATAAGTGCCCATCAGTGCCTCATCATCAGTGTCACTTATAAGTGCTGCCTATCAGTGCCGCCTAACAGTGCCCATCATCAGTATCACTTATAAGTGCTGCCTATCAGTGCCGCCTATCAGTGCCCATCAGTGCCGCCTATAAGTGCCACCTCTTCATGCCACCTATCAGTGCCACCTATCAATGCCCATCAGTGCCTCCTGATCAGTGCCCACCTGTGCCGTCTCATCAATGCCACCTCTCAGTGCGACCTATCAGTGCCTCCTGATCAGTGCCCACCTGTGCCGTCTCATCAGTGCCACCTCTCAGTGCGACCTATCAGTGCCTCCTAAACAGTGCCCACCTGTGCCGTCTCATCAGTGCCACCTCTCAGTGCGACCTATCAGTGCCTCCTCCTCAGTGGCCATCAGTGCAGCCTATTAGTGCCCATTTGTACCACCTCATCAGTGCCCATCGGTAAAGGAGAAAAAGTACCTGTTTACAAAATTTTATAACAAAATATGAAAAACTTTTTTGTTTGTTTTTTTTTCAAAATGTTCAGTCTTTTTGTGTGTTTAGCAAAAAATAAAACAGTGGTGATTAAATACCACCAAAAGAAAGCTCTATTTGTGTGAAAAAAATGATAAAAATGTCATATGAGTACAGTGTTGCATGACCGTGCAATTGTCATTCAAAGTGTGAGAGCGCTTGGCCTGGGCAGGAAGGGGGTATAGGTGCCCAGTAATCAAGTGGATAATGGCACCCCAATGCACCTTGCCAATGCACAAACAAAAACACTTCTCCATCTAGACTTTCTGCCTCAGTGACGGTGGTCACCAGGGAAAAACAGAGGAGTGAATTTACCCAGTGGGGACACAGAACATAATAAAAACTAGGCAAAATGTCTAATTCATCCCCACTCTAATCCAAACCTAAAAAAAGTTTGCATTTATATACACTATCATTACTGTACCATAGTAATGTATCATTCTTTCAGAGTTTACCGCCATCAGAAAAAGATGGTATCTTTTTATTAGCTATGTGCTTTGATAAATAACCTCTTATGCGCGGGGAAAAAAAGCTGATGTCCTAAAAATTTTTGCATTTCCTGATGATTTTGATGGGTGGAGTGGATATCAGACAACAAGCAAATTGATTTAGGAAGAGTGTTTTTTTTTCTCTGCACAGCCAGGCAGGAGCTATTATGTGTATTTTTAGCCTTGCACGGTAATGGTTATTCGCTGCAGCAACAGGATACGCTCTGCTTTCCTCCCACTCTAGGTGGATTTAAAGGTTTTCCCAGACTAGTGGACAAATAACCTTGACACTTACTGCATAGTGGAAACATCACAGACACAGCACCCTAAACACAAGGTGAGCCTCACTACTTCACTGGACAATAAATAAAATTCAGGTAAGATCTGTTAACACTCTGACAAACACAAATAAACTCTAACACACAGCGCGAAGACGCATTCTACATTTGGGGCTCTTTTTTTTTTCTTACTTCATTGAAATGTCACAAAATGACATTTCATTCGAGTTGCATTGCATTAAATTTACAGAGATGTCACATTTTTACTCAGTGCGCACCACTGCAAATGTTTGATGTGATCAGGGCACATAGAAAACAAGTGAAAACAATTTCACTTGTATCTGTCAGAAACCATGAAATCAGACCGAGACAGAAGTACAGTTAAATCACACTTGTTTAATAATAAAAGTAAAAAGAACAAACGTAGTAAAAATATAGCCAAAGTTCAGTAACCGGAATGGATAGTCAGCCAAGCCAGAAGTCAGGGATCAATGTAGTGGAACAGCATGCAGGATCTCGATCCAGAAGGGATGTCAGCAAAGCAAGTCTTGAACAGGATCGCAGGAGTTTATGTGATGTCGACTAAGGTGAAGGCAGAGATCCTCTGGACTGGACGGCTTAAGTAGGCAGGACTGACGAGCAGGATATCATCAACAGTTGAGTAACTGTGTTGAGATATGGGAGCTGGCAATTAGCCTACAGCTGAGTGGCCAGCTCAGAGAAGGAAGGGCTGAGCCCAGCCCTGACCATATCTCACTACAAACAAAAAGGGTTGCACTCCTGCTATGTCTTTTTTTTAGCACAGCCAGCAAACAGCACTTAGAGCTGCTCCTCTCTAACATGTTTCACTAATAAGGACTTAATCATAGAGCACACGTGTCAAACACAAGGCCTGCAGGCCGATTCCGGCCCACTAGGCCATTTTGTATTGCCCTCTCACCTCTCCTGCAGCTGCGGCGCCCTCCTCGTCTCTGCCCCCACCTTGTCTCAGCATTTGGCAGCAGAGAGGAGGACAGAGCTCCTCTGCCAGATCCTGCGCTTCTCTACGCAGCTGCAGAAAGGTTTATCTTTGACCTCCCACCCCCCCATGGCAGCAGAGAGGAGGACAGGACCCCTCCTACAGATCCTGCATCTCTCGAGGAAGCCCTCCTCTGGTCCTCCTCCAGACCCTGCCCTTTCTGCTTCTCAGCTCTGCCCCATCTTCTTTCCAGCAGCAGGACAAGTTAAGGTGGTGCACTGTGATGTACAGTGGGGACGGAAAGTATTCAGACCCCCTTAAATTTTTCACTCTTTGTTATATTGCAGCCATTTGCTAAAATCATTTAAGTTTTTTTTTTTTCCTCATTAATGTACACACAGCACCCCATATTGACAGAAAAACACTATTTTTGTTCACTCACTATGTTTCACTTTAGTTGCTATTTTTCTAATCCTTTTTGTTTTTTGTTTTTTGTTTCTGTCAGTTGGCACACATCATGCATCCTTCACAATCCACTCATGCATCACATATGTCACCCATACATTTTGTAGTTCCCCAGCACATCGCCCTTCAATTTGCAGCACATCACTTCACCTCACTATCAATGTTCATCAACACTTTTTTCCTCTTGATACCACTATAATGCCCTATCCTACTACTATCTGTACTTATATATTAATTTTCATAGGACTTATCACCGCCATATATATACATATATATATTTGTATACAGACAACATATCCTTGGTCAGCTCTAATATACCCATTTAGAAATATTTATAATTTTATTATTTCCCTTGACTGATGATGGCTATTATGGGTGTTCGTTGCAGGTGCGTGCTCCCTCTCCCCACGTGGGGGGGCGCAGATAGTGTGGCTCCTTGCAAGCCCCCTGGGGTCGGCTCCTCTTCCACGACGGGGGGGGTGTTGGCGGCCTTCGGGCCCTCCGGTTCCTCCAACGGTTCCTCCTATCTTGGACCATATAGCACCCATTCCACTTTTAAACGGTAAAAACCTGCCCTTCAATTCATTTTAATGTGATGAAGGATGTTATATTTTTCTAATTATGTACATATGCTATATATATATATATTTTTTTTAGATCCATTTGTCCCCCTGAAGAGACCGTATTAAGGTCGAAACGCGTCGGGGCTTATATACCCTACAACGCCTTGAGGCGATTCAGTTCCCATTTGCAGCGCTCTATAAATCTTTCATTCATTCAAATCTTTCATTCATTCACATGATGGAATGTAACGATATGTACCATGTATTCAATTGTGGAATGTTGATGACATGAAATGATGTGTATCTGTGCATTATTTGTACTGTGGAATATGAATTGTGTTATTGGACCAGATTTGGTATGTACCGGGTTTATATGCCCCTGAACATGGGTTGTCATTATTAAAATAATTGCTTACATTCATTAGACTACTCTTTTTGAGTTTGCTCATTGCTGTTTTAAAGCCCCACCGGGGAAAATTCTTCTTCTTTTTTTACAAACACAGAATTGTTGACATGTTTGCAGATTTATTAAAAAAGGAAAACTGAAATATCACATGGTCCTAAGTATTCAGACCCTTTGCTCAGTATTTAGTAGAAGCACACTTTTGATCTAATACAGCCATGAGTCTTTTTGGGAAAGATGCAACAAGTTTTTCACACCTGGATTTGGGGATCCTCTGCCATTCCTCCTTGCAGATCCTCTCCAGTTCTGTCAGGTTGGATGGTAAACGTTGGTGGACGGCCATTTTTAGGTCTCTCCAGAGATGCTCGATTGGGTTTAAGTCAGGGCTCTGGCTGGGCCATTCAAGAACAGCCACAGAGTTGTTGTGAAGCCACTCCTTGGTTATTTTAGCTGTGTGCTTAGGGTCATTGTCTTGTTGGAAGGTAAACCTTCGGCCCAGTCTGAGGTCCTGGAGAAGGTTTTCGTCTAGGATATCCCTGTACTTGGCCGCATTCATCTTTCCCGCGATTGCAACCAGTCGTCCTGTCCCTGCAGCTGAAAAACACCCCCACAGCATGATGCTGCCACCACCATGCTTCACTGTTGGGACTGTATTGGACAGGTGATGAGCAGTGCCTGGTTTTCTCCACACATACCGCTTAGAATTAAGGCCAAAAAGTTCTATCTTGGTCTCATCAGGCCAGAGAATCTTATGTCATAACAGTACGTCATAACGCCACCTAGGGTCATTCCTCCCTAACACCTAACACCTCACCAGGAAGGGCTTAATGATAGACTCAGGGGTGGTCCAGGATGTACCTTCCAGCCTTGTGTGTCTTGACTGTGTCTTTACTATTTCCGTGCGCCCTTGCTATCTTTTTTGTATTACCTGCCTCCTTGTGAATTTAGTGCACTAACATAGTTGCAGCCTGCTCAGGTGAACGTGGGTATAGTCTGTAGCATTACATCTCCACCTCTAGATGGTCTGGTAAAAACCGGAAGGTACTTTAGACGCTTCAATTCAGCCTTTGTCAGGGCTCTCATCATCTCTAAATGAGCAGGCACGTCGAACATTCTGTGTCAACTCCATGACTTTTGCCACTATCTGTCCCGCCAGTCCTGGTTAACCACTCCACCCATACTGGGAGCGGATTCCCAAGTCAGGACTTGTTGAGGCAGCAGGGCAGATAGTGACAAAAGTCATAGAGATGACACAGAAAGTTCAACATGCCTGCTCATTTAGGGATGGTGAGACCTCTGACAAGGGCCGAAGTGCAGCTTCTAAGGTACAGTCTGGTTTTCCCCACAGCATCTAGAAGTAGAGATGTAATGCTGCAGACGATACCCAGGTTTACCCGAGCAGGCTGCAATTACGTTGGTGCACTGGACTCACAAGGAGGCAGGTAATACTTCTGGGCACACTTGCTTTCTCTCCTGTATTACCTGCCTCTTTCTGAGTCCAGTGCATCAACGTAGTTGCAGCCTGCTCAAATGAACCTGGGTATTGTCTGCAGCATTGCATCTCCACCCCTAAAGCCCTGTACACGCGTTCGGACTTTCCGACGGGAAATGTTCGATGACAGGCTGTTGTCGGTAAATCCGACCGTGTGTATGCTCCATCGGACAATTGTTGTTGGACTTTCCGCCAACAAATGTTGGCTAGCAGGTTTTCAAATTTTCCGCTGGCAAATGTGTGTTGTCGGATTTTCCGAGCGTGTGTACACAAGTCCGTCGGACAAAAGTGCTCGGAAGCAAGGATGAGCCAGAAGCGGTCGGTCTTGTAAACTAGCGTTCGTAATGGAGAATTAACATTCGTGACGTGGTAAACTATGAAATCTCGAAATGCAGCGCGCAATTCTCTTCTTCTTTAATAATGAAGCTGCTTTGCTGCTGATAATGATGGAGTTATTGCAAACAAATTTTCAAAGACTTTTTTTTCTAGTGATATCAAGAATAATATTATTATGCTTTTTTTTATTTTTTATTTGGGGAAGTTACAATAACACCATCATCCTGTAGTTTTTAAGATCAAAGATACAACTATGCTGGTGTCCCTTGTCAATTTTACATTGTATTTTTTTTTTTTAATGTAACTGCCGACTCCCAAACTGTCATTTGAAGTAAAACACATCGCCAAGTATTATTCTACACAATTTTTTTTATTGTGCATTAAAAAAAGATAAAAAATAAAATTAGACATGCTATCTGCCAATAGAACGTAACCAAAAAGTGCATTCTATGCATCCAAAAATATAGAAAATATACAAAATCAAATCATTATTCAACCAAAAAAATAATGTCAAAGCAATAACTACAAGGCCAATAATAAATAACACGTTATCTCCTCCGATTCCACAACATGTCTGGTTGACGAACGGCCGTTCAGAAATGAACTGAAAAGCGCAAACTGAAAAGCGCAAACTGGAAAGTGCAAAATGAAAAGTGCTAATCAACACTCACCAAACTTCCACTAACACGAAAGTAGCAGAAGGAGCCCAAAGGATGGCGTTAAAGAGCTGAAAAACCAAGTAGTACTTCTAGTACGTCACTACGTTCGTAATTGTTGGCCAACAATTGTCTGATCGCGTGTATGCAAGACAAGTTTGGGCCCTTCAGACAAAATTCCACGGTTTTGTTGGCCAACAATCCGATTGTGTGTATGAGGCTTTACTGTTCTTTTGAAGACCAGACGGTACCTTAGACACTTTGGCCCTTGTCAGTGCTCTCACCATCTCTAAATGAGCAGGCACTCCAAACATTCTGGGGGTTATTTACTAAAACCAGAGCATGCAAAATCTGTTTTCATCTCTGAAGATGACGGGCGATGAAGATGATGGAAGATGATACGGGAGGCACAGTGGTGTAGTGGGTAGCACTTTCGCCTAGCAGTAAGAAGGGTCGCTGGTTCGAATCCCAACCACGACAATACCTGCCTGGAGTTTGCATGTTCTCCCTGTGCCTGTGTGGGTTTCCTCCGGGTACTCCGGTTTCCTCCCACACTCCAAAGACATGCTGGTAGGTTAATTGGATCCTGTCTAAATTGTCCCCTAGTATGTATGAATGTGAGTTAGGGACCTTAGATTGTAAGCTCCTTGAGGGTAGGGACTGATGTGAATGTACAATGTATATGTAAAGTACTGCGTAAATTGATGGCGCTATACAAGTACCTGAAATAGATAATAGATAAATAAGAGAAACCAATCAGCTTCCAGATTTTTTTGCCAACGCTTAATTGAACAAGATGAAGTTAGAAGCCTATTGGCTACCATGCACAGCTGCACCAGATTCTGAGTGCTCCAGTTTTAGTAAATCCCCCCCTCTGTGTCAACTCTGTGACTTTTGCCACCATCTGCCCCGCTGCCTCAACCAGTCCTGGTCAACCGCTCCACCTCTGCTGGGAGCGGATTCCCAAGTCATGAAGGCAACTGATATACAGTAGATGTATCTTGTGTGATAGAAAAAGTGCAATATGACAGTAACTGTATTATGCAAAGCTTATTCGTTCTTTGCACCATCCTCCTATCCTATCTATTAGATTGTAAGCTCTTCTGAGCAGGGCCCTCTTAATCCTCTTGTATCTTATTGTATTATAACTGTATTGTCTCCCTTTTATATTGTAAAGCGCTGCGTAAACTGTTGGCGCTATATAAACCCTGTATAATAATAATAATAATATAAGCCATAGGGCTACACTATGATAACAGAAATGCTGCCACCACTACTAATAACAATAACAGATTGAGTCAGATCTCAGCGGTACATTCTACTCTCTTCTTAAATCTTTCACCACCCTCAGATTTGTGCCTGGATACTGCCCCCGCAGAGATGAAGTCTTGTTGCCATGGCTACCACAATGCTGCTCATCACACCAACAAGGGCTATATTATAAATAAATTGGTATACTTTGCATTGAACCCTGTGTTGTGAATCGTGCAATGCTGCGGACGTCGCTGAAAATTGCTGAAAAGCTAAGGGAGGTTTTCTGAAGACACAAGTGTGTGGTGAATCAGTACTTGTCACTTGAAATAATCATTTTCAGCATGGTTCTCTTATTGCTGTACCGCACGCTGTCTTCTTTCTCCCCACTCTATATTTTACACTGAAATCATTGCTAAGATTTCAACATGAAGCTAATTTTCCCCTCTTCCTTCTCCTTCCTCCGCACCCAATGCTGTACAATCGTGGCCATTTTCCAAGGTGTCCAACCTTTTTTATTGTGTGCAACAGATTAATGTGCCTCTAGGTTGCTGGAATTGTTCAGATCTCATAAAAAGCATCGCTACGGTAACCGTCAAGTGTGCACATGCTCAGCAACAGGTAACAAATCAGTCTAGACCAGCCATTCTCCACCAGGGTTCCATGGAACCCTAGGATTCTTTCAGAGCTTGCTGGGGATTCCTCAAGCAATGAGCAATTTCTGACTCACAGATAAGTAAGTACTGACCACAAAGATCCTTTTAGCTACTGTATCTGTAAAGGTAGAATTCTTTCAAATGAAAACAAATGTAAGGAGCTGTATATATAATACATATTAGCAGGGGTCCCCAGGGATTGAAAAGTAATTTAAAGTGTTCCTCCATGTTAAAAAGATGGAGAAAGGTTTGTCAGGACCAGGGGTCTCCGAACTGCGGCCCGAGGGCTGGATGCGGCCCTTTGTCTGCCTTTAACCGTCCCTTGGGGCACTAATCCTCCTACTGATACGAGACCCTATTCTGCCATCTAACACCAACAATGGAGCATCATTTCTCCCACTGAGACTAATAATAGGGCACTATTCCTGCTTATTTCAACAATGGGGCACTGCTCCTCTAACCTAATACCAAATGTGGTGATGTTTACTCCTACTGATGCCAGAAAAATAACCACTCCCGCTGGGCACGATCTGGTCCTCCTGAAGTCTGAGGGACAGTAAACTGGCCCTTTGTTTAGAAAGTTTGGAGACCCCTGGTCTAGACCAACCATTCTCAAGGTTCCAACAGAAATTGCTAGGGGTTCCTTGAGCAGTGTCAGATTGATCCCCCACCTGATGGCATCTGAATTTTGTAGTTACAGGGCTAATGTCACTCTGTAGAGCCAGCAATATGCATAGTTGCCAACATTGTAAAAAAAATTATAGGGACACATTTTTAGTTGTAGGCTGAGTCTTATTATAATTAGGGGCGGGGCATGTGTTTGTTGGTGTGACATAGCAAAAAAAGAAAAATGTGGCATGCACGAAAAATGTGCGTGGTTTACGGGAAATCATGGGCGTGGCTTATATGGGCATGGTTCGAGTCTGAGATGAATGAAAGATGGAGAAAGAAAGGGGAAAAGAGGGAGGGAGAGAGAAAGAAGGAAAGAAGGAGGGAAGGAGGGAAGGAGAGAGAAGTACGGAAAGAGGGATGGAGGGACAGCAGGCCCAGATCCTACACCACAATAGACATGTGTATTCCAGAGTTTAACAAATCAGCAGATAAAGATACTCCAAACATCTGGTGTTAGCGCTTCAATCATCCCAGGACCATGGTTGTTGTGGTATCAGGATAATTGAAGCGCATTATTACTATTATTACATTGTAATATAGAATGAAATCATTCAACTCACCATAATCCAGAATCAGTGGGACCAGATGCCATCAGGTGCTCCCAGTAGAGATCTGTCCTTACATCAGGTGCTCCCAGCAGAGTCCGTCCATACATCAGGTGCCCCCAACAGAGTCCGTCCTTACATCAGGTGCCCCCAGAAGCAGAGGCCCTCCTTATGGATCTGTGTCCCTGGCAGCGGAGCCCCTCCTTACATCTGGTGTCCCCAGCAGCGGAGCCCTCCTTTACATCTGGTGTCCCCAGCAGCGGAGCCCTCCTTAACATCTGGTGTCCCCAGCAGCGGAGCCCTCCTTTACATCTGGTGTCCCCAGCAGCGGAGCCCTCCTTTACATCTGGTGTCAGCAGCAGCGGAGCCCTTCTTTACATCTGGTGTCAGCAGCAGCGGAGCCCTCATTTACATCTGGTGTCCCTGGCAGCGGAGCCCTCCTTTACATCTGGTGTCCCCCAACAGCGGAGCCCTCCTTTACACCTGGTGTCTCCCAGCAGCGGAGCCCTCCTTTACATCTGGTGTCCCACAGCAGCGGAGCCCTCCTTTACATCTGGTGTCCCTGGCAGCGGAGCCCTCCTTTACATCTGGTGTCCCCCAGCAGCGGAGCCCCCTTACAGATCTGTGTCCCCCAGCAACAGAGCCCTCCTTACTTCAGTGTCCCCAGCAGCTGGCAGCAGCGGAGCCCTCCTTACAGAGCGATCTGTGTCACCAAGCAACAGAGCCCTCCTTATTTCAGTGTCCCTGGCAGCAGCAGCGGAGCCCTCCTTACAGAGCGATCTGTGTCCCCAAGCAACAAAGCCCGCCTTACTTCAGTGTGTCCCTGGCAGCAGCAGCTGAGCCCTCCTTACAGAGCAATCTGTGTCCCCCAGCAGCGTGGCAGCTACAGTTCCCGGCAGTTCCCAGCTTTCCCGTGTGTGTTCAGTGGAGAGGGGAGAAGCTGAGTGGCTGCCCCTCCCCTCTCCACTGAACACAAGGGGAAATAATCCTCGTGACGGCGGTGGCGGCCATCTTTTTGTAGCGGTTTTTTCCTAAAACATTCCCGATTTTCCTGGGACAAAGGCGAAACCCCGAGAAATTAATCGGGAAGAGCTCCGATTGGGACGAGGGTCCCAAAATTGGAATTGTCCCGGGAAAATCGGGACTGTTGGCAAGTATGCAAAATGGGACCAGTAGGGCCTCTGCTCTTGACCCTGAAATAAGTAACTTCCGACATCAATTCATTTTTTTAGCTGTCTGTAAGGAGTCATTCTTCCATTAATCCCATATGTAAGTACCTCTTAAAGTGTTGCTAAACCCACAACAGTAAAATCTGTTTGTATATGCAGAATAGTATGCTCGTTATACTGACTGTGGAACTTAAAGCGGCTCTTCAGTCATTTTTTCATTTTTCCATCTATTAAATCCTCTGCCCTTGTTGTTGTTTTAACTTTGGATAGTAAAACATTTTTTCTCTGCCAGTAAATACCTTATACAGCCCACTTCCTGTTTCTTGTCTGGTAAAAAGCCTAGGCTTATGACATCATGTACAGCTCTCTCGCTCACTCCCGTGAGAGTTTGCCAGGAAGGGAGGAGGGATGAGTCATAAGAGGGCCAATGAAAGCTGCAGGGCTGCAGAGCTGGAGGCGTGCCTCTGTGTGTCTGTATAAATCCAGGAAGGGAACAAGCAGCAGCTTCAGTTGCCCACAGTTAAAATAGCTGCAGGCAGACTCAGTGGAGGAAGATTTCTGCAGCATATTTGGCAAGTACAGATTCACAGTATACTGTATATAAAATAATATGCAAAGTGGTTGGAGGGAAGCTTCAGAATGGCAACAATGTTTTCATTACAAATTATGTGAGCAGACTGTAGTTCCTCTTTAAGTATGGGTTCCCCAAGGCCTGAACATTGTTGCAAGGGTTCCTCCAGGGTAAGAAGGTCAAAACAGACTGTTTTTGACAATATAGGTGGTGATAGTGGTGGTAAGGACATATATGATCACATGGCTTAAGGCCAAAAGAATACATTGAGGAAAAACAACAAGGAAAAAGGAGATTGTTTTATTTAACAGGCAAAAGTAAATAAGTGGGAAAATAGTATGGTAATGGTAAAAGAGACTCTGGAGTTAGTAATGCGGAGTTCCACCCAAAAAATTGAACTTCCGCTTTAAGGGAGGTGACACCCCCTGACATGCCACATTCGGCACGTCCTTTTTTTTGGGGGGGAACGGATATCCTCCTTTTAGAGGGTCCCAGCTCCCACTTCCTCACGGCGCACCGCAGCACCGGAAGGGAGATCACCTCTCCCCCCTCCCTCTCTCCAATCATCTGGGACACATCACAGGTCCCAGATGATTGCCCGGCCAGTCACGGCGCACAGTGGGTGCCCGGCACTGAAGCCACAGCCGGGCACCCACAGTTACAATGCCGGCGCCGCAGAGAGGAGGGGGAGACGAGCGGGGCTTCGTTTCCCCCGCATGGCTGGACCCAGGACAGGTAAGTGTCCGATTATTAAAAGTCAGCAGCTGCAGTATTTATAGCTGCTGATTTTTAATTTTTTTTTTTTTAAGCAGAACTCCGCTTTAATATTTCAATTATCAGTGCAAACCTCTTGATGATGAAAATACACTTTAGGCCTCATGCACACAGGGGTTTTCTAAACTCTCCTAGAAGCCTTCCTCCGGGCTGCAGTGTTTTGGCAAAAAAATTCCTGATGCTTGTAAAAGTGTGTAATGTGCTCAGCCGCGTCTACCCGCGTCAAGCGTTTGTCCGTTAATTAATTTAATTGGCCAGAATACATTATTTATTCTGCCCTTTGAAATGATTAATGCTCAAGCACTTAAACGCGCCTAACGCTAACGCCTGTTTAGGCACATTTATAAACGGGCAGGACCCTTTTTTTTTTGGTTCGCACTGGAATCGGATCGCATGGGTGGTCACACCTATGCGATCCAATTACTGCACCATTTTGCAGTTTGCACTGCGATCTGCGAACCGATCTAGGGGTGCCATTACTTTATATTGTCCTGCAGCAGTTTGCATAGGGCAGTGTGAACCACCGGCAGGTGACATGCGATGCGGGAATCCGCACTGGAATCGCGCTGGTTTCCACATCGCACAGTGAACCGGCACTCAAGGCAGGACAAGAAAAAAAAAAAAAACGTCCCTAGGAGAAGCTGTAAAAATGTCCAGTGTGCATGAGGCCTTACAATGGTCTTGTTACTAGTGATCTGAGTTTAAATTTCCCCCTAATTTTGTCAAAAAATTGGGAGAGATTATGATACGCATTGAAAACAATGGGGAAAGTGCATTTAAATCCCTACTCTGGGTTTATCCCGAGTCAAATAAGCACAATAAAGGGAAAAAAACACAAATATAAAGAACACTTAAAGCAGTAGTAAACTGCCATTTTTTTTCTTTGTAAAAACCTGCAAGGCAAAGTTCTAATGTACTAGTGTGCAACTTACCTTTAAAACAGAGCCCTCTAGCAGAACGCTGTCACCGCTGACAGGGCCTCCATCTTCCCCCCAGGCGGTCTTCTGTCCTTTTGATTGGACAAGCCACGATGATGTCACTCGCACGGAAGCCGCTGGTTACGCCCGAGGACGGGTATGCCGGTCCTTCAGAGCGCATGCGCCATTTACGTCACAGGTGGCTTTGCAAGTAAATATCTTCTAAACGGTGCATGTTTAGGGGATATTTACTGTCCCTATAGGTAAGCTTTAAAGGGGTTGTAAACCCTCGTGTTTTTTCACCTTAATGCATCCGATGTCTGCCGGGACCCGTTGACCGTTCCCGACAGAGGCAGAACGGCGGTCTGCCTATGAAAACAAGGCAGATCGCCGTTCCGTTAGTAGGGAAGACAGAGATCCTGTGTTTCTACTAAGCAGGGACACGGATCTCTGCCTTTCCACAGTACAAGCACCCCCCCCCCACACACACACACACACACACAGTTAGCAAGCACTCACTTAACCCACATTTAACCCTTTGATCGCCACTGATGTTAACCCCTTCCCTGCCGGTGTCAGTGCAGTGACAGTGCAGTGCTGACCACTGTATTAGTGTCACTGGTCCCCAAAAAAGTATCAAAAGTGTCACTTAGTGTCCGATTTGTCCGCCGCAGTGTCACAGCCCTGCTATAAGTTGCTGATTGCCGCCATAACTAGTAAAAATAAATAAAAATTCCATAAAAATATCCCATAGTTTGTAGACGCTATAACTTTAGCGCAAACCAATCAATATACGCTTATTGGGATTTTTTTTTTTACCAAAAATAAATAGCAGAATACATATTGGCCTAAATTGATGAAGAAATTAGATTTTTTTTACATTTTTTTATTAGATGTATAAAAAATATCGTTTTTTTCAAAGTTGTCGGTCTTTTTGTCTTCAGGGTAAAAAATAAAAAAACACAGAGGCGATCAAATACCACTAAATGCAAGCTCTATTTGTGGGGAAAAAAGGACATCAATTTTATTTGGGTACAGCATTGCACGACCGCGCAATTGTTACATAGTTACATAGTAGGTGAGGTTGAAAAAAGACACAAGTCCATCAAGTTCAACCTATGTGTGATTATATGTCAGTATTACATTGTATATCCCTGTATGTTGTGGTCATTCAGGTGCTTATCTAATAGTTTCTTGAAACTAATCGATGCTCCTCGCTGAGACCACCGCCTTATCATATAACATAATGCAGTGCCCTATCGCAAATGGCCTGGTCATGAAGAGGGGGGGGGGGGGGGGGCAAACCTTCCGGAGCTGAAGTGGTTAATATAGGCTTACCTAAAGGTAGAAGTCAATCAAGGGAACTTTACGCCGACTTTATTAAAATAAGCAATACTAAATTCCTCCTCCAAAAAAAGGGGAAAAAATATAAACTTTTTATTTCTAAGCAGCTCAATGACTGAAACGGAGAACTTGCTCTTCAGCGATCTTCCACTAAATTTCAAAATACCTCCACTTATCCCCGCATGCCACCTACAAGCAACAACACATTCAACTTCCACCTGAAGGAGCATAACAAACACAACATCACATTCTCAGATCCTCATCATTATGATACATTGAGAAGCCTATTTACTGGTATGAAGCGTACTCACTTCTAAGAACGATTCCTGGAAAGAAATATCTCAGCAGGCACAGGGGTCATTTTCAATTTTGCATGTCGAATATTCCCATCACAAGCTTCTGGATAAGCCTTGAAGTAAGAGGATGCTTGAGCATCCACCAGCTGGAAACCAGTGTCAGCACAAGTCAAAGCATCTCACCAGCACACCACGGAGCTTTAATAATAAGTTACAAATGTTTGTTAAAGCAATCACATCACAGCAGTAAAAGTGGACGGCTTTGAGGCCACGGAGGACCTTTTCATCAGGCTTGTCTAAAGAAGGGGTCACGCATGGCCTTGAAACGTTGCACTTCTACTGCTGTCATGTGATGAGTTTAATAAACATTTGGGCGTTATTTTGAAGATCCATGGTGTGCTGGCGATACACGTTCTGAATTCAAATTTTGGTCCCCTAAGGTTAAGTTTAATCTGTTACCCTCTGTGGACATGGCACTTAAAGGGAAAGTTCACCTTTGCAGAAAAATCTGGTAAGGTGAACTTACACAGGACCCTCTCCTTTTCACCCCTGGTCCCGCTGACCTGGAGCGCGGCGATCTCCCGCTATGAGACCTCTTACTGTATATATATATGTATCTCTGTGAGTATACGTGTGATATATATGTGATATATATGTATACTCTGACTGTTATGTGTTACCTGACAGTGTCTTTTTGCAATTCTAGAATGTATTTTGAACACTAAACTTTCTGAACCCTTGGTCCCTGAAGAAGGTATTGGAACACCTGATACCGGAAACGCGTCAGGCATTTGGGCATTTATATTGTATGTGATCTCACAATATACATTGGTCTGTTTTATGTAGCACATGTCGTGCATTTTTTCATATATGCGATCTTTTGTATTTGCATTTTAATCTATCATATTAAAGATTTATTTTATGTAATTTCGGAGTTGGTGGTCCATTCAAAGTCCCATATAGGGGGCATTTATTTCTATTTCTATTGAAAGGGATGGGACCACCTTACTCTAGATGAGATGATGGGAGCCTCCTTCTTGCCGCGTGCTCCGCGACCGCGGGTCCCGAGTGCCCACGCCGAGTGCCCACGATCGTGTCACGGAGCGGAAGAACGGGGAGATGCCTATGTAAACAAGGCATTTCCCCGTTCTGCCTAGTGATATGACAGAGATCTACTGCTCCCTGTCCCTGAGCAGTGATTGTTGTCATGTGAGTTGTAGCCCATCCCTCCCACAGTTAGAATCACTCCCTAGGACACACTTAACCCCTTGATCGCCCCCTAGTGTTTAACCCCTTCCCTGCCAGTGTCATTTACACAGTAATCAGTGCATTTTTTTTTAGCACTGATCGCTGTATAAATGTCACTGGTCCCAAAATAGTGTCAAAAGTGTCCAATGTGTCCACCATAATGTCGCAGTGACGATAAAAATCGCAGATCTCCGCCATTACTAATAAAAGAAAAATTAATAATAAAAATGCCATAAAACTATCTTCTATTTTGTAGACGCTATAACTTTTGCGCAAACCAATCAATATACGTTTATTGCAATTTTCTTTACCAAAAATATGTAGAAGAATACATATCAGCCTAAACTGAGGAAAAAAATCCTTTTTTTATATATGTTTTTGGGGGGTATTTATTATAGCAAAAAGTTAAAAATATTGCTTTTTTTTTCAAAATTGTCGCTCTTTTTTTTGTTTATAGCGCAAAAAATAAAAACCGCAGAGGTGATTAAATACCACCAAAAGAAAGCTCTATTTGTGGGGAAAAAAGGATTTCAATTTCGTTTGGGTGCGACATCACACGACTGCGCAATTGTCAGTTAAAGCGACATAGTGCCGAATCGCAATTCAACCCACACTTACCTTACTCTCTACATAGGTGTTTAAAAACCTTGATCCATTACTTCTGCCTTTCTTCCTGAACATACTTTAGGTCATGACACAGGAAGGAGTTGACCAGCTGATCTCAATAGCACACACCCTGCATCATCTACCCTCAGCTGGTCAACTCCTTCCTGTGTCATGACCTAAAGTATGTTCAGGAAGCAAGGATGACGTAATCGAGCAGTGTTTTTAAACACCCGTTAAGAGAGTGAGGTAAGCGTGGGTAGAATAAATGGAAAGCTGTTTTATTTTTGAAAAATACGTACATTAATGCTATATTGGTACATAGGGAAGCTGGAATTTAGAAAAAAGTGAACAAAGGTTTTTGCTGCATAATTTTTAACTACTTGCCGACCAGCCACCGTGTATTTACTGCGGCAATGTGGCACTATTACGCGCTTTCAGTAGTCACTAGATGGCGCAATCACGCCTTGATTAGCTAGCGGGGATGTCAATCAACGCGTCCGGCGGAAAATACATCACTTGTGTGGGGTTACACTGGACAGCACTTTCTCTACTTAACACTTCTGGCCCCTACACTGTGTATGTTATATACATCATAAACCTGCACCGTGTATGTTATACATGCTTGACACCTACTTTATGTACATTACAAATACCTGTTCCCTGCACTCTGAATATTACAAACACCTGACCCCTGTACACTGTGCATTACATACACCTGACCCCGAAACTCTATATGTTAGATACACCTGACCCCCCGTACTATGTACATTACAAACACCTGGCTCCCTGCATTTGGTTCATCACATACACCTGACTCCTTCACTGTGTACATTACATATCCCTATTCTCTACATTCTGTAGATTACATACACCAGACCCCTGTACTGTGTACATTACATATACCTGACCCCCCGTAACTATGTACATTACATACACCTGGCTCCCTGCATTTGGTACATTACATACACCTGATTCCATCACTCTGTACATTACATAACCCTGATCTCTATAATCTCAATAATCTGTAGATTACATACACCAGACCCCCTGTACTGTGTACATTACTTACACCTGACCTACGAACTTGGTACATTATATTACATACACCTGACCCCTGCACTCTGAATATTACATAGACCTGACCTCTGCACTGTGTATGGTACAAACACCTGACTCTTGCACATTGCGCATTACATACACCTGACCCTGGAACTCTATATGTTACATATATCTGACCCCTACACTATGCACGTTACATACACCTGAATCCTGCACTATGTATATTAAATACACCTGACCCCTGCACTTGGTACATTACATACACCTGTACACCTGACACCATCACTCTGTACATTACATAACCCTGATCTCTGCAATCTGTAGATTACCTTCACTGGACCCCTACACTCGGAACATTACATACACCTGACCCCTTTTGCTCTGTACCTTTTTTATTGCTTATGGTGCTGCTCAAAGTAGAGGTGAAAGCATATTCCTCTGTCCCAGAAAATGGGGTGCAGACATGTCCTGATACCAATCAAGGGAGTTAGTAAATGTAAAGAGGAAAGGATCACCGCTACTCCCAACCAGCCCAGGTGAATAAACAATGAAGAGCGGATAGCCAGACAAGCCAGGACATCAGGGAGCCAGAGATCAGCGTACTTCAGGACAGGCCAGGAAATCAGGAAACCGGAGAATCAGCATTGTGGAACAGCAAGCAGGATCAGGAACCAGAAGGGACATCAGCCAAGCAAGTCTTCAACAGGTACACAGGAGAGAGTCTCTGGATGTGTTGACCAAGGCGAAGGCAGAGAGGAACTGCACTGAACAGCTTAAATAACCAGCAGGACTGACGAACAGGATATCATCATCGGGTAAGTCACTGTGGAAAAGATTGGAGCTGGCAATCAGTGGCGTCTCCAGCTTTCATATTTAGGGGGGGCACATGGGGGGACAGGGACAAAAGTAGGGGGGCAACTATAAAATGCAAATATATATATATATATATATATATATATATATATATATATATATATATTCTGGGGCCCTTTACTACGATCCCACAATGGCCCTTTCACATGTTCTGCAGTGAGCTCCCTTCCTACTGTATTGGGCCCCCCCTACCAGGGTGGCATAAAACAAGAGATATATGTCACCAGCATACCAAGAAATAATAAGGGTCCAAAGCAGTGGGAGAACTATCAGGGTTGCAAAGGTTGTCTTGCCACCGGGCCCTGGTGTTCTGCCACTGTGGGGTTCCCCAGCCTCCTCTTGCTGTCCTGCCCCTGCTATTGACAGCACTGGTCTGGCATCTCTTGGAATTTACAGGCTGGTTCTCCTGTCCAAAGGATGGGAGAAATCAGTCTGTTTTTTCAGTAACAGAGTCCTGGTGGAGTCCTTCTTGCAACTCGCTCTTCTCCCTGCCAATGAGGATGCAGGGGAAGGAGCAGATCGGGCGGCCGTGGTTGTGTGAGCGCTCACATTATGCAGTGTCATCAAGCAGAGGGAGGGGGGAGGAATCACCCGCAGGAGCTGACTGGGGACGCTCTCCCTCTTAGACATTGCCTTTTTGTAAAAAAAATAAATAAAAATGTTTTTTTAATTGGGGGGGGGGCACATGGTTGAGCACAGCATAATGTTGGGGGGGCCAGGGCCCCTCTGGCCCCCCCTAGGGTCGCCATTGCTGGCAATTAACCGACAGCTGAGCACCTGCTCTTAGAAAGAAGGGCTGAGCCCAGCCTTGAGATAATCTTAGAGTCAGTGGGTGGGGCGAAATGCATCAGGGTGTGTGGTTTGGTGCAGACATGTAGGCTGAGGCCGAACTTCATTGTATATTCAACTGGGTTGGCTGGGAGTAGCTGCAAACCTTTCGTCTTTACCCTTCGTTCTTTACATTACATACACCTCATGTTGTAAAGCACTGCGCAAACTGTTGGTGCTATATAAAACCTGTATAATAATAATAATATTACACCTGACCCCTGCTTTCTTTACATTACATACACCTGACCCCTGCACTCTACATTACATACACCTGACCCCTGCACTCTGTATGCAAGCTTAAGATGTAAGGCTCTTCCACTGCTGGCACAACTTTGCCACACCCTCAGTTTGCTGTGTCCCAGTCAAGTGGGCAGCCCCAGATCTGTTGAACAGGCTCAAAGGCGACAGCCAAATGAAGGAAAGGATTCATGGGTGGCAAGTTGCAAGTGCACACTATGTACAACACTCGTTTCTACAGAAGTAGGTTCTGTTAAATACATATTTGTAAATGTTATTTGCAAGTTTATGATTTTAGGTTTGCTGGTCCATTGGCAACATATGTCATAAAAATAATAAGCTGCAAGGTTCCAATCTACATTTCAGCCATCCTTAAACAAATGTTTAGTAGGGTTGAAACAATTCTCTCTCATCTACTTTTACGAGGGTTCTTCAAAAGGTTACAATTAGAAAACACCAGAGCATCTGTAACAGTAACAACATTGTGCAGTGCCAGTCATCTGGAAAACAGACCTTCTGGCAACGTGAGACCCTGAACGGTGGAGGCCAAAAAGGAATTCTCTCATCTCCAAAAACTTCACGGCTGAGGCTTTTACATTTGTTCATCAGCACTTGCTGGGTTCAAGGCTCTCATTTAGTAGAAGAATTCTGTCTGTGCTTGGCATAGTTACTTACTTAAAGAGAACCGGTAACAATTAGGCTTATAATTAAAATTCATTAATTAGTTATATTTTAAGATTTAGGGATGTTGTCATACATGATCGAGGTGTGACCACTTGGTTATTGTTTCACTATAGAAAAAAAAATGTAAGGCCTCAAGTTGCTGCCTAACATTTAAATGACATGCGCACTGTACGCTCAGTGCAAGAGCATTTCTTACACTTTCCCACCACAGTCATGTGACCTGATATGATGCAAGTCTAATCCCGCGTACACATGGTCGGACTTTTCGACCTGACTGGTCCGACAGACTTTCCAGTGGACTTTCGATGGACTTTTGATAGACTTCCGACGGACTTGCCTACACACAATCACACCAAAGTCCGAAGGATTCGTACCTGATGACGTACACCGGACTAAAATAAGGAAGTTGATAGCCAGTAGCCAATAGCTGCCCTAGCGTCGGTTTTTGTCCGTCGGACTAGCATACAGACGAGCAGATATCATGGTCCGGCGGAGTTACGACGTAAAGATTTGAAGCATGTTCCAAATCTAAAGTCCGTCAGATTTGCGACTGGAAAAGTCCGCTGAAGGTCCGGTGAAGCCCACACACGATCGGATTGTCTGTCGGATTTGGTTCATCGGCGTCCGTCGGACCAGTCCAGTCGAAAAGTCCGACCGTGTGTACGCTCCATAAGTCCACCCTTTGTGGATGGCCTGACAGTGGTTGGTGTTCCTGCTGAGCTCCTGCTGTGATCTCATAGTTGCTTGCCTGCCCTTACTTCCATCCCTTACCTCATTCTCTCACAATGTTTACATGTCTGCCTGGATTAAGAACCATAAGAAACCTGAGCACTGCTGGCTGAGAGCAAGTGGGGTGGTCTGAAGTTGGAATCTTCCAGAGTACTGCAAGGTAAGTTAGTGGAGCCAAATGTTGGAATGAGTTGTCCAGGACAGGGGTCTGGGACATAACACAGATCCGCGGGACATCGAGATTTTGTTAAAATCCCAGGATAGTCCCATGAAATCCAGGACAGTTGGGAGGTACAGAATGTCTTGGCTGTGTCCCGGCACCTACTTCCTCCGTGCTTTCTTCCACCTATGAGTAACAAATCCCGGGCAGAAGAATATAGGGTTTACCGGAAGGAGAACTATCGCGATTGCCTAAGCCAAAGCTGAAGGCTGACTTCATCCCAGCAAACACTCTGGAGATCCCTGTACAGCAGGGACTCGGAGAATGAAGGACACAATTGGCATACACAGGTATACTTCACTTGTGCATGCCCAGGTTGGCTGGCTGTCCCCCCCTATCGGTGGCCCTTCCTTGAGCCCATAAAGCACAAAAGCATGACGATAATTTGGAAAGGGGAATGCGTTGGAGAATTTTGGATGAATGTCTTGTATGTATGTTACACCTTGATAACGTTTCCACGGAGGGTTTACTTCCACTTTAAGGCTGGATTCACACTTTGCGAATTGGGTGCGTGTTTCTCCGCATCTAATTCGCATAGCAGGAGATTGTGACCGTCTCTCTATGGAGCCAGTTCACACATCTCTGCAGCGGCTCCGGTGCAAATTGTACAGGAGCCCTGTGCGTCTTTTGGTCCATTTCATGTCCAAATTCAGCCCAAAATTTGGGCTGAAATCGGACCTAAAACGGTGAATGGAGACGCACCGAACTCCTGCTGTGATCTCCAGTGTGAACCCAGCCTAAAAGAGTTTTGACTGGAGCTGGGATTTAACCTCTTGCCTACTGGGCACTTTTAGCCCCTTCCTACCAAGGCCAATTTTCAGCTTTTAGCACTGTCACACTTTGAATGACAATTACGTGGTCATGCTACACTGTACCCATATGAATTGTTTTGATTTTTTTTCACACAAAGAGCTTTGTTTTGGTGGTATTTAACCACTTGCTTACTGGGCACTTAAACCCCCCTCCTGCCCAGACCAATTTTCAGCTTTTAGCGCTCTCACACTTTGAATGACATTTGCGCAGTCATACAACACTGTACCCAAATGAAATTTGTATCATTTTTTTCCCACAAATAGAGCTTTCTTTTGGTGGTATTTAATCACAGCTGGTATTTTTTTTTTTTTGCTAAACAAACAAAAAAAGAAAATTTTGAAAAAAAAAAAATAATGTTTCATAGTTTGTTATAAAATTTTGCAAACAGGTAATTTTTCTCCTTCATTGATATGCGCTGATGAGGCGGCACTGGTGGGCACGGATAGGCACAGTTAAGATGGCACTGATAGGCACAGTTAAGGCGGCACTGATAGGCACAGTTAAGGCGGCACTGATAGGCACAGTTAAGGCAGCACTGATGGGGACAGATAAAGCGGTACTGATGGGCACAGATAAGGCGGCACTGATGGCCACTGATGGGCGCTGATGGGTGGCACTGATGGGTGGCACGGATGGGTGGCACGGATAGGTACCACTGATGGGGGGCACTGATGGGAGGCACTGATGGGGGGCACTGATGGGTGGCACTGATGGGGGGCACTGATGGGTGGCACTGATGGGCAGTGATGGGCAGCACTGATAGGCATTTATGGGCACTGGTAGGTGACACTGATGGGCACTGATGGGTGGCACTGATGTGCAGCACTGTTGTTGTGGCACTGATGTGGGCGCTGATGGGTGGCACTGTGGGCGCTGATGGGTGGCACTGATGGGTGGCACTGTCTGCACTTATGGATGGCACTGTGGGCACTGATGGGTGACGCTGGTGGGCACTGGTAGGCGGCAGATGATCGCCGTGATCGGGACTGATGTCCCTCTCATGGCCGCCGGTGAACGGCTTTTTTTTTCCTCCTCACGCTGTCAGCGCGAGGAGAAAAAATAGCCGATTACCGGCTCTGTTTACATCACATGATCAGCTGTCATTGGCTGACAGCTGATCATGTGGTAAGGGGTCGGGACCGACCCCTTACTTTGATCTGTGATCAGGCGAGTCTCATAGACTCGCTGATCACCGAGCAGGGAGCGCGCAGGCCGCTCGTGCATGGGACAACGTCAATAGACGTAGTCCGGGCAATGTAGGTCCGCGCTGCTGCCGTCATTTGGCAATAGCGCGGATCTGAAGCGGTTAATCACCACTGGGTTTTTTATTTTTTGCTAAAAAAAACTAAAAAGGATGAAAAATTTTGAAGAAAAAAAAAGTTTTTTTCATAGTTTGGTATAAAGTTTTGCAAACAGGTAAGTTTTCTACTTCACCAGTGTGCGCTGATGAGGCTGCACTGATGGGCACTGATAGGCTGCACCGATGAGGCGGCAATGATGAGGCAGCACTAATAGGATGCACTGATGAGGCAGGACTCGTGGGCACTGATGAGGCTGTACTGACAGGTGGCACGGATAGGTGGCACTGATGGGCACTGATAGGCGGCACTAATAGGTGGCACTGATGAGCACTGAAAGGCACTGGTAGGCGGAACTGATGGGCACTGATAGGCAGCAGTGATAGGTGAAACTGATGAGGAAGCACTGATGGCCACTGATTGGCAGCACTGGTGGGACTGCACTGATAATCAGGACACTGATAATCACTGCAATAATTATCCGTGTAGATGTCCCATTTTCTCACAAGCTCTCTTCTCCTCTCCTAATGTTGTCAGCGTGAGAAAAGGAATGCTGATAACTGGCTTGTGTTTACATCCCTGATTAGCTGTCATTTGACACAGTTGATCACAGTTGATCACGTGGTAAAGGGCCACTGCGATCACTAAGCGATCACTAAGCGTGCCTCCCATGCACTGCATGGGGTGCGTGGGCAGCGCAATCACAGGAGGTTATCCATGGACGCTCTCCCTGTGAACTAAGCCCGGGCTGTAGCCGTCTTTCAGCTATAGCATGGGCGGGAAGTAGTTGAAGTGACACTAAATAATATTCTTATTCTTAAAAAAATCCATACACATCCACTACTTAAAGTGGTTATAAAGCCACTATGATAATACAATCCCCTCTGTTAAATAGGGATATGTGCCCCACTGCATATGTTTTATAAAAAATAATATGGCAATTTCTACTCTATTTCAGAGCACCTTCTGGTGCTCACGTGACTGTTTGCCGCTCTCCTCTCTTGGGCTGACAGCTACAGCGGGAGGGGCAGAGAATTCCCGCTGATGTCAGGAGGGGAGAAGAGGAGGAGAGCAGCGAGCAGTCACGTGAGCGCCTGGAGTGGGAGGCGCTCTGAAATAAGGTAGAAATCGCCATATGTTTTTCAAAACACATACAGTGGGGCACATGTCCTTATTTAATAGAGGTGATTGTATGACCATATCATATTTTTTTTTTAGCAGCAGGAAGGGAAGGGGTGGGGAGCAGAGCGGCACTGACACAGCTGACAGACAGGGAGGGGGGAGGAGGACAAAGGAGAGCTGTAGATAGCTGCGGATGACAGAGGCACGTAACCTGGTCATTTTACAGGGGGGAGGGCAGAACCAGGCAGGATCAACCAGGTATTTTATATGATACAGGGAGCAAAATTACACAGCACAAGCACTGTGCTCTATAACATGCTTTAAGGGAACAGGATCCATTTTTTTTTTTAGGGTAACAAACACTTTAATGGCCTTGTAATCTATTTATCATGGAATTGTTTCTAATGCCATTTACACACGACCGGACTTTTAGTCGGACTGAACCCTGAAGGACTTTTTGACGGAGTTCCGACGGAGTTCCAACGAAACGGACTTGCCTACACACGATCACACTAAAGTTCGATCGTTTCGAATGTGATGACGTACGACCGGACTAGAATAAGGAAGTTCATAGCCAGTAGCCAATAGCTGCCCTAGCGTTCCTTTTTTGTCCGTCGGACTAGCATACAGACGAACGGATTTTTCGATCGGACTCGAGTCCGTCGGAAAGATTTGAAACATTTTTCGACAGAAAAGGTCCGATGAAGCCCACACACGATCGAATTGTCCGACGGATTTGGTCGAAAAGTCCGGTCGTGTGTACACGCCATAAGTTGTTCTGCCTCCTTGTAACATCCTCTGTGAGTTCCCAAACCTCTCCACTTCAATTCGTTTGGAATGAGCAGTCCATGTTAGCTGCGATCATATGCACCGCTCTATGCACACTAAAAAGCCCCTAGTCCACCGCAGGAGTGGGAAAGAGAGGGTGGCTATGTTCATACACACAGTGGGATCATGGAGAATTAACATAGCCACCCTCTAAAAGGAAGTCAGATCATAGCAGCAAAAAAAAAAGGAATTTGGAGTTTTGGAGGAGGCCTAGAGCAATAGAAGGAACTTTGTTTTAGTTACGAATACATACGGTAGTTACATATTTTGTTTTTGTAAACCAGCATTTAGTGACATACAATAAACTTTTACTAATTTAAGGTTTTTTATTTCAGCATAGTTTGATTAGAAATTAATTGCTATTCCATTGCAAGCAATTATTAGATTTGACCTTTAAATAGTATTTTGAGTACAAATTCTTCTCTGGCAGGAAATGAGACATGAGAGTGAGTTGTCTTGTTAAGAGATATAGTGCAGAAGCATTGCATGGCTTGCTCCCAGCTTCCTGCCATAACGATGTCCATTTCAGGAAATAGATGACAGTCATTAAACACACAGAGGGACACATTTATCAAGGGAATCATCATTTCTCTGATTCCCAGCTCTCTCGTATGGCCGGCCGGCCGTTCAGTACTGGCTTACTGGGGTAATTGGGTTATACAATATTTATACCATCTAACTCTTCCTAGTCTTGATTTGCAGGCATGATCCACTTCCACGGCTGAAAGGTAAATGTGCTGCCTCAGTAATACTCAATAACTGTGCCTCCATTTAGTATACGTAATAGCTGTGCCTACGTTTACAATTCTGAATAGTCGTGCCTCCGTTTAGAATACTCAATAGCTGAGCCTCAATTTAGTATTCTCAGTAGCCATGCCTCCATTTAGTATACTCAATAGCTGTGCCTTCATTTACAATGCTGTGGGAGTCTGGGATTTAAAGTACCATTTCAGTCTTTGCAGATGACACCAAGCTATGCAGTGGAATAACGTCCTTACAGGATGTCTCCAATTTACAAGCCGATTTCAATTCACTGTTTAATTGGGCAACTATGTGGCAGATGAGGTTTAATGTTGAGAAATGTAAAGTCATGCACTTGGGGGCTAAGAATATGTATGCATCATACATACTAGGGGGAGTACAACTGGGGGCAGGCATGTACTGGCCATTGGGACTACAGGGAGTTTCCCGGTGGGCTGATGGCTCTGTGGGCCGGTTTCAGTGTCAGCCTGTCAAAGTAATGGCTTTCTTGGTTCACCCTCAACTTCACGCAGTGATGTGAGAAAGATAAGAAAAATACAGAGGAGAATAAGTGAAATAATAAAAGAGGTTAGTGAGGACTCCTTATGTTATGCCTCTTATGTTTTTTTGCACAATTGCGTATAGTTTATATACTGTTTTTGTGCTTGTTTGCACAATTAAAGTGGGCTGGTCTGGATGAATTCCAGGGCCAACTTTTTATCCCAGTCCAGCCCTGACTGGGGGAATCATTGGTGGAGAAGGATCTGGGGGTTTTGGTAGATCGCAAGCTCAATAATAGCATGCAATGCCAAGCTGTGGTTTCCAAAGTGAGCAAAGTCCTTTCTTGTATTAAAAGAGTTATGGACTCCAGAGAGAGAGAGATATTATTTTACCCTCCTGTACAAATCATTAGTAAGACCTCATCTGGAATATGCAGTTCAGTTTTGGGCACCAGTTCCTCAAAAAGGATATCGGGGAACTGGAGAAAGTGCAGAGAAGGGCAACCAAACTGATAAGAGGCATGGAGGAGCTCAGCTATGAGGAAAGATTAGAGGAACTGAATCTATTCCCTCTTGAGAAGAGGAGATTAAGGGGGGATATGATCACCATGTATAAATATATAAGGGGTTCATATAGTGAACTTTGTGTTGAGTTATTCACGTTAAGGTCGTCAGAGAGGACGAGGGGGCAACTCTGGATCATGCTTCACTGGGGTTTTTTTTTTGCCTTCCTCTGAATCAACTGTGCGTATAGGATTGTGTATATGGAGGTTTTTGATTTGTGTGTGTTTTTTTTTTTCTGTGGGTTGAACTGGATGGTCTTTTTTCAACCAAACAAACTATGTAACTATATTTGGAATACTCAGTAGCCATGTCCACATTTACTATACTTAATAGTCGTGTTTTTATTTAGAATACTCAATAGTCATGCCTCCATTTGGAATACTCAGTAGCCATGCCTCCATTTAGAATACTTATAATCCATGCCTCCATTTAGAATACTCAATAGTCATTCCTCCATTTACGATACTCAATAGCTGAGCCTTCATTTAGAATACTCAGTAATCTTGCCTCCATTTAGAATACCCAACCATGCCTCAATTTAGTATTCTCCATAGCAGTGCCTCCATTTCGAATACTCAATAGTCTTGCCCCCATTTAGAATACAGAATAGTGGTGCTTCTATTTAGAATACCCCGTAGCCATGCCCACATTTAGTACACTCAATAGCCATGCCTCCATTTGGAATACTCAATGGCCATGCCTCCATTTAGAATACTCAATGGCCATGCCTCTATTTGGAAATGCGATTACTTGCAACAAATGCACAAATGAAGGATCTTTGGTGGACAGTACTGCATGTTCTGTGTAATAATTATTCTGCAGCTTCAAATTAGATTTATTTCAGAGGACACGATGTGGTTGTGATGTAAGAAGGGTCGCTGGTTCGAATCCCACCCACGACACTACCTGCCTGGAGTTTGCATGTTCTCCCTGTGCCTGCGTGGGTTTCCTCCGGGTACCCCGGTTTCCTCCCACACTCCAAAGACATGCTGGTAGGTTAATTGGATCCTGTCTAAATTGTCCCTAGTATGTATGAATGTGAGTTAGGGACCTTAGATTGTAAGCTCCTTGAGGGCAGGGACTGATGTGAATGTACAACATATATGTAAAGCGCTGCGTAAATTGACGGCGCTATATAAGTACCTGAAATAAATAAAATAAATAAATAAAATAATACTAAAAGTCAGAATCTTCAGATTTTAAAGATCAATTCCAGGGAACAAGTTAAACCATTCAATGAACTCTAAACACTATCCGATGATCACTGAAAGTGTGTTCCATTTGGAAAACCCACTCAGTTCAACATTGTAATTCTCTCAGTCAGATTTTACAGAGCGGCTCGCATGTGTAGTGTATGTGTCTGCTTCCTAAAGCCTGTGTTCCGTCAGAATCAGCGACCCGTCAGATTAGGTAATGGAAGTGACGTTCCGTCAACTGAATCCTTACTGTGCATGCATAGCAGGTTTGCTAATCTGACAGAACACCTGCAGTCAGAAGGCGGCAGTGGACATCTTACTACACCCAGCTACGTCTTGATGTTTACAGTCATTTTACCTATAAACTGAGCATATATAAATAAATATAGTATATTGACATCTGTGATGCTGTTTTTAATGTTACATTTTGAATAAAGCTGGACACCAGCAGTAGGAAGGTGGCGGAGGCCATGTTGGTACACCCCGCACTGCTCAGCGCTAAACCTTTACGCTTTGAAAATGTAACATGAAAACAGCATGACAGATCTGAATATACTATGTTTATTTATATACGCTCACTTTATTGGTAAAATGACTGTGAAATTCAAGATGTAGCTGGGTGTAGTAAGATGTCCGCTGGCGTCTTATGATTGCAGGTGTTCTGTCAGATTAGCAAACCTGCGCATGCGCACTAAGGATTCAGCTGACGGAACGTCACTTCCGTTACCTAATCTGACGGGTCGCCGATTCTGACGGAACACCTGCAATGTGTAGATACTCATCACAGGGCTTCTGCTTACCTGAAACCAGCGGTCCCAAGTTTAAGTCTGCGGTTCCAGCTTTCTGGCCCCTGTGCCTGTCCATTGCCTCAGCAGTCCCTGTCTCAACTTCCAGGGTTTCTTGGATGAATATATGGCAAGAAGCCACTCTCATCATCTCCAGCTCCTTATACAGGTATGTGACGTTATCTTAGAAAAGTTTTATGCCCCGTACACACGATCGGACTTTCTGCCAACAAAACCGTGGATTTTTGTTCGAAGGTCTTTGGCTCAAACTTGTCTTGCATACACACAGTCACACAAATGTTGGCCAACAATTATGAATGTGGGAACGCGGTGGCGTACAAGATGTATGCCGAAAAATGAAGTTCAATAGCCAGTGCAGCTCCCTCTGCTTGATTCCGAGCATGCATGAACTTTTGTGCGACAGACTTGTGTACACACGATTGGACTTTCCGACAACAAAGTTTTGTTGCCGGAAAATTTGAGAACCTGCTAGCAAACATTTGTTGGCGGAAAGTCTGACAGCAAATGGTCGATGGAGCATACACATGGTCTTACTTTCCGACAACAAGCTCACATCCAACATTTCCCGTCGGAAAGTCCGACCGTGTGTACACGGCATCAGGCTACTCCACGTTCACTTTAAGCATTGAAATAAAAATGAGTGGGTTGATATATTCAGGATATTACTCTCTACTGGTCTTTATTATTTTCTGATTATTAATTGAATGTTTGGGGCTCCCTATGCAGTGGAAAACACATTCTTGAATCTATGACAAAGTAATTCCATTCTAAGTGACTATACATATATGAACTGGATGATACAGTCCAGGTATCAAATCTCAGTCACTTGTGGAGACCATTAATGACTCAAAGTTTCTCTGTCCTCCACCCGATGCATTAAATCAAGAGTATATCCTTATGTAAGAAAAGGTCAGAGAACTATCCCACAGCAAACATAATATTCAGCATTATTAATACTCCCCCTTGGAGCCAATCAAATCCATTTTGCCGCATCCCTTTTTTATTTGGCTCCGTGTACATCCTTCCTGTGGACTAGCCAATTTATTCATTACTTGGATTTTGGAGAAATTTTGGATCCTAAGACAGCATTCTTTTATAAGAAATAAACTGAAGTCACCAAACTGTTATGAAAAGTTTTTCTTTCCTACAGGTTGAGTGAGGCTGTATGGACTCATTAACACTTGGCAATGTGGGTGGGGGGGACAGGGACGGGACAGAGGGGGGACATGTTTTACTGCCCCCAGGGCCGGACTGGCCTACCGGGATACCGGGAAATATCCCGGTAGGCTGGCTGCCCAAAGTACCGCTGGGGCCGCTCACTGCCTGTGTCAGGCTGTTAGCAATCTAAAGAGCAGCAGCGGCGGCCGCCGCTGCCGCACTATGCAATGGTTATGGCTGTGTCACACTGGTCACTCACTGTCTGTGTCTCCGGGGCCGCTCACTGCCTGTGTCACTGTCAGCAATCTTAAGAGCAGCAGCGGCCCCGGCTGCTGCACTATGCAATTGCTGCCTGTGTCACTGGGTCACTCACTGACACTCAGTCTGTGTCTCCTCGGTTCGGGCGCCGCCCACCACACTCGTCATGCCTCTGTCTGTGTGCCTGAGGGGGAGGAGCAGGAGAACGCCGTGCTGCTTCATTTTTGTCTTCATGACTCGTCCCGTGCGGCGCCAGCACTGCCCACTATCTGCACGAGGAGAGAATATCGATGAATGGCTGGCCATGCAGCTGCTGCAGCAGCACAAGAATTAAGGTATTTAAAATCTCTCTCTCTCTTTCTCTCCCCCCCTCTCTCTCTCTCTCCCCCCCACCCCCTCTCTCTCTCTCTCTCTCTCTCTCCCCCCCCTCCCTCTCTCTCTCTCCCCTCTCTCCCCCCTCTCTCTCTCCCTCCCCCTCTCTCTCTCCCCTCTCTCTCCCTCCCCTCTCCCTCTCTCCCCCCTCTCCCTCTCCCCCTCTCTCTCCCCCTCTCTCTCTCCCCCTCTCCCCCTCTCCCCCCCTCTCTCTCTCTCTCCTCCCCCCTCCCTCTCCCCCCTCTCCCCCCTCTCTCTCTCTCTCCCCCTCCCCCCTCTCTCTCCCCCCTCTCTCTCCCCTCTCTCTACCCTCTCTCTCTCTCCCCCTCTCTCTCTCTCTCCCCTCTCTCTCTCCCCCCTCTCTCTCTCCCCCTCTCTCTCTCTCTCTCTCTCTCTCCTCTCTCTCTCTCTCTCTCTCTCTCTCCCCTCTCTCTCTCTCCCCCTCTCTCTCTCCCCCCTCTCTCTCTCCCCCCCCCCTCTCTCCCCCCCTCTCTCTCTCTCCCCTCTCTCTCCCCCCCCTCCCCCTCTCTCTCCCCCCCTCTCTATCCTCTCTCTCTCTCCCCCTCTCTCTCTCTTCTCTCTCCCCATCTCCCCCCCCTCTCTCTCTCTCTCTCCCCCCTCTCTCTCTCTCTCCCCCCTCTCTCCCCCCTCTCTCTCTCCCCCTCCCCCCTCTCTCTCCCCCCTCTCTCTCTCTCCCCCCCTCTCTCCCCATCTCCCCCCTCTCTCTCTCTCCCCATCTCCCCCCCTCTCTCTCTCTCCCCTCTCTCACTCCCTCCCCCCTCTCTCCCCCTCCCCTCTCTCTCTCTATCTCTCTCTCTCTCTCCCCCCCTCTCTCTCCCCCCCCCTCTCTCTCTCTCCCCCTCTCCCTCCCCCCTCCCTCTCTCTCCCTCTCTCTCTCTCCCCCTCTCTCTCTCTTCCCCCCACTCTCTCCCCCTCTCTCTCTCCCCCCTCTCTCTCTCCCCCTCTCTCTCTCTCCCCCCTCTCTCTCCCCCCCTCTCTCTCTCCCCCCCTCTCTCTCCACCCTCTCTCTCTTTCCCCCTCACTCTCCCCCCCCCTCTCTCTCTCTCTCTCTCTCTCTCTCTCTCCCATGTTTTGTTCAAGTGCTATCTTTGAAAAGCTGTATACCATCAAACGCTGCCACTGTGCCCATAGATTGCCAACACTGTGCCCTGCCCATCAAACGCAGCTACTATACACATAAATTGCTGCCACTGTGCCCCATCAATTGCAGCCACTGTACCATAAAACGCAGCCACTGTACCATCAAACGCAGCCACTGTACTCATCAATTGCAGCCACTGTGCCCATCAAATGCAGCCACTGTGCCCATCAATTGCAGCCACTGTGCCCATCAAATGCAGCCACTGTACCCATCAATTGCAGCCACTGTACCCATCAATTGCAGCCACTGTACCATCAAACGCAGCCACTGTGCCCATCAAACGCAGCCACTGTGCCCATCAAACGCAGCCACTGTGCCATCAAACGCGGCCACTGTACCCATAAATTGCCACCACTGTGCCCATTAAACGCTGCCACTGTACCATCAAACGCAGCCACTGTACCATCAAACGCTGCCACTGTGCCCATCAAACGCAGCCATTGTACCATTAAACGCAGCCACTGTACCCATAAATTGCCACCACTGTGCCCATTAAACACAGCCACTGTGCCCATCAAACACAGCCACTGTACCATCAAACGCAGCCACTGTACCCATAAATTGCCACCACTGTGCCCATTAAACGCTGACACTGTGCCCATAAAATGCAGCCACTGTACCCATAAATTGCTGCCACTGTGCCCCATCAAACGCAGCCACTGTACCCATCAATTGCAGCCACTGTGCCCGTTAAACGCTGCCACTGTACCATCAAACGCAGCCACTGTACCATCAAACGCAGCCACTGTACCCATAAATTGCCACCACTGTGCCCATTAAACGCTGCCACTGTGCCCATCAAACGCAGCCACTGTACCATCAAACGCAGCCACTGTACCCATAAATTGCCACCACTGTGCCCATTAAACGCTGCCACTGTACCATCAAACGCAGCCACTGTACCATCAAACGCAGCCACTGTACCCATCAATTGCAGCCACTGTGCCCATCAAACGCAGCCACTGTGCCATCAAACGCAGCCACTGTACCCATGAATTGCCACCACTGTGCCCATGAAACGCAGCCACTGTACCATCAAACGCAGCCACTGTACCATCAAACGCAGCCACTGTACCCATCAATTGCAGCCACTGTGCCCATCAAACGCAGCCACTGTACCATCAAACGCAGCCACTGTACCATCAAACGCAGCCACTGTACCCATAAATTGCCACCACTGTGCCCATTAAACACAGCCACTGTGCCCATCAAACACAGCCACTGTACCATCAAACGCAGCCACTGTACCCATAAATTGCCACCACTGTGCCCATTAAACGCTGACACTGTGCCCATCAAATGCAGCCACTGTACCCATAAATTGCTGCCACTGTGCCCCATCAAACGCAGCCACTGTACCCATCAATTGCAGCCACTGTGCCCGTTAAACGCTGCCACTGTACCATCAAACGCAGCCACTGTACCATCAAACGCAGCCACTGTGCCCATAAATTGCCACCACTGTGCCCACTAAACACAGCCACTGTGCCCATCAAACGCAGCCACTGTACCATCAAACGCAGCCACTGTACCCATAATTTGCCACCACTGTGCCCATTAAACTCTGCCACTGTGCCCATCAAACGCAGCCACTGTACCATCAAACGCAGCCACTGTACCCATAAATTGCCACCACTGTGCCCATTAAACGCTGCCACTGTACCATCAAACGCAGCCACTGTACCATCAAACGCAGCCACTGTACCCATAAATTGCCACCACTGTGCCCATTAAACGCTGCCACTGTACCATCAAACGCAGCCACTGTACCAAACGCAGCCACTGTACCCATCAATTGCAGCCACTGTGCCCATCAAACGCAGCCACTGTGCCATCAAACGCAGCCACTGTACCCATGAATTGCCACCACTGTGCCCATCAAACTCAGCTACTGTACCATCAAACGCAGCCACTGTACCATCAAACGCAGCCACTGTACCCATCAATTGCAGCCACTGTGCCCATCAAACGCAGCCACTGTACCATCAAACGCAGCCACTGTACCCATAAATTGCCACCACTGTGCCCATTAAACACAGCCACTGTGTCCATTAAACACAGCCACTGTGCCCATCAAACACAGCCACTGTACCATCAAACGCAGCCACTGTACCCATAAATTGCCACCACTGTGCCCATTAAACACAGCCACTGTGCCCATCAAACGCAGCCACTGTACCATCAAACGCAGCCACTGTACCCATAAATTGCCACCACTGTGCCCATTAAACACAGCCACTGTGCCCATCAAACGCAGCCACTGTACCATCAAACGCAGCCACTGTGCCCATAAATTGCCACCACTGTGCCCATTAAACACAGCCACTGTGCCCATCAAACGCAGCCACTGTACCATCAAACGCAGCCACTGTACCCATAATTTGCCACCACTGTGCCCATTAAACTCTGCCACTGTGCCCATCAAACGCAGCCACTGTACCATCAAACGCAGCCACTGTACCCATAAATTGCCACCACTGTGCCCATTAAACGCTGCCACTGTACCATCAAACGCAGCCACTGTACCATCAAACGCAGCCACTGTACCCATAAATTGCCACCACTGTGCCCATTAAACGCTGCCACTGTACCATCAAACGCAGCCACTGTACCAAACGCAGCCACTGTACCCATCAATTGCAGCCACTGTGCCCATCAAACGCAGCCACTGTGCCATCAAACGCAGCCACTGTACCCATGAATTGCCACCACTGTGCCCATCAAACTCAGCTACTGTACCATCAAACGCAGCCACTGTACCATCAAACGCAGCCACTGTACCCATCAATTGCAGCCACTGTGCCCATCAAACGCAGCCACTGTACCATCAAACGCAGCCACTGTACCCATAAATTGCCACCACTGTGCCCATTAAACACAGCCACTGTGTCCATTAAACACAGCCACTGTGCCCATCAAACACAGCCACTGTACCATCAAACGCAGCCACTGTACCCATAAATTGCCACCACTGTGCCCATTAAACACAGCCACTGTGCCCATCAAACGCAGCCACTGTACCATCAAACGCAGCCACTGTACCCATAAATTGCCACCACTGTACCATCAAACGCAGCCACTGTACCCATAAATTGCCACCACTGTGCCCATTAAACGCTGCCACTGTGCCCATTAAACGCTGCCACTGTGCCCATTAAACGCTGCCACTGTACCATCAAATGCAGCCACTGTGCCCATCAAACGCTGCCACTGTACCACCAAACGCAGCCACTGTACCCATAAATTGCCACCACTGTGCCCATTAAACGCTGCCACTGTGCCCATTAAATGCTGCCACTGTGCCCATTAAACGCTGCCACTGTACCATCAAACGCAGCCACTGTGCCCATGAAACGCAGCCACTGTACCATCAAACGCAGCCACTGTACCCATCAATTGCAGCCACTGTGCCCATCAAACGCAGCCACTGTACCATCAAACGCAGCCACTGTACCATCAAACGCAGCCACTGTACCCATAAATTGCCACCACTGTGCCCATTAAACACAGCCACTGTGCCCATCAAACACAGCCACTGTACCATCAAACGCAGCCACTGTACCCATAAATTGCCACCACTGTGCCCATTAAACGCTGACACTGTGCCCATCAAATGCATCCACTGTACCCATAAATTGCTGCCACTGTGCCCCATCAAACGCAGCCACTGTACCCATCAATTGCAGCCACTGTGCCCGTTAAACGCTGCCACTGTACCATCAAACGCAGCCACTGTACCATCAAACGCAGCCACTGTACCATCAAACGCAGCCACTGTACCCATAAATTGCCACCACTGTGCCCATTAAACACAGCCACTGTGCCCATCAAACGCAGCCACTGTACCATCAAACGCAGCCACTGTACCCATAATTTGCCACCACTGTGCCCATTAAACTCTGCCACTGTGCCCATCAAACGCAGCCACTGTACCATCAAACACAGCCACTGTACCCATAAATTGCCACCACTGTGCCCATTAAACGCTGCCACTGTACCATCAAACGCAGCCACTGTACCATCAAACGCAGCCACTGTACCCATAAATTGCCACCACTGTGCCCATTAAACGCTGCCACTGTACCATCAAACACAGCCACTGTACCAAACGCAGCCACTGTACCCATCAATTGCAGCCACTGTGCCCATCAAACGCAGCCACTGTGCCATCAAACGCAGCCACTGTACCCATGAATTGCCACCACTGTGCCCATCAAACTCAGCCACTGTACCATCAAACGCAGCCACTGTACCATCAAACGCAGCCACTGTACCCATCAATTGCAGCCACTGTGCCCATCAAACGCAGCCACTGTACCATCAAACGCAGCCACTGTACCCATAAATTGCCACCACTGTGCCCATTAAACACAGCCACTGTGCCCATCAAACACAGCCACTGTACCATCAAACGCAGCCACTGTACCCATAAATTGCCACCACTGTGCCCATTAAATGCTGACACTGTACCATCAAACGCAGCCACTGTACCATCAAACGCAGCCACTGTACCCATAAATTGCCACCACTGTGCCCATTAAACACAGCCACTGTGCCCATCAAACGCAGCCACTGTACCATCAAACGCAGCCACTGTACCCATAAATTGCCACCACTGTGCCCATTAAACGCTGCCACTGTACCATCAAATGCAGCCACTGTACCCATAAATTGCCACCACTGTGCCCATTAAACGCTGCCACTGTGCCCATTAAACGCTGCCACTGTGCCCATTAAACGCTGCCACTGTACCATCAAACGCAGCCACTGTGCCCTTCAAACGCAGCCACTGTGCCCATCAAACGCAGCCACTGTGCCATCAAACGCAGCCACTGTACCCATGAATTGCCACCACTGTGCCCATCAAACTCAGCCACTGTACCATCAAACGCAGCCACTGTACCATCAAACGCAGCCACTGTACCCATCAATTGCAGCCACTGTGCCCATCAAACGCAGCCACTGTACCATCAAACGCAGCCACTGTACCATCAAACGCAGCCACTGTACCCATAAATTGCCACCACTGTGCCCATTAAACACAGCCACTGTGCCCATCAAACACAGCCACTGTACCATCAAACGCAGCCACTGTACCCATAAATTGCCACCACTGTGCCCATTAAACACAGCCACTGTGCCCATCAAACACAGCCACTGTACCATCAAACGCAGCCACTGTACCCATAAATTGCCACCACTGTGCCCATTAAACGCTGACACTGTGCCCATAAAATGCAGCCACTGTACCCATAAATTGCTGCCACTGTGCCCCATCAAACGCAGCCACTGTACCCATCAATTGCAACCACTGTGCCCGTTAAACGCTGCCACTGTACCATCAAACGCAGCCACTGTACCATCAAACGCAGCCACTGTACCCATAAATTGCCACCACTGTGCCCATTAAACGCTGCCACTGTGCCCATCAAACGCAGCCACTGTACCATCAAACGCAGCCACTGTACCCATAAATTGCCACCACTGTGCCCATTAAACGCTGCCACTGTACCATCAAACGCAGCCACTGTACCATCAAACGCAGCCACTGTACCCATCAATTGCAGCCACTGTGCCCATCAAACGCAGCCACTGTGCCATCAAACGCAGCCACTGTACCCATGAATTGCCACCACTGTGCCCATGAAACGCAGCCACTGTACCATCAAACGCAGCCACTGTACCATCAAACGCAGCCACTGTACCCATCAATTGCAGCCACTGTGCCCATCAAACGCAGCCACTGTACCATCAAACGCAGCCACTGTACCATCAAACGCAGCCACTGTACCCATAAATTGCCACCACTGTGCCCATTAAACACAGCCACTGTGCCCATCAAACACAGCCACTGTACCATCAAACGCAGCCACTGTACCCATAAATTGCCACCACTGTGCCCATTAAACGCTGACACTGTGCCCATCAAATGCAGCCACTGTACCCATAAATTGCTGCCACTGTGCCCCATCAAACGCAGCCACTGTACCCATCAATTGCAGCCACTGTGCCCGTTAAACGCTGCCACTGTACCATCAAACGCAGCCACTGTACCATCAAACGCAGCCACTGTGCCCATAAATTGCCACCACTGTGCCCACTAAACACAGCCACTGTGCCCATCAAACGCAGCCACTGTACCATCAAACGCAGCCACTGTACCCATAATTTGCCACCACTGTGCCCATTAAACTCTGCCACTGTGCCCATCAAACGCAGCCACTGTACCATCAAACGCAGCCACTGTACCCATAAATTGCCACCACTGTGCCCATTAAACGCTGCCACTGTACCATCAAACGCAGCCACTGTACCATCAAACGCAGCCACTGTACCCATAAATTGCCACCACTGTGCCCATTAAACGCTGCCACTGTACCATCAAACGCAGCCACTGTACCAAACGCAGCCACTGTACCCATCAATTGCAGCCACTGTGCCCATCAAACGCAGCCACTGTGCCATCAAACGCAGCCACTGTACCCATGAATTGCCACCACTGTGCCCATCAAACTCAGCTACTGTACCATCAAACGCAGCCACTGTACCATCAAACGCAGCCACTGTACCCATCAATTGCAGCCACTGTGCCCATCAAACGCAGCCACTGTACCATCAAACGCAGCCACTGTACCCATAAATTGCCACCACTGTGCCCATTAAACACAGCCACTGTGTCCATTAAACACAGCCACTGTGCCCATCAAACACAGCCACTGTACCATCAAACGCAGCCACTGTACCCATAAATTGCCACCACTGTGCCCATTAAACACAGCCACTGTGCCCATCAAACGCAGCCACTGTACCATCAAACGCAGCCACTGTACCCATAAATTGCCACCACTGTGCCCATTAAACACAGCCACTGTGCCCATCAAACGCAGCCACTGTACCATCAAACGCAGCCACTGTGCCCATAAATTGCCACCACTGTGCCCATTAAACACAGCCACTGTGCCCATCAAACGCAGCCACTGTACCATCAAACGCAGCCACTGTACCCATAATTTGCCACCACTGTGCCCATTAAACTCTGCCACTGTGCCCATCAAACGCAGCCACTGTACCATCAAACGCAGCCACTGTACCCATAAATTGCCACCACTGTGCCCATTAAACGCTGCCACTGTACCATCAAACGCAGCCACTGTACCATCAAACGCAGCCACTGTACCCATAAATTGCCACCACTGTGCCCATTAAACGCTGCCACTGTACCATCAAACGCAGCCACTGTACCAAACGCAGCCACTGTACCCATCAATTGCAGCCACTGTGCCCATCAAACGCAGCCACTGTGCCATCAAACGCAGCCACTGTACCCATGAATTGCCACCACTGTGCCCATCAAACTCAGCTACTGTACCATCAAACGCAGCCACTGTACCATCAAACGCAGCCACTGTACCCATCAATTGCAGCCACTGTGCCCATCAAACGCAGCCACTGTACCATCAAACGCAGCCACTGTACCCATAAATTGCCACCACTGTGCCCATTAAACACAGCCACTGTGTCCATTAAACACAGCCACTGTGCCCATCAAACACAGCCACTGTACCATCAAACGCAGCCACTGTACCCATAAATTGCCACCACTGTGCCCATTAAACACAGCCACTGTGCCCATCAAACGCAGCCACTGTACCATCAAACGCAGCCACTGTACCCATAAATTGCCACCACTGTACCATCAAACGCAGCCACTGTACCCATAAATTGCCACCACTGTGCCCATTAAACGCTGCCACTGTGCCCATTAAACGCTGCCACTGTGCCCATTAAACGCTGCCACTGTACCATCAAATGCAGCCACTGTGCCCATCAAACGCTGCCACTGTACCACCAAACGCAGCCACTGTACCCATAAATTGCCACCACTGTGCCCATTAAACGCTGCCACTGTGCCCATTAAATGCTGCCACTGTGCCCATTAAACGCTGCCACTGTACCATCAAACGCAGCCACTGTGCCCATGAAACGCAGCCACTGTACCATCAAACGCAGCCACTGTACCCATCAATTGCAGCCACTGTGCCCATCAAACGCAGCCACTGTACCATCAAACGCAGCCACTGTACCATCAAACGCAGCCACTGTACCCATAAATTGCCACCACTGTGCCCATTAAACACAGCCACTGTGCCCATCAAACACAGCCACTGTACCATCAAACGCAGCCACTGTACCCATAAATTGCCACCACTGTGCCCATTAAACGCTGACACTGTGCCCATCAAATGCATCCACTGTACCCATAAATTGCTGCCACTGTGCCCCATCAAACGCAGCCACTGTACCCATCAATTGCAGCCACTGTGCCCATCAAACGCAGCCACTGTACCATCAAACGCAGCCACTGTACCCATAAATTGCCACCACTGTGCCCATTAAACACAGCCACTGTGCCCATCAAACACAGCCACTGTACCATCAAACGCAGCCACTGTACCCATAAATTGCCACCACTGTGCCCATTAAATGCTGACACTGTACCATCAAACGCAGCCACTGTACCCATAAATTGCCACCACTGTGCCCATTAAACGCTGCCACTGTACCATCAAATGCAGCCACTGTACCCATAAATTGCCACCACTGTGCCCATTAAACGCTGCCACTGTGCCCATTAAACGCTGCCACTGTGCCCATTAAACGCTGCCACTGTACCATCAAACGCAGCCACTGTGCCCTTCAAACGCAGCCACTGTGCCCATCAAACGCAGCCACTGTGCCATCAAACGCAGCCACTGTACTCATGAATTGCCACCACTGTGCCCATCAAACTCAGCCACTGTACCATCAAACGCAGCCACTGTACCATCAAACGCAGCCACTGTACCCATCAATTGCAGCCACTGTGCCCATCAAACGCAGCCACTGTACCATCAAACGCAGCCACTGTACCATCAAACGCAGCCACTGTACCCATAAATTGCCACCACTGTGCCCATTAAACACAGCCACTGTGCCCATCAAACACAGCCACTGTACCATCAAACGCAGCCACTGTACCCATAAATTGCCACCACTGTGCCAATTAAACGCTGACACTGTGCCCATCAAATGCAGCCACTGTACCCATAAATTGCTGCCACTGTGCCCCATCAAACGCAGCCACTGTACCCATCAATTGCAGCCACTGTGCCCGTTAAACGCTGCCACTGTACCATCAAACGCAGCCACTGTACGATCAAACGCAGCCACTGTACCCATAAATTGCCACCACTGTGCCCATTAAACACAGCCACTGTGCCCATCAAACGCAGCCACTGTACCATCAAACGCAGCCACTGTACCCATAAATTGCCACCACTGTGCCCATTAAACTCTGCCACTGTGCCCATCAAACGCAGCCACTGTACCATCAAACGCAGCCACTGTACCCATAAATTGCCACCACTGTGCCCATTAAACGCTGCCACTGTACCATCAAACGCAGCCACTGGACCATCAAACGCAGCCACTGTACCCGTAAATTGCCACCACTGTGCCCATTAAACGCTGCCACTGTACCATCAAACGCAGCCACTGTACCAAACGCAGCCACTGTACCCATCAATTGCAGCCACTGTGCCCATCAAACGCAGCCACTGTGCCATCAAACGCAGCCACTGTACCCATGAATTGCCACCACTGTGCCCATCAAACTCAGCCACTGTACCATCAAACGCAGCCACTGTACCATCAAACGCAGCCACTGTACCGATCAATTGCAGCCACTGTGCCCATCAAACGCAGCCACTGTGCCCATCAAACGCAGCCACTGTACAATCAAACGCAGCCACTGTACCCATAAATTGCCACCACTGTGCCCAATAAACACAGCCACTGTGCCCATTAAACACAGCCACTGTGCCCATCAAACACAGCCACTGTACCATCAAACGCAGCCACTGTACCCATAAATTGCCACCACTGTGCCCATTAAATGCTGACACTGTGCCCATCAAATGCAGCCACTGTACCCATAAATTGCTGCCACTGTGCCCCATCAAACGCAGCCACTGTACCCCATCAATTGCAGCCACTGTGCCCGTTAAACGCTGCCACTGTACCATCAAACGCAGCCACTGTACCATCAAACGCAGCCACTGTACCCATAAATTGCCACCACTGTGCCCATTAAACACAGCCACTGTGCCCATCAAACGCAGCCACTGTACCATCAAACGCAGCCACTGTACCCATAAATTGCCACCACTGTGCCCATTAAATGCTGCCACTGTACCATCAAACGCAGCCACTGTACCCATAAATTGCCACCACTGTGCCCATTAAACGCTGCCACTGTGCCCATTAAACGCTGCCACTGTACCATCAAACGCAGCCACTGTACCATCAAACGCAGCCACTGTGCCCATCAAACGCAGCCACTGTGCCCATCAAACGCAGCCACTGTGCCCATCAAACGCAGCCACTGTGCCATCAAACGCAGCCACTGTACCCATGAATTGCCACCACTGTACCATCAAACGCAGCCACTGTACCCATCAATTGCAGCCACTGTACCCATCAATTGCAGCCACTGTACCCATCAATTGCAGCCACTGTGCCCATCAAACGCAGCCACTGTACCATCAAACGCAGCCACTGTACCATCAAACGCAGCCACTGTACCCATAAATTGCCACCACTGTGCCCATTAAACACAGCCACTGTGCCCATCAAACACAGCCACTGTACCATCAAACGCAGCCACTGTACCCATAAATTGCCACCACTGTGCCCATTAAACGCTGACACTGTGCCCATCAAATGCAGCCACTGTACCCATAAATTGCTGCCACTGTGCCCCATCAAACGCAGCCACTGTACCCCATCAATTGCAGCCACTGTGCCCGTTAAACGCTGCCACTGTACCATCAAACGCAGCCACTGTACCATCAAACGCAGCCACTGTACCCATAAATTGCCACCACTGTGCCCATTAAACACTTTTACCACTTTTAACTGTAATTTGCTTATATATATATATATATAAAGCCCTATGTGCTTTTATATGTGTCTTATCTATATATAATGCACTCTTTAAATGTGCTTTAAAATGCATGGTTTTCCATTTTATGAACAAGAAAATAATGACATTATGCTGTTGGGCTGGTATAATAATGCTATGGGGCTGGTATGACATTTTTTCCAGGGCTGGTTTTCATTCCCAGTCCGGCCCTGACTGCCCCTAATCGCTTCCCCTTGAAGTGCAATTAAACTCCACTTTTGAACTTGTACCTACAGGTAAGCCTATAATCAGGTTGCCCAACCTTTTGAAGAGCGAGGGCCACTTAAGTGACTTGGTAAGCAGTCGCGGGCCACAATGAGCGGAGTGGGCGGATGACAGATCCTTGTCCACTCTTCATATGCACAGCAGACATGGACACAGCCCACTCTACTCTATGGGCTCTCGTATCCGATCCGCCCAGATGGAAGGGACGGATCCCCACACAAGTCTGTTTACAATTGCCGCTACATAGAGGTGAATGGAGGGTCCGATTGGACCAATCGTATAAAAAGACTCTAAAGCTGCTTTCACACTGATGCGCTGCGGTTTACCCGCACCACGGGTGAGGCTTAGTGCACCTGCGGATTAGCTGCACTTTGCCATAGACTTCTATAATATCCTGAAGGTGTAGTGCACTTTAAGAAAGCACACCAAACCCGCAGGTAATAACAGAATTCTATGGCTCTCCCTGCCAGTGGCGGCTGGTGGAGTTTTCTTTTGGGGGGGAGCTGCAAACAAACAACACCCCCCGGCAGCGCGGCACTGACAGCACCCCTCCCCCCCACACGGGTGGTACTGCTCTTACCCGCTCATGTGGCGGGGCTGTGGTGTCCTCTCCTCCTCTCCTGGAGTTTGGGCAGTGGTGGCTCCGGTGCCCGCTCCTCAAGTCTCCTCTTCCGCCAAAGCGCTAGGCATCCAATAGGATCGCCTGACGCTTTGGCCAATCGGGAAAAAGGTTTCACGACCTGCCTCCTGATTGGCGGGGAGGAACTTTAGCGGGAAAATAGCGAACATTCATTTGCTATCGTCACACAACAGGGTGGGATCGGAGCGCAGTGCTCTACGCTCCCAGGCCACCCTTTTCTAAAGCCTATTAGAGCCTCTGACTCTAATCGGGTGCTTCAAAAAAACACCCACCCCGCATTGAAATCCATGGTCCGGTGCTCTGATATGTAGATCAGGGGGCTGGACGCATGGATAGGGGAGGCACCCGTGCGCCCTCTATGGTTGGGCCACCACTGCTCCCTGCACCTACAGATCAGTTTGAAAGCAGCCCAGTAAACACTGCAGATGAGATATGCCCATATATACACTGTGATTTTAGTAATAAACTGACCTTTAATAACAGTCATCCATTCAGGTATTGCCGGCTGTTGCTGTACCAGGCGGAGTACATTTGGTATCACTCTGCCTGTGACAGAAGCTGGCACTATACAAGAAGCATCGGCTTATGCAGCTTTGCTCCACGGTTGCATGCTTCCTATACCTCCAGCTGCATTCACAGTGATGCACTGGGATGGCGGGTCGGCAACCCGCGTTCTAGGCTTGCTGACCCGCCATCCCAGAGCAGGAGGTCGCGGGCCACATCAGAGGGCTCCCCAGTAGGGCACACCTGGTTTAGGAGATATTCACACACACAGCAGTCGGTGATGTCACTGGCGCATGCGCTCTGACGAAATGGCATGTGCATGGAAGTTATGTCATCGCGGCCCTGGACACTCATACATCCAGAGCCCGTGAACCCAGAAGGAAGACCGGGTGAGATGGCAGCGTCAGGGAGCTGTGACAGCACTGCACTGGGGGGCACCGTGTGCAGGTAAGTCTGTCTTATTGTACTAGTATGCGGTGCATACCAGTACAGTATTACTTAATCCTGCAGGACGGCCCATTGCTTTTTGTTTTTCTGGCAGTTTACTACCCCTTTAAGCTGCAAAGGCAGCAGACAGGGGTGTACAGTTAAGCCCCCTGCCCACATTGCATGCCAAACACAACCAATTCAAGTGAATGGTGCTGCACTGCAATGACCCCTGCATTAGAGGTTAAAAGATATGGTGAATATGCAACATAATGCCTCCTCACTTCCTGTCAAACACCCTCTGAAAGCGATGTCTATCTGCTGCATGTGTAAAGCAGGCAGCAGGTCGTGTCTCCATGTCTTCCCAAAAGTCTATTATGAACCTGTCACCCTTTTGGAGCTGGATTCCCCAACCTGACTCTTTAAACATCAGGGGAGTGTAACATCTTGTTAGTTTTGTTTTAGTTGCTTTTTAAAGTTTCAAAAATACACTTACATACATATACCTCATTCTTTATTTTTAGATACTGTACATATATCTCATTCTTTAATAAATGATAAAGAATCTCCAGAGCACTGCCGATTAGCTAAGGCCTCATGTACATGAGACGCTCTTAAACTCACGTTCAGAGGCAGTTGGACACTTTTTTCAACTGCCCCTAAACCCATTCAATGTTATCCTATGTGTCCATGTACACAGTCTCGTTTTTTGGCGTTTTTAAGGCAGTTGCATTTAACCTCGTTTTTCCAGAAGCAAAAAAATGGGTTCAGACGCAAAAGTTTTTCACGTTTCAGACGCCAAACGCGGCTATACACGGCTTAACGCCGGGACCACGTTTAGCCGCATTTGCGTTTATAAGTGTTTTCAAAGGAACATTTTATGACCCGACTTTGGGGCCCCATATCTCGGGACCACTTGGTGCTAGTAACACAGTGGAACTAGCACTACAACATATCCAAATCCAAATTTGGGGTTCCTAGCACCAAATGGCCAAAGATATGGGGCCCCAAAGTCGGGTCACAAAATGTCATTCTCTGCTGCAGAAGTGTTTGACATTTTGCGACTTTGGGGCCCCATATCTCGGGGCCACTTGGTGCTAGGAACCCCAAATTTGGTGTGCTAACACAGTTGGACTTACACTATAAAATCTCCAAATCCAAATTTGGGGTTCCTAGAACCAAGTGGCCCCAAAGTCAGGTCGGAAAATGTCACTCTGCTGCAGAAGTGCTTGACATTTTGTGACCCGACTTTGGGGCCACTTGGTGCTAGGAACCCCAAATTTGGATATGTTGTAGTGCGAGTTCCACTGTGTTAGCACACCAAATTTGAGGTTCCTAGCACCAAGTGACCCCGAGATTCAGGGCCCAAAATTTGGGTCGCAAAATGTCATTCTCTGCTTTGCAGACGCTTCTAGACGCAAACGCAGTAAAACGTGGCTAAACGCGACATGCAAACGCGGCAAAATGGGCATTTCTAAACGCCGGCTTCAGCTTTTAAAAACATGTGTTCAGCAGAGTTTGCACCGGCGTCTCGTGTGCATGAGGCTTAAAGAGACAGCACAGTGGAAGCAGCCTGCTTTGAGGCTCCGTTTGTCTCTTTAAAACTTTGGACGAAGGCATCTAACTAGGAATGAAGCATACACTTTGGGGTCTATATATAAAAACAAATTGCATAGCCATCTGTCCAGTGAATCTGCATGAAAAATTCTCTCTGTGCAAATTGGGTAAAAGCAAATGTTCTTTAGGCTGTTTTCTCTTCTGAATGAATCTTCTTTTTTATAGCCATTAGTAAAATACCACATTATGGCCACTAGATGGAGCTGAGCAGCATAGGAAATGCATAATTTGTTGCAACAAGAGATAAAATGTAACAATTCTAGAGAATGCTACTGAGAATTAGCAAAAAAAAAAAAATGTTACATTTATTTATTTCTTTTTAGTGTTCTCTAGGATTTTTAAATTGCACCTCTTGTTACAAGGACTTATGTATTTCCTTTGCTCCTCTGCTCCACCTGATGACCATAATACAGTATTTTACTTTAAAGAACATTTATTCAGAAGAGAAAATAGCCTAAGGAACAGTGGAGGCCCATCCATTAAGGGCACACGGGCGCCGCCCCCTCTATTACGCCAACCCCCTATATGCATAATAGATAGATTCATGCATAGCATGAATCTATCCATGGCCACTGCGGCCACCCCCTATACAAGCGTCCAGCCCCTTTTTTTTTAATGCACCTGATTAGAGCCATAGGCTCTAATACGCTTAAAAATAGGGTGGACTGGGAGTGCACCCAGGTGTGTTAGAAAAGCAAATGAATATTTGGAGGACACAGCTTGCTGCTGCCCGTCCCACAGCTCGCCGCCGTCACTTGCTGCCTGACCCGCTACCAAGATGGGGCAAGTGCCGGTCAGACAGCGAGTGACAGTGGCTGCGGGGTTACAGTGGCTGCATTTGATGGGCACTGTGGCTGCATTTGATGGGCACAGTGGCTGCAGTTGATGGGCACAGTGGCTGCAATTGATGGGCACTGTGGCTGCATTTGATGGGCACAGTGGCTGCAATTGATGGGCACAGTGGCTGCATTTGATGGGCACAGTGGCTGCAATTGATGGGCACAGTGGCTGCAATTGATGGGCACAGTGGCTGCAATTGATGGGCACAGTGGCTGCAATTGATGGGCACAGTGGCTGAAATTGATGACACAGTGGCTGCATTCGATGGCAAAGTGGCTACATTTGATGGCACAGTGAGGCTGCAATTGCTGTTTTTTGCAGTATTTTTCTGAATTTTTCCATTTATTTATGCACCCCCAAAAAATTTGGAGCACCATCCGCCACTTCTAAGGAACATTCGCTTTTACCCAAAAGTGTATTTATCCCTAATTGGATGGCTCCTTCCAAAGTTTAAAGAATGAAATAGATCATCAATTCAGACTGCTTCATCTGTCTCCTTAGCTGACCAGTAGTGCTCTGGAAATTATTTGCCATGAATTAAGGAATGACGATATATACTTCACTAGACAAACGGCTATGCAATATTTTTTGTATAAAGAGTGTGTTGAAAATATTGAAAATATTTGGAAATCTTAAGAGGAAACCTAAAGCTCCACCTGCTGGCTCAGAAGAGAATGACCAAAATTAATATGCAAATTGTCATATTTATTTCTGGCAAAAACAAATAAAAAAATGTTTACAATTTGTATTTTTTTAACTGGCCTTGAAAAAAAAATATAAAAATATACAAAACTACAATGCATTACTTTTGAAAAAAACAAAACAAAAAACAAACAAACATGGGGGGTAACCATGGTATTAGATACTCTATATTTGAGGTTAATATGCTGTAGTATCATTTTCTAAGAACACAGACCCTTGGGTGTCTAGATGACTGCAGATTATACATTATTCTCTTCCACAAAAATATCTACAATGGGTACTTTTCCTGCCAATATCATTTGCTGCCATGGTAACAGAAGTGACGTTGAAGAAACCTGCACATGTACAATAATGGGATATCTTTCACAGCATTAGCAATATTTTTAATGTGTTCAGCATATCCCATAATGTAGCACTATACCTTAGTAGACACATTTACTATAGACTTACCTTTTTAGTTTTATTGATTGGGACATAGAATGGTTCATCTGTCTGTATTCCCATAAGAGACCATTGGATACATACAGTATATCACAAATAACAATGTACTATGATCCTTTAAATGTATTCCATATAATGCATCCCATTAAAATCTATGTAAACCAAAATACTTAATTTCTATACAAAGCTCCCTTTGTGCTTGATAAATATAACACTGCTAGTTTTTTTTTTACTGATGTTAGTAAAGCTTTAATAGAATACCTATGTTTCTGTCATCCCTGTGTGCTTCCTGGTAGGGTGACTACTTTAGCCATAGGCTACATATGCTGTGTTAGTGTCACCCTTCTGTGTGCAGCATGCCCGCAAGTTGGCAAGTTGCTGTAGTCAGCCCCTGACATCAGGCTAGAGGGTGAGGCGTAGTGCTGCAAGGAAAACATGGGTGGGTGTTGCAGTACTTACACTTTAAGTACGTTCAGGATTTCTAGGACCCCCAGGCTTTCAAGAATTTCCAAGATTTCCAGGTTTTCTAGGCTACCTATATGTGCATGCATCAGCGTGCCTAAGTACACATTGTTGATGCTGGGCATGTTCTCTGACCAGAAGGGTGTTTTTTTGAACCAGCCTTTGGTGGCTGGTGCTGTGTTCTATCACCAGCTACTCTAGAGTTAGATTGCTATAATACTGAACCTGCTATTGCTTGCCTGTTGCTGACTTGGATTGTCTAAACTGCTCTTTTGCCTGCTGCCTGCTTTGATCTTTGAGTGGACCTGACTATTGTCTTGACATCTACATGGACTCGATATTCTATTGCCTGTCACCAGCCCCTTACCTAGACCTGACTACACTCTTGCCTACTGCCTGCCTCGACCTCTGCCTAGACCTGACTACTCTCTTGCCTACTGACTGCCTCGACCTCTGCCTAGACCTGACTACTCTCTTGCCTACTGCCTGCCTCGACCTCTGCCTAGACCTGACTACTTTCTTGCCTACTGCCTGCCTCGACCTCTGCCTAGACCTGACTACTCTCTTGCCTACTGCCTGCCTCGACCTCTGCCTAGACCTGACTACTCTCTTGCCTACTGCCTGCCTCGACCTCTGCCTAGACCTGACTACTCTCTTGCCTACTGCCTGCCTCGACCTCTGCCTAGACCTGATTACTCTCTTGCCTACTGCCTGCCTTGACCTCTGCCTAGACCTGACTACTCTCTTGCCTACTGCCTGCCTTGACCTCTGCCTAGACCTGACTACTCTCTTGCCTACTGCCTGCTCCAACCTCTGCCTGTACCTGACTATTCTCTTGCCTGCTGCTTACTTCAACCTCTGCATTGATCTGGTTAGCCTCTTGCCTGCCACCTGCCTCAGCTTCTGCCTAGACTTGACTACTCTCTTGCCTGCTGCCTGCTTCAACCTCTGCCTGAACCTGACTACTATCTTGCCTGCCACCTGCCTCAACCTCTGCCTGGACCTGACTACTCTCTTGCCTACCCCCTGCCTCAGCCCCTGCCTAGACCTGACTACTCTCTTGCCTACCTCCTGCCTCAGCCTCTGCCTAGACCTGACTACTCTCTTGCCTGCTGCTTGCTTCAACCTCTGCCTGGACCTGGCTACCCTCTTGCCTGCCACCTGCCTCGACCTCTGCCTCAGCCTGATTACTCTCTTGCCTGCTGCCTGCTCCAACTTCTGCCTGTACCTGACTACTCCCTTGCCTTCTGCTTGCTTCAACCTCTGCCTCGAGCTGGCTACCCTCTTGCCTGCCACCTGCCTCGACCTCTGCTTGGACCTGACTACTGTCTTTTCTCCCACCAGCTTTGTCCTCTGCCTGTATCTGACTACTCTTGTGCCTGTTGCCTGTCTCTGCCTGGACCTTACTCTTCTCTTGCCTGTGACCTGCCTCAACCCCTGCTTGGACCTAGCTACTGTATTTTCTACAGCTATTGAACTGCCTCCACATCTTGACCTTTGTGTCCATCAGCCCAGTGGTGAGGTGATCCTGAGGGCCACAGCCTGGCGACCAATTTTCAAAGAATCCTAGATTTTTATGAAAATAGACAATATATGCACTATGTTATATTTACATGACTAAAATACACATATATATATATTTTTTACCTTTGCTATAGTAAACAAAGAAAGACTATACAAAACCGCTATACATTCAATCTTGCAAATACAAATGTGTCATAGTAACTACGCTGTATGTTATTAAAGCGGACCTTCAGTCATTTTTTTTCATCTTTCCATCTATTAATTCTTCTGCCTTTGTTGTTTTAACTTTGGATAGTAATTTTTTTTTTTTCTGCCAGTAAATACCTTATACAGCTCAGTTGCTGTTTCTTGTCTGGTCATTAGCCTAGGCTTATGACATCACGCACAGCTGTCTCTCTCTCTCATGAGAGTTTGCCAGGAAGGGAGAGGGAATGAGTCATACGAGGGCCAATGAGAGCTGCAGGGCTGTAGAGCTGGAGGTGTGCCTCTGTGTGTCTGTAAATCCAGGAAGTGAACAGGCAGCAGCTTCAGCTGCCCACAGTTAAAATGGCTGCAGCCAGACTCAGTGGGGGGAGATTTCTGCAGCATATTTGGCAAGTACAGAACCACAGTATATATAAAATAATATGCAAAGTGGTTTGAGGGAAGCTTCAGAATGGCAAAGATGTTTTTATTACAAATTATGTGATCAGACTGCAGTTCCTCTTTAAACACCGTACATGACATATGAGAGTTTATACAACAAGAATATATTGTTAGGTGTAGGCTTGGAATTATCTGTGCATGCGTCTGGTCAACTTGGCCCCACATAACCTTCGCTATCTGCAGCATGAGATGTTCTGGATCTATATTTGTTACTCACTGTCACCTTATTGATTAATAATTGCTTTCTGAGAGAACAGATTAACATTGCAGGAAGAATACTATTGGAGAACAAAAAAAAAAATGTAGCGGGAGGCGGATATCTCAGTTATAATGTTACATTATTTGCCTGCTTAATCTTCCTTCTCAGCAACACCATGAAGAGCTTGTTTAGAATGAGTGACCCCATTAAAGTTACTGGGATGCACATGTCAACATTGACCAAATATGGTCATGTCCATAGTTGGTCAATGATGTCACCCAGGAGACCCCAGGTATGAGCTGACATCTGCTGGACCTGTCATTAGGGCGGGAGGCAAGTTATGGGTCCAGACGTGCGTTTTTGGGCAGCATTTTTTTCTTTCGGCAGGTATCATGATTGACATGGATTCACTGGACAACATTATTGATGATAGCTGTACATCTTGGGATAATTTGGGGGATTTTGTATTAAAGGACTGTGTATGTGTGATTTTTTTACTCTTCAAATACCCACTACTCATTCATAGGGGGCCTGATATCTCTGAGCCCCCTCATCATTAACCACTTGCCGACCAGCCGCCGCAGTTTTACTGCGGCAGAATGGCACGGCTGGGCGAAATGACGTTATGTAACATCGCTTCGCCCTATGGCCACTAGGGGCGCGCACCCGAAGCCGATGCTAGTGCCCGGCGGGCGCGATGACCGCCAGGCTTCCACGATCACTCGTGACAGAGCAAGAACCAGGATCTGTGTGTGTAAACACACAGTTTCCGGTTCTCTGAGGGGAGAAGAGACTGATCGCCTGTTCATACAAAGTATGAACAGCGATCTGTCATCTCCCCTAGACAGTCCCCTCCCCCCTTTAGTTAGAACACACATGAGGGAACACAATTAACCCCTTGATCACCCCCTAGTGGTGTTAACCCCTTCCCTGCCAGTGACATTTTTACAGTAATCAGTGCATTTTTATAGCACTGATCCCTGTATAAATGGCAATGGTCCCAAAAATGTGTCAAAAGTGTCTGATGTGTCCACCATAATGTCGCAGTCCCAATAAAAATTGCAGATCGCCGCCATTACTAGTAAAAAAAAACTAATAATAAAAATGCTATAAATCTATCCCCTATTTTGTAGAAGCTATAACTTTTGTGCAAACCAATCAATATACACTTATTGCGATTTTTTTTTTACCAAAAATATGTAGAAGAATACATATCGGCCTAAACTGAGAAAAAATTAGCTTTTTTTTAAAGAAAATGGGGATATTTATTATAGCAAAAAGTACAAAATATTGTGTTTGTTTTTCAAAATTGACGCTCTTTTTTTGTTTATAGCGCAAAAAATAAAAACTGCAGAGATTATCAAATACCACCAAAAGAAAGTTCTATTTGTGGGAAAAAAAGGACGGTAATTTTGTTTGGGTGCAGCGTCGCACGACCGCGCAATTGTCAGTTAAAGCGGCGCAGTGCCGAATAGCAAAAAATGGCCTGGTCATTCAGCAGCCAAATCTTCTGGGGATGAAGCGGTTAAAAGAGGATTCCAGATTCTGATATGCCTCCTGCCTGCAGACCTCAACAAACACCCGGCCAGGGTTGTGGGGAAGATGCATTTGTTCTCATCAATAAGGAAACCCCCCCCCCCCCAATGCTGAAGGCATGTGGCCTGGCATAGTTTGAGGGTGCCCATTCTTCCCCCCTTTGCTGGCCTACCGGGCAGCATGCTCAGATAATGGACTGGTATGGGTTTTTGGAGGTTTCCACACTCTTTTTTCCTTGATTTTTGCATGGGGGTCCCCCTCAAAATCTATGCCAGACCAGAAAGGCCTGGTAAGATTTAGGGGGAAACCCTAATTTTTTTTTACCTATCCCTGACTCATTTGCTTACATGGCTGGGGATTCTTGGCCATGTAAGTGAATAGGGATGGTGACTTCAATTGTTGCTAAGGACTTGGCGGTGCCTGCACCATTCAGCGTCCTTAACAACCACTGAAAGCAGATATATTATATTCGTCTCAACAGGTGTTTGATAGAGAGTTGGGAAGGTTTAAAACTTCTGTCATTTTGTTGTGTCCCTTCCTGGAGATGCAACCGGAAGTAGGAGGAAGTCTTCACAAACTGAGGGCAATTTTCCTGTTAGATAGTCGTCACCAGAACAGATGTCCCCAATTGCACGATTTTACGTAACTTCTTGTTAAGATTTCCTAATATTTAACTGCCATATGCATCATTCCAAGCTCGAAAGCCCTCGGGGGTTTCTAGTACATACAGCATATATATTAGAATTTGATCACCCAAAGGTTTGCAGAAAAGTCTTAATACCTACCTCCTAAGAGTAGCTGTCCATCTCAGTCTCCCTTGCATCTGCACCATCCCTACTACCTAGATTAGAAGCCCCCTGGCAGTTAGGTAGTTGTCCTGTAATTTCCACTCAACTGGTGTGGTTACCCTTTCAGCCTGCCTGGCTCCCCTCACGTGTCTCCACTGCACCTCTCCCAATATGGGGTCTCCTCACACAGTGGAGAGCCCCCCCCCCCCTTACCTTTACTGGCCCGCAACCTTCAGCTGACTTTCTCTTTCAGACAATTTCAGCCTCTAGTTTTGACTGTCCTATCATCACAGCGATGAGAGGTCCGCTGTGGTGATAGGACAGTCGAAACTAGAAGTGGCGGCCCCCCACAGTTGCAGAACGCCGGCCTCTCGCTCAACAACTCATCGGTTGTGGTCCTTTGCCTGGGCCACCCAGGGGCTGTCCCCACCTGACGGCATTCCTGCCTGTATTATCCTACCGGCAGCAGTGCGGCCGCTTTATGGGGGCACAAGACCGATTTGCTTCCTGGCCCAGTCCGCCCCATAATACTGGCGCTACATTAAAAGTGTAGCACAAGCCAGTGGGGACTCTTTTCGTGCCCCCCCCCTGCAAAGTTCCACCCTAGGCCTGGGCATTGTCGGCCTAGGCCAAGATACAGCATTGATGACAGGCAAGTGTGACAAGCTCTCAATGGAGTCGGTTCACACATGTCCGGGGTGGGCACAGCCCAGTTTGAAAAAGGGTCCGGTGCGTCTTTGGGTTCCGATTAAGGTTGGAATTCAGGCAAAAATTCGGACCTAAATTGCACCTGAACCAATGGCCCAAACCTGCAGCCGTGACCTGTGTGAACCCGGCCAAAAAACTTGAAAAACCACTGCACAAATATCATGTGACATAAAAAATATGCAACACCCACCATTTTATTCTCTGCTTAAAAAAATATCTAATGTTTCGGGTTCCTAAGTAGTTTTCTAGCAAAATTTTTTTTTTTTTACATGAACGAGAGGGATGTCAGAATTGGCCCGGAATAGAAGATGTGAAATAAAAAACAGTTACTGTATGAGCCAATTAGCTGTTATTTCTTGTATATGGACCCATTTAGTATTTTTGGTTTAGTGTCAGTGTGATGAAGCAGGGTAGGTATCCGTGGGTGAAGCAACCTTTTTTATATAAAGAACCTCAGCCAAGCTTCATACTTCAAAGACTTTGCACCAACCGAAATCTCATGCCGACACTGAGCCAATCAAATTCTAATCACTGAAACGTAATCATCGCGGCTAATGAGTACAAAATGCTTTGCTTTTGTGCACGGGGCCAGGAAAATGTGCCGCTCGCGGTGTTTGCATATATAATAAAAGGAATATAAGTGAGTTTAAGGAAAAGGATAGAATTATTAAAAGGTGCTTATATTTTTTATATTTCAAAGCTGTGGGGTTGATTGATCCTGAAATTTAATCTGACTGCCTCTGTTCTGATGACAGAGGGTTTTTCTTATTTCTTGGCTTAGAGGATAAAACAGAAGGTACGTCATTAGGTGTTTGGTATGCCTTATTCTGGATCAGCAGTTACTGACTATAATAGTTTCCAAGCTGAAATCTAAGCAGATATAACAGACACAATTGAATGTAGCTTGCTTATGATTACCACATTTTGAATGTATTTTTTTAAAACAATGTAAGTACCTGAATGCAGGGATATCTATAACGCAGGGCAAAAGGGAAAGCTGCCCGGGGCCCAGACATTATTGTGGGGTCCAAAGCAGCTTTCCCTTCAGCCCAAGCTGTCCAGGGTCTCCGGCACCCCCCGTGGAAGTAGCAGTCAGAGTAATCTGTTCTCTTTCTCTCCCTGCACAGCTTCACTTCAACTTGGGGCACTGGTGTTGCGCCAGTGCATTCTGGAAGTCTGGGGCCATCTGTTTTCTTGCCCCCCTCCCCGAGCACTACTGTAATAGTGTCCAAACCCTTCACAGCAAGAGCCCCTTACCAACCTGTGCCCATACTAACAGACCTGACTGGCACCTGCTCGCGGTGGAGGAGGAGGGGGGGGGGGTCGGACTGGGCTCAACTTAGTCAGCTCAGATGAGACCACATAGAGGGCACCCACCAGGCGGGCACCGCAACCCATACACTGCGGGGGGGGCGCACAGCGTTCCTGCACTACTGTCACTGTAGTCTGCATTGATTTGCTATCCCAGGGGCTTTCCATTTTAATGCCACCCTACAATAGGAGGGGCCCCTGGACTGGAGATGCTAGTCTCTCTATAGAGGGGCCTCTGCTTCTGAAATTAAGGTGGCAGTCTCCCTACTGAAGGGCACCTGGACTGGAGGTAGCAGTCTCTCCATGGACGACCTCCATAGAGAGACTGCTAGCTCCAGCCCAGGGGCCCCTCCATAGAGAGATTGCAACCTCCAGTCCAGGGCTTACCCCATAGGGAGACTGCCACCCCCAGTCCAGAGGCCCCTCCATAGAAAATGTTTGCCTAGGGTCCAATCAATATTAAAGACGCCCCTGCCTCAATGTGACCTAGTATCAGCCTTTTGCAGTCCCTGTACAGAAGAGCTAGGATGTGAGAGGAAGAAGCAGGGGAAAGGAACCAATTACAATGCCTTGAAAAAGTATTCACACCCCTTGAAATTTTCCACATTTTGTCATGTTACAACCAAAAACGTAAATGTATTTTATTGGGATTTTATGTGATAGACCAACACAAAGTGGCACGTAATTGTGAAGTGGAAGGAAAATGATAAATGGTTTTCAACTTATTTTACAAAGAAATATGTGAAAAGTGTGGCGTGCATTTGTATTCATCTCCCCTGAGTCAATACTTTGTAGAACCACCTTTTGCTGCAATTTTTTGGGCGTATGTCTTTACCAGCTTCGCACATCTAGAGAGGGACATTTTTGCCCATTCTTCTTTGCAAAATAGCTCAAGCTCTGTCACATTGGATGGAGAGCATCTGTGAACAGCAATTTTCAAGTCTTGCCACAAATTCTCAATTGGATTTAGGTCTGGACTGTGACTGAGACATTCTAACACATGGATATGCTTCAATCTAAACCATTCCATTGTAGCTCTGGCTGTATGTTTAGGGTCGTTGTCCTGCTGGAAGGTGAACCTCCCCCCATTTGCAGACTCTAACAGGTTTTGTTCTAAGATTGTTCTGTATTTGGCTCCATACATCTTCCCATCAACTCTGACCAGTTTCCCTGTCCCTGCTGAAGAAAGCATCTCAACAACATGATGCTGTCACCACCATGTTTCATGGTGGGGATGGTGTGTTTAGTGTGATGTGCAGTGTTAGTTTTCTGCCACACATAGCGTTTTGCTTTTAGGCCCAAAAGTTCAATTTTGGTCTCATCTGACCAGAGCACCATTTTCCACATGTTTGCTGTGTCCCCCCCACATGGCTTCTCGCAAACTGCAAACAGGACTTCTTTTGGCTTTCAACAATGGCTTTCTTCTTGTCACTCTTCCATAAAGGCCAGATTTGTGAAGTGCACAACTAATAGTTGTCCTGTGGACAGATTCTCTCACCTGAGCTGTGGATCTCTGCAGCTCCTCTAGAGTTACCATGGACCTCTTGGTGGCTGATTAATGCTCTTCTTGCCCAGCTTATCAGTTTAGGTGGACGGCCATGTCTTGGTAGGTTTGCAGTTGTGCCATACTCTTTTCATTTTCGGATGATGGATTGAACAGTGCTCCGTGAGATGTTCAAAGCTTGGGATAATTTTTTATAACCTAACCCTGCTTTAAACTTCTCCACATCTTTACTCCTGACCTGTCTGGTGTGTTCTTTGGCCTTCATGATGCTGTTTGTTCACTAAGGTTCTCTAACATACCTCTGAGGGCTTCACAGTACAGCTGTATTTATACTGAGATTAAATTACACACAGATGGACTCTATTTACTAGATAGGTGACTTCTGAAGGCAATTGGTTCCACTAGGTTTTAGTTAGGGGTATCAGGGTAAAGGGGTCTGAATACAAATGAATGTCACTCTTTTTCAGATATTTATTTGTAAAAATAATTGAAAACCATTTATAATTTTCCTTCCACTTCACAATTATTTGCCACTTTGTGTTGGTCTATCACATGAAATCCCAATAAAATACATTTACGTTTTTGGTTGTAACACAACAAAATGTGGAAAATTTCAAGGGGTATGAATACTAAACAACCTAGATGACATTGTAAATCAGACTATAGACATGTAGACACCAGTGGCATGGTCATTCAATTTTTGACATAGAAGAGAAAAGGATCAAGAGAGACCTGTTGCCAGAAGAACTTGTTACCACTATTGGCAAAACAGTTCTCTCTAGTACCAGTAATACTGTTTTTGCAAGGTCATCTTTACTTTCAGAAGAAAATGGCAAATGCTTCAATATGGACTTCCCAAGTGAAATTAATTTTGAAGATTCTTTTGTTAACTTTTGTATTTGGGCTCACAGACATTTTTACACTGGTATGAATTATTCATAGATGAAAATCCAGGAGGGCTTTTGTGTTCTTTTTGTATATCCTGTCAATGACCTCACCCAGCTTTTTTTCTCCACACTGGTGCGCACACAAACATTGGTTGCTTCAATTAGCTTCTCACTTCTTCCACCATTAATCTCATCTTCCATTACACCGTATTTTCCATTCCAGCATGACATACTTTCCACGACGATCGTTGAAGAATATAGAAATAAGATTATTTGTTACAACCAGGATCTGACCCAGATTGCTCCAACCCACTTTCTTCTGCCACTAAAGAATGCCAAGACGTATGTAAGCTTGAGCGTTTGCGTGGTAGAAAAAACTTTTTTTGGAGACTGCCATTACTGGCATTCCTCTGAAAATGGCAGTTGCCTGACTACTATGTTAATCCTCTAGTTTCATACATTTCACTGACCTGAAACAACTATGCAGATCTGAAAAGTCACAGTAATGTCAGAACTTTATATCTGCATACTTGTTCTAGTTAGGGATTCAATATATCAAGAAGCCAAAAAAATCTGAACAACAGGCAGCGTTTGTAGAATGAGAAGTCAACAATGGTAGCTTCCATTCTTCCTTCGTAGTGAGCAGCACAATGTCCCTAAGCAGTGTAGAAGGATCTGTTCTCATTGCAATAGTTACCATGAACCACACATGAATGAATGAATGAATGAATGAATAAATGAATGAATGAATGATTTGTAAAGCAACTCTTCTATGAGGACAAACCGGTGATTTAGGTATTAATCTTTAATGAAAGCTATCCAAATATAAATGATTATAAATACAAAAGGTTACAAAAACAGTACATCCCTATTCCCAATTCATGCTAAAAAGACCTAAAGTCTAAGGAGGACATAGGTGGCCACCATCTAAGGAGGACATAGGTGGCCACCATCTAAGGAGGACATAGGTGGCCACCATCTAAGGAGGACATAATTTGTAAAGCGCTGCAAATGCAAACTGAATCACCTCAAGGCACTAAATGTGTTCTGTGTTGTCAGCTTCTTAGAAGAGGTAGGTCTTGAGTTTTTTCCTGAAGGCCTGATGGTTTTCTTCCATGTCAGTCGGAAGAGCGTTCCATAGCCGAGGTCCTTGGACTGCGAATCTTCGCTCTCACTTTGCTTTGTAGCGGTATTTGGGAATGAGGAGGAGGTTTTGGTTAGATGATCAAAGTAAGTGCTTAGGGCAACACAAAGCCAAGAAAGGAACATTTTTGGTACCATTTTCTTTATTTGTTTTCCTTATGAAAATGTATAGGTAGACCCATCCAATGAATGGAAGGAAGAAGATGGTGCAAGCATTTTTGAAAGGATTCACTCAACTTTGTGGAGCTCAGACCACAGGAATCCTGTTTCTTTTACTCTTAACTGCTAGTCATGGCTGTATTTATATTCCCTGTCCCCTAGGCCAGTGGTTCTCAACCTCAGTCCTCAAGTCCCCCTAACAGGCCATGTTTTCAGGTTTTCCTTTATCTTGCACAGGTGCTTTAAATCAGAGTCAATGGCTTGGTATTTTTGGCTATTTTAACTAATGCCCCGTACACACGATCGGAAATTCCTCCACCAAAAGCCTGATGTGAGCGTTTGGTCGGAAATTCCGACCGTGTGTATGCTCCATCAGACTTTTGCTGTCGGAATTCCAGCCAGCAAAAGATTGAGAGCAGGTTCTCTATTTTTCGGTCGGAAAAAGTTCCAATCGGAAATTCCGATCGCTTGTACAAATTCCAACGCGCAAAATTCCTACGCAGGCTTGGAAACAATTTGACGCATGCTCGGAAGCATTGAACTTCATTTTCTCGGATCGTTGTAGTGTTGTACCTCACCGCGTTCTTGACGGTCGAAAGTTCAGAGAACTTTTGTGTGACCCGTGTGTATGCAAGCCAAGCTTGAGCGGAATTCCGTTGGAAAAACCATCCAAGTTTTTTCCGACGGAAAATTTGTTTGTGTTTACGGGGCATAAGAGAAATTCCCAAAACATGGCCTGTTGGGGGTACTTGAGAACCGAGGTTGAGAACCACTGCCCTAGGCCAACTATCCTTTGCCTCCTCTCTTCTACACTAGTCAACTTGCTGGTCTTAGCTTAATGCTAACAAGTAGGCATATCAGATCCACACAAGACATACTGTACCTGGGGATGACTAGTTTGCTCTCTCTGCATCACCACTTCTAGAAATGAAAACAATAGTTTCATCAGTGTTGGATCAGAGTTGCCATCATCCCTTTAATTAGCACAAACACATTTCTGTATACCTCTTTGTGGGACTTTTAAAGAGCAACCAATATAATCAAAAAGCATATTTGTACAAAAAAGTTAATTTTATTGTTCAAAGTTTTAAAATAAACCTCCACGAGGCTCATATTGTTCCATAAAAAACATCAAAGACAGAGTTTGATATAAATGGTACACTCGGTGGAGATACCCAATACCATAATCAGTGAGGGAACAAAGTATTTGATCCCCTGCTGATTTTGTATGTTTGCCCACTGACAAAGAAATAATCAGTCAATAATTTTAATGGTAGGTTTATTTTAACAGTGAGAGACAGAGTAACAACAACAAAAATGCAGAAAAATGCATTTCAAAAAAGTTATATTGATTTGCATTTTAATGAGTGAAATAAGTATTTGACCCCTTCGCAAAACATGACTTAGTACTTGGTGGCAAAATTCTTGCTGGCAATCACAGAGGTCAGATGTTTCTTGTAGTTGGCCACACATCTCAGGAAGGATTTTTCCCCACTTCTCTTTGCAGATCCTCTCCAAGTCTTTAAGGTTTCAAGGCTGACATTTGGTAACTCGAACCTTCAGCTCCCTCCACATATTTTCTATGGGATTAAGTTCTGGAGACTGGCTAGGCCACTTCAAGAACCTTAATGTGCTTCTTCTTGAGCCACTCCTTTGTTGCCTTGGCCGTGTGTTTTGGGTCATTGTCATGCTGGAATACACATCCTCGACCCATTTTTATTGCCCTGGCTGAGGGAAGAAGGTTCTCACCCAAGATTTGACGGTACATGGCCCGTCTATCGTCTCTTTGATGCAGTGAAGTTGTCCTGTCCCCTTAGCAGGAAAACACCCCCAAAGCAAAATGTTTCCACCTCCATGTTTGATGGTGGGGATGGTGTTCTTGGGGTCATAGGCAACTTTCCTCCTCCTCCAAACACGGCGAGTTGGGTTGATGCCAAAGAGCTAGATTTTGGTCTCATCTGCCCACACTTTCACCCAGTTCTCCTCTGAGTCATTCAGATGTTCATTAGCAAACTTCAGATGGGCCTGTACATGTGCTTTCTGGAGCAGGGGGACCTTGTGGGTGCTGCAGGATTTCAGTCCTTCACGGCGTGGTGTGTTACCAATTGTTTTCTTGGTGACTATGGTCCCAGCTGCCTTGAGATCATTGACAAGATTCTCCCGTGTAATTCTGGGCTGATTCCTCACCGTTCTCATGACCATTGAAACTCCACCAGGTGAGATCTTACATGGAGCCCCAGACCGAGGGAGAGTGACAGTTATTTCGTGTTTCTTCCATTTGGGAATAATCGCACCCTCTCACCAAGCTGCTTGGCGATGGTCTTGTAGCCCATTCCAGCCTTGTGTAGGTCTACAATCTTGTCCCTGACATCCTTGGACAGCTCTTTGGTCTTGGCCATGGTGGAGAGATTGGAATCTGAATAATTGATTGATTGCTTCTGTAGACAGGTGTCTTTTATACAGTTAACAAGCTGAGATTAAGAGCACTCCCTTTAAGAAAGTGCTACTAATCTCAGCTTGTTACCTGTATAGAACTTTTTTGAAATGTGTTTTTCTGGATATTTTTGTTGTTATTCTGTCTCTCACTTTTAAAATAAACCTACCATTAAAATTATAGACTGATCATTTCTTTGTCAGTGGGCAAATGTACAAAGTCAGCAGGGGATCAAATACTTTTTACCCTCACTGTATATATACCATGTATAATCCAAATGGTTATATGACAGCTTTATGTGTAGAAGGAAATCCCTATGCACATAAAACTGTCATGTAACCATTTATATCGAAATCTGCCTTTGATTGAGGTTTATTTTAAAATTTTGATTATATTGGTTGCCGTGTAAAAGTCCCACAAAGAGGTATACCGAAATGTGCTTGCACTCCTAGAAATGAGGAATAGAAAGTTCTGGCAAAGTGTAACCCTGCTCTGCCAACAGTTTGGCAGCCATCTTGGGTCAGGCAGAGACTATTTAGGGCCCAGGTTTGGCACACATTTGCGAATTGGTAGAGAAGAAACCGCTACCCCACCTGGTAGGAACAGTGCTAGTGGCAGGGAAAGTTTCCTGACGAGGAGGGAAAGCGTGGGGCTTACAACTTGCCTGTTGGACACAAGACAGCTAGGCCGAATTCTTAGCCTCTCTCAAGACGCTGACAATTCGGTTGCACTCTGCTCTCTACATGCTGTTGGAACTGTGTTCCTGGTTGGGCTGCTTTTCCCTGGATTAGTTGTGATCTTTATTTCAATACAAGTTCCTTCGTAGCTCTGGGACTGAATGTATTATTCCACGGCACCGCGCTGCACCCCACCTACACACTAACATGCAGAGGCGTAGCTTGAAGCTTGTGGGCCCCGATGCAAAAGTTGACCTGCCCCCCCCCCCACTAATTCCAACGTGTGTGCAGATACATCCACCGCACGCCAAGATACTTAAAGTGGCTTAAGAGTTTTGACTTCCCAGAGTTCCCCTTTACTTCAGAGGACAGGGATTACCGCGGGGTTGCGATTGTGACCCCTGCAACCCCTTATGCTACGCCCATGCTAACATGCTTTTCTACCAAAGATCCGCCCGTTCATTTATACATAGAAAAAATAAGTAAAATGCTTTCAGAGCTTTAAAAGAAAAAAAAAAAAGTGTGATATTTTTCAAATGCTACCTCATTAAACATGAGTATGGCCTGCCAATAAATCAGCATGGCTTTCCTTTAAGCCGTGTTATTGGGAGCTTTCCACAACGGCGCTCATTCCTTATTCACAATGCGCTGTGTAAAAATAGCTTTTACAAGAGCGAAAATGAGGACTGTGCAATAAATATGTAACTCTACCTTGCCTTATCTCTTTAAAATTTAATAAAGCTCTTTGAACAAGAAAATTAGAGCCACTGACTAGATAGTCTTTGTCCTCTGAAGGAGCATCAAATGCAAAATGTTCATAATCCTCCCAGGAAGTTTAGAAAACAGGGTACATTTTTTTATTAGTCTATATATTCCGAGCTCGGCTGCATCCTCCAGTATATTCCTTCATTTTTCCAGCCAGTGATGACTGAGAGGAGCCGTGTTTGGAGACTCACCCTTAGGCGTACTTTGTTATTCACACTGGACTATCACCAAACCTATCACATTACAATGGACGATATCTCTACAGCTGCACAAACATCTGTGATGCTGATGAGATCCACAGCTGGCCGCACTGGCAAGACACCAATCTACAAAGAGCAGAAGCTGGAGAGACCCCATCTTGGGTATAGTATTACTTGTGAACTAATAGCACAGATTAGAAGGATCTAGAGATTCAGCGTTCATACAGTATAAGTGGGAAAACGGGAAAACAGTCGTGACGCCCAACTCCAAGAAACCTGAAAACCGCCCTTCGCAGTGGGGCTGTTCCTGCAATGCAAGGGTTAATTGCTCATTTAGACCTAGGGGGCCTGTTAAAGTGATATTAAAAGTCTTTTTTTTATTTTTCAAAAATAACAAACATCTTATACACTCTATTACCAAAAGTATTGGGACGCCTGCCTTTACACGCACATGAACTTTAATGGCATCCCAGTCTTAGTCCGTAGGGTTCAATATTGAGTTGGCCCACCCTTGGCAGCTATAACAGCTTCAACTCTTCTGGGAAGGCTGTCCACAAGGTTTAGGAGGGTGTCTATGGGAATGTTTGACCATTCTTCCAGAAGCACATTTGTGGGGTCAGGCACTGATGTTGGACAAGAAGGCCTGGCTCGCAGTCTCCTCTCTAATTCATCCCAAAGGTGTTCTATCGGGTTGAGGTCAGGACTCTGTGCAGGCCAGTCAAGTTCCTCCACCCCAAACTCGCTCATCCATGTCTTTATGGACCTTGCTTTGCATAGTTACATAGTAGGTGAGGTTGAAAAAAGACACAAGTCCAACCTATGTGTGTGATTTTATGTCAGTATTACATTGTATATCCCTGTATATTGCGGTTGTTCAGGTGCTTAGCTAATAGTTTTTTGAAACTATCAATGCCCCCCGCTGAGACCACCGCCTGTAGAAGGGAATTCCACATCCTTGCTGCTCTTACAGTAAAGAACCCTCTACGTAGTTTGCACACTGGTCCAAATCATTTGGTGGAGGGGGGATTATGGTGTGGGGTTGTTTTTCAGGGGTTGGGCTTGGCCCCTTAATTGCAGTGAAGGGAACTCTTAAGGCCTCAGCATAACAAGACATTTTGGACAATTTTATGCTCCCAACTTTGTGGGAACAGTCTGGGGATGGCCCTTTCTTGTTCCAACATGACTGCGCACCAGTGCAAAAAGCAAGGTCCATAAGGACATGGATGAGCGAGTTTGGGGTGGAGGAACTTGAATGGCCTACACAGAGTCCTGAACTCAACCCCATAGAACACCTTTGCGATGAATTATAGCGGAGAATGTGAGCCAGGCCTTCTCGTCCAACATCAGTGCCTGACCTCACAAATGCACTTCTGGAAGAATGGTCAGACATTCCCATAGACACACTCCTAAACCTTGTGGACAGCCTTCCCAGAAGAGTTGAAGCTGTTGTAGGTGCAAAGGGTGGGCCAACTCAATATTGAACCCTACGGACTAAGACTGGGATGTCATTAAAGGTCATGTGTGTGTAAAGGCAGGTGTCCCAATACTTTTGGTAATATAGTATACTTACTTGCTCTGTCCAATGGGTTTGCACAGAGCAACCCAGATCCTCCTCTTCTCAGGTCCCTTACGGGCGATCCTGGCTTCTTCTCTTCTCCGAGTGCCCCCATAGCAAGCTGCTTGCTACAGGGGCATTAGTGCGTGCTCACTCCCGAGCTCTGCTCTGTGTGTCCAGTAGACACACAGAGCAGGGCATGGCCCCGCCCCTGCTCCCTCCTCACTGGCTGTGAGCTGTGACTGACAGCAGTAGAAGCCAATGGCTCCCATTGCTGTCTCTCAGCCAATCAGGAGGCTGGATCATTCACATTGCTGGATTGCGGTCGGGCTCGGGTAAGTATTAGGGGGAGCTGTGGAGGGAGCTGCATGCTGAAGGTTTTTTACCTTCGTGCATGTAAAAAAAACTTCAGCTTTTACAACCACTTTAAAGAAGATTTACTTACCTGATTCTTCACTACTAAGCGCTGCTAGACCGGTCCCTGCAGCATCTTCACCTCCATAGTCATGAGGTTTAAGGTCCTGACTTTATTATGACCAATGCAGGGTCCATAGCCTTGCACTGAATGGGATGATGCTGAGGGACAGTCCACTGCCGAAGCATAGAGGAGCACCATCTGCTGGGGGATGGAGGATCAAGTGAGTAAAAGAGCTTCTCCTCTCCCCTAAACTAAATGAGCAAATAGCCCCACTGCAAGAGACAACGTTAAGGTTTTCTGAAGTTGGGCTTTAAGGAGAACGATCAATGGGACTAGTGATATATTCATATCTGTTGACCTTGCTGGGTCCCAAGCTAGGGCTATACATAGTGGATTTTATATTATATACACAGACTGCACCACCATACTTAACTGGGGTGTCTTCATCATCCTGGAAGCTGAAAGATTAGGTAGACCTTAATCACCTTAACAACGCACTAAAGCTGATAAACGGCTACAGAGCTACTATCCATTTACGGGGGATACATTGGCAGCGCTCTGTGACCGCTGTGTGCCTTGGATCAGGGAAAAGGGTCAATCACAGCGGCCCTTTACCATGTGATCAGCTGTGTCCAATCACAGCTGTCACAGTGTAAACACACAATTCCCTTGCCGGTTATCATTGAGGAAAGGAGAGCTTATATGTGAGTACAGTATTTACACTGATACACAGTGCCCTGATTATCAGTGCAGCCTCATCAGTGCCCATCAATGCAGCCTCATCAGTGCCCATCAAAGCAGCCTCATCAGTGCCCATCAAAGCAGCCTCATCAGTGCCCCTCAATGCAGCCTCATCAGTGCCCATCAATGCAGCCTCATCAGTGCCCATCAAAGCAGCCTCATCAGTGCCCATCAAAGCAGCCTCATCAGTGCCCATCAATGCAGCCTCATCAGTGCCCATCAAAGCAGCCTCATCAGTGCCCATCAAAGCAGCCTCATCAGTGCCCATCAAAGCAGCCTCATCAGTGCCCATTAATGCAGCCTTATCAGTGCCCATCAGTGCAGCCTCATCAGCGCACATCAGCGAAGAAGAAAAATTACTTATTTGCAAAATGTTACAACAGAAACTAAGAAAACTTTTTTTTTATGTTTTTTTTTTTTTTATGTTTGCTTAGCAAAAAAGTGTGCTGGGAAACCTTTTGTCTGATTACTTACTACTGACCCTTGCACTATGCATTAATTACTACTGACCCCTGTACTATGCATTACTTACTACTGACCCCTGCACTCTACTTTACCTATTATCGACCCATGAATTCTGTATTACTTATTACTGACCCCTTCAGTATATGATAAGTGTGCCGGGAAATCTTTTGTCTGATTACTTACTACTGACCCTTGCACTTTGCATTACTTACTACTGACTCCTGCACTCTACTTTACCTATTATTGACCCATGAACTCTGCATTACTTACTTACTTACATTACTACTGACCCCTTCAGTATATGGTAAGTGTGCTGGGAAATCTTTTGTCTAATTACTTACTACTGACCCCTGCACTCTGCAGTACTTACTACTGATCCCTGCACTTTGCATTACTCATTACCAACCCCTGCACTCTGCATTATTTTACTAATGATCTCTGCACTTTGCGTTACTTGTTACTGACCCCTGCACTCAACATTACTTACTACTGACTCCTGCAGTATATGGTGTAAGTGTGCTAGGAAATCTTTTGTCTGATTACTTGCTACTGACCCCTGCACTTTGCATTACTTACTACTCACCCCTGCACTCTGCATTACTACTGACCACTGCACTATGCATTACTTACTACTGACTCCTGCAGTATATGGTAAGTGTGCTAGGAAATCTTTTGTCTGATTACTTGCTACTGACCCCTGCACTCTGCAGTACTTACTACTGACCCCTGCACTCTGCAGTACTTACTACTGACCCCTGCACTCTGCAGTACTTACTACTGATCCCTGCACTCTGCAGTACTTACTACTGATCCCTGCACTTTGCATTACTTACTACTCACCCCTGCACTCTGCAGTACGTACTACTGATCCCTGCACTTTGCAGTACTCATTACTGCCCCCTGCACTCTGCATTACTTACTACTGACCGCTTCAGGATATGGTAAGTGTGCTGGGAAATCATTTGTCTGATTACTTGCTACTGATCCCTGCACTCTGCAGTACTTACTACTGACCCCTGCACTCTGTATTACCTATTAATGACTCCTGCATTCTGCATTGTTTACTACTGACCCCTGCACTCTGCAGTACTTACTACTGATCCCTGCACTTTGCATTACTTACTACTCACCCCTGCACTCTGCATCACTTACTACTGACCCCTGCATTCTGCATCACTTACTACTGACCCCTGCACTCTGAGTTACTTACGACTACTTTAGACCTGGGAGGGACTCGGCGGAGTGGTAATGACAAAGGTAGCTGCAGATATGCAGTAGGAAGCGTCAATGTTGTTGGCTATGCAGTGCAGCAGGGATTGTGAATCTCCATACCATCTGAACAGAATTAGAAATAGTGTATATATACAGTATATAGCACAGGTGTGCACTGCACAGAGCCATCATTCTTTACATTATAAGCAGTCTGGGAGCTGCAAGGATGCCACAAATGCCATCATCCATAATATACACTATATATATATATATATATACACTATATATACCCTCAGAGCATAATTTGGGAAATGATCCCACACTGAATATTAATGACGGGTTTCTTCAGTCAGCAGCAATACTGGAGGAAATGTGTAAGTAATTCTAATGTACGGCCCTTGTGGGGGTAGAAGAACAGCCTCGCAGTCTGTGTGCACTCAGTGGGCAGCTATGGAGTTGTCAAAATAAGGGTGTATGTTATGTCCGGGAAACAAGACAAAGCACGCTAGGAAAGGAAAAGCAACATCTGCACTGCGCCTTTCAACACTTACCAGCTAGGGAGTCCGGCTGTTAGATTAGAATTTTCTCATCCTCATCTCTACTGTACTGTTCCATGCCTGGCTCAGGCTATTAACCTTTTATCTCCTTTTATTTAGAGCTGAACTCCAATCAAACAGCTAAATGCACATATAAAAGGTAGCTGATTTATCTGCCAAATAATTTCTGTCCATCCAGTTCTCAGATTTACACAGCTCTGCTCCATAGCACAGCCCTGTCTAGCAGGGGAGGGGACCTAATCTTTCAGCGCTGCAGTTTCACTTTCACCTACAGGTCCCCTCCCCATTCCTACAAAGTGAATGGGCAGTGAAAGGGGAAGTAGGACACTGATCTCTCTGCTTTCTCTGCCTATCAGCATGCTTGTTGTACTGCAGCGCACCCAGTTGGCTCCTTGTGCTGCTTTCTCCTCCCTCTCTCTGTATAGACTGTACTCTGTGCACTGACAGCATTAACCACCTAAGGACCAGGCCTATTTTTTACACTTGGTGTTTACAAGTTAAAATCTGTTTGTTTTTTGCTAGAAAAATACTTATAACCCCAAACATTATATATTTATTTTTGATTTTTTCTGGCACCCTAGAAAATAAAATGGCGGTCGTTGCAATACTTTATGTCCCATCATATTTGTGCAGTGGTCTTACAAAAGCAATTTTTGGGAAAAAATACACTTTTTTGAATTAAAATAAATGAGAAAACAGTAAAGTTAGCCCAATTTTTTTCTATATTATGAAAGATAATGTTACGCCGAGTAAATTGATACCCAACATGTCATGCTTCAAAATTGCGCCCGCTCGTGGAATGGCGACAAACTTTGACACTTAAACATCTCCATAGGCGGAGTATAAAAATTTCTACAGGTTACCAGTTTTGAGTTACAGAGGAGGGCTTTTGTTAGAATTATTGCTCTCGCTCTAACGATCGCCGCAAAACCTCACATGTGTGGTTTGAACACCGTTTACATATGCGGGCGTGACTTACGTATGCGTTCGCTTCTGCGCGTGAGTACTGAGAGACGGGCCGTTTAAAAAAAAAAATTCTCATTTATTTTACTTTTTATTTTCACACTGTCTCTTTAAAAAAAAGTTTTTGGATCACTTTTATTCCTATTACAAGCAATTTGAACATCCCACTGGCCGACCGCTGCACGCCGATATACGTCGGCACAATGGCAGCAGTGGGCAAACGGGCGTACCTGTACATCCCCTTTAATTGGCGGGGCTAGCGGGTGCGCGCCAGCCACATACAGCGTGACTGCGCCCGCGGAACCCGCGGACTCAGTGTCTGCCGGTGTCCCGTGATTGTGTCACAGAGCCGCAGAACAGGGAGATGCCTATGTAAACAAGGCATTTCCCCGTTCTGCATAGTTACAGAACAGAGAACACTTCTCTCTGTGATCGAGAGCAGTGATCGCTGTCATATGACTTGAAGCCCATCCCCCCACAGTTAGAATCACTCTCTAGGACACACTTAACCCCTTCATCACCCCCTAGTGTTTATCCCTTCCCTGCCAGTGATATTTATATATATATATATATATATATATATATATATATATATATATATATATATATATATATATATATATATATATATATATATATATATATATATATATTTATGCCTTTTTATAGCACTGATCGCTGTATAAATGACAATGGTCCCAAAATAGTGTCAAATGTGTCCGATGTGTCCACCGCAATGTCGCAGTCATGATAAAAATCGCAGATCGCTGCCATTACTAATAAAAAAAATGAATAATAAAAATGCCATAAATCTTTCCCCTATTTTGTAGACGCTATAACTTTTGCGCAAACCAATCAATATACGCTTATTGCGATTTTTTTACCAAAAATATGTAGAAGAATACATATCAGCCTAAACTGAGAAAAAAATTTGTTTTTTTATATATTTTTGGGGATATTTATTATAGCAAAAAGTAAAAAATATTGCTTTTTTTTTTTGCAAAATTGTCGCTCTTTTTTTGTTTATAGCGCAAAAAATGAAAACCACAGAGATGAACAAATACCACTAAAAGAAAGCTCTATTTGTGGGGAAAAACAGGATGCAAATTTTGTTTGGGTGCAACGTCGTACGACCGCGCAATTGTCAGTTAAATCGACTCAGTGCCAAATCGCAAAAAGTGCTCTGGTCAGGAAGGGGGTAAAATCTTCCGGGGCTGAAGCGCTTAATGTGACATCTGGGGTCAAAAAGACTTCAGATCTCATATTTACACTTAAAAGCAATAAAAAACTAAAATAAAAATACCGTTTTTTTTTCTATAAAAAAAAATATTCGTATTTCTGTCTACACTGTGGGTGATTCCAGCGTTTTCTCCTGAACAAGGACTTTATTTCAAACACTATGGACTTTTTATTTGCAATACTACATCTATAGCGCTGCATATCTAATGTTACAAACTGCTACAACCATTACAAAAACAAATGGCGGTGTCACATCCAATTGTAAGCACGGGACATCAAAGAAAGTGTAATTGTAATCATTTCTTACAAATGAAAACTGGCAATGGAATGTTAGTTACACTAAGGGCCCGTACACACTAGAACGCAGTGCAGGAAAACCGCATTCGCACTGCCCTTGCGATCAGTACAAAGATATCAACATCCCAAACCCAGGTTGCAAACACAGTGCGTTTGCCCGCACTGGCCCGCACCGGATCACATGATACAAAAGTACCATGCGATTCGGTTTCCATGCATTTAAAAAATCTGGAGACTGGACACTATGGGGGTTGATTTACTAAAACTGGAGAGTGCTGCTTCGTCCTGGCCCTAGAACCGTTGGCAATAAAAATTTGTACCTCTATTGATATTCAAAGGAATAGAATGTGGTAATAGCGAACATAAATGCATCCTTTCACGACATTTTGATGTTGGTTTCCTCCCCTATCACCACCCTCCCCAACTTATACACCATAATCAAGCCATTCTTTATATTCTCGGGTCTCAAAATAAACCATGATAAGTCACAGGCTATGAACATTTCACCGGAGGAAAACACACTCTCCACCCTTATGCCCTGTACACACGGTCGGAATTTCTGACAACAAGCTCCGATCGCATATTTTCCGTCGGAAAGTCCGACCGTGTATACAGGGCATAAAACATTCGTATAACTACATATGGCAAGCAGAAGCCCTCTCATATTTGGGCATTAATCTCACCCCGTCCTGGAGGACATTATATTCACAAAATTATCCTGCATTATTTAAACGCATAGGGGCTGATCTGGCTACATGGCTGCTCCACCCGCCGTCGTGGTTTGCCAGACTACATTCAGTGAAGATGAATGTACTTCCAAAAGTGCTATATCTTATCCGCACACTACCAGTGGCACTGGTCCGATCAGACTTAAAGATATTTCAGACAAAACTTCTATCCATTATCTGCGGAGGTAAGAGGCCTAGGGTGAACAAGCGTACGTTATTTACCCCCAAGCGTAGAGGGGGGTTGGGGGTCCCAGACCTACAAAAATATTACTATGCAGCTCATTTGGCCCACAGTACGCAGCCCCACCTGATCTGGACGCAGAGAGAGGCCTGTGCCTGTCAGAAGAGGTCAATTTCCTCTATCCTTCGGCTATCGCCCAAGGAAAGGCCCCCAATTTTATGTCCGGCTCTCTCCATCTCTTTGAACATCTGGGACAGATTGACAAACTCTCATAAATTTAAACCCAAGCATACCCCACTGGCTCCTATTCTTGGAAACGAGAATTTCACTCCAGGCCCCACCCCCAGATCATTTAAATGGTGGACCAACAAAGGTCTATTATTGTCAGGGCTGGGCTCAGCCCTTCCCTCTCTGAGCTGGCCGCTCAGCTGTCGGCTAATTGCCAGCTCCTATCTCTCAACACAGTTACCCAGCTGTTGATGATCCTGCTCGTCAGTCCTGCCTACTTAAGCAATCCAGTCCAGAGGAGCTCTGCCTTCGCCTTGGTCACATCACAAGAAATGTTTTGACTACGTTTGTTCTTTTTACTTTTATTATTAAACAAGTGTGATTTAACTCTACTTCTGTCTCGGTCTGATTTCATGGTTTCTGACAGTTACGTATAGCAGACTTATGCGATCATAAGGGCATACTGACAAGAAAAGTTCCCAGAAGTGAAATATCAAATGTCAACCTCAGAATTCTTCCAATATACACAGATAACACATTTCTTGAGTACCATATTGTGGAATTCTGATATAACTACTATGTCCCCTATGGAATATTTGTGTCAGAAGTTCGATAACATCAAGAGACATATCTCTGAAATTTACACTGTTTTGACGAACTCCCCCGTAAAGCTCGAGTATATGGAAAGATGGGAAGCAGACTTCCAGGAAGGTATTGAGATGAATGAATGGAATACCATAGCCCAAGGGGCCTCTAAATCCATCATAAACACAACAATAATAGAAGCAAATTATAAAGTAATACTAAGATGGTACATGGTCCCGAGAAAACTGGCTACCTTTATCCCGGGGGCATCTCCCTTATGTTTCAATGGATGCGGACAAGAGGGAACGATGTACCATGTGTGGTGGCAGTGCCCTTAGGTGAGGCGGTAGTGGATTAGGGTGTATAACTTTATTTACAATCTCACCCAAGTAAACCTTATCAAATCTCCGAGACAGGCACTGTTGGGTTGTAAGGTGGAGTCAGCAGCGAAACCCCAGAGACGACCCATAGTGTTTATATTTACGTCAGCAAAAATGATGATTGCGAAATCTTGGAAATCGGCAATAGTGCCATTCGACCAGCTCAAATACAAACTTTCCTAGATTATGCTGAGCGTATGACAGCAACCTTAAACTTCAGAATGCAGATGTTCGAGAAAATCTGGGACCTATGAGTCCGGTATCTGACGGGGGATCCCCGATCTGTGCCAGGGTAGAGCGGCCTTCGGTTGGCGGGAATCGGAGAGCGGGGTCATTCTTTACTTCTTTACTTCTCCTTCCTTCTTTCCTCTCTCATTCCTTACCCTTCCTCTCTTTAACCCTATTTGATCTCTGATATAAATAGATGAGGGTCATCTTACATACTTTCTGACATGCCCAGAATGGGGACTACTCCCTTGCTGGGGTCATTATTCGGAATGTCAAGAGATGGAATCTCTTCATTTGAAGGGGTGGACTCCTTACAGGAAAAAATTAGATAGATACTCAGCATATCTGCAAATTGCTGAGTGTCATAAGCTGATTGTTAATTTGAAGTTATGTGAGATAATGGTTAATTAGTCTAAAAACATGAAGATTGAGAAACATTCTGATAATAATGTTATATTTAGAATGACAAATGAATACAGGGGTCACTCCATAGAGGTATGGAAAATACCAACAATATCCTCAGCAGAGACCCCTAATTGAAGGAACGTACATTGAAAGAGATGATACTCTGTTCTGCAAATGTTAGGATAATTATATTTTACGTTAATATTTTATACTGTATGAATTCATAAGTAACACTTTTGTACTCCTTATTGTGAAAATTTGAATAAAAATCATTACAACAAAAAAGAAAAAACTGGAGAGTGCAAAATCTGGTGCAGCTCTGCATAGAAACCAATCAGCTTCCAGGTTTTTTTTTGTCAAAGTTTAATGCCTCTTGCACACGATACTCCTGTTTGAGCATCTACTTTTTCAGCCTTTTTTTTTCATATGTATTTGCACGCATTATTACTCATATGCGTTTGCCCAATTTCCATGCAAATTCACGTGCGCGCGAGAAAACGCATTCTTTTGTTTTTGTTCTGCATAATATGCACAATAATATTTGTGCGCAATCGTGCCCATTTGCGTGGATAAAAGGGTAAATTACTGACCAAAAATGCAGATTTTTCTAATTTTTTTTACTGAAGAATGCACGGCTCTTGTTTAAACGCCTGGGTGCATAGGCACATTACAATTAATGGACTGTATTTTAGCTTAGTAAAAAAAAAAAAAGCTGTACTAAGCTTTTTTTTTTTTTTTTTAAGCAGCAGTGTGTGCAAGAGACCTAAAGAGGCTGTAAACCCAGGGGGGAGGGGGTAAAAAAAAAACAAACTGTAAGACAAAGGCATAATGAGCTAGTATGCATTGTATACTAGTTCATTATGAAATACTAACCTTAGAACAAAGCCCTCCATGCTGCTGAGACGACTGACATCTTCCCTGGTGTTTCTTCCGGGTTCACAGGCTGCCGAGTTCGGAGCCGCAATGACGTCACTCCCTCACATGCGCGCGGGAGCCCCCGTTTACGGCACGGCTCTGAAGGTCCGGCACGGTAAGCCGGACCTTCAGAGCGGATATGCCGACGACTCCATCGGCTGCATGAACTCTGAATATATTCACAGTACCTACAGGTAAGCCTTGCTATAGGCTTACCTGTAGGTACAAATGAAAAATAAGAGATTACTTCCTCTTTAATTGCACAAGCTGAAGTTAGAAGCTGATTGGCTACCATGGACAGCTGCACCAGATTTTGAACGCTCTAGTTTTAGTAAATCAACCCCTAATGCCGCGTACACACGACCGGACTTTTCGGCCAGACTGGTCCGACGGACCGAATCCGGCGGACAATCCGACCGTGTGTGGGCTCCATCGGACCTGCAGCGGACTTTTTCAGTCAAAAACCTGATGGATTTTAGATTTGGAACATGTTTCAAATTTGTCCGACGGACTCGAGTCCGGTCGAAAAATCCGCTCGTCTGTATGCTAGTCCGACGGACGAAAACCCACGCTAGGGCAACTATTGGCTACTGGCTATGAACTTCCTTATTTTAGTCCGGTCGTACGTCATCACGTACGAATCCATCGGACATTGGTGTGATCGTGTGTAGGCAAGTCCGTTCGTTCAAAAGTCTGTTGGAAGTCCGTCAAAAGTCAGTCGAAAGTCCGTCGGAAAGTCCGTCGGAAAGTCAGTCAGACTAGTCCGGTCGAAAAATCCGCTCGTCTGTATGCTAGTCCGACGGACGAAAAACGACGCTAGGGCAGCTATTGGCTACCGGCTGTCAACTTCCTTATTTTAGTCCGGTCGTACGTTATCACGTACGAATCCATCGGACATTGGTGTGATCGTGTGTAGGCAAGACCGTTCGTTCAAAAGTCTGTTGGAAGTCCGTCAAAAGTCCGTCGGAAGTCCGTCGGAAAGTCCGTCGGACTAGTCCGGTCGAAAAGTCCGCCCGTGTGTACGCGGCATTATAGATTACATAATATGTGCAGATACTTCTCAGTGTCCAGTCTCCAGATTTCCATTGCAAATCATCCCAACCACTCCACTAAAGCCTCCCACCCCTGCTCCACTGACTGAAGGCTGCAGGCCCCAGAATGGTCCGTGTTCCACTAACCATGGTAGCACAAAAAACAAGGATGGAGCTGCTCAGCCTACAGAAGTCCAGAATACATTTAGGCTGGGCTAACACTATTGCAGGAGAATGTGACCGGCTCTCCGTGGCTCTCTGTGGAGCCGGTTCACATATCTCCGATTCGGCTCCATTGTGAATTCAGCCCAAAATTTGGGCAGAAATCGGACCTGAAATTCCGATCGTCTGTACCAATTCCGACGCGCAAAATTCCTGCGCATGCTCGGAAACAATTCACCGCATGCTCGGAAGCATTGAACTTCATTTTCTCGGCTCGTCGTAGTGTTGTACGTCACCGCGTTCTTGACGGTCGAAAGTTCAGAGAACTTTTGTGTGATCGTGTGTATGCAAGGCAAGCATGAGCGAAATTCCGTTGGATAAACCATCCAAGATTTTTCCAACGGAAATTCCGCTCGTGTGTGCAGGGCATAAATTTAGACATGTGTACTGCCGAAAAATGTGCTTGTTTTCGTTTAATTCATTTTGTTTTGTTTTGTTTTTTTTCGTTTTTGGGTCATTCGTTATGATCGCGATGTGCAAATTCGTAAATTCGAAAATTCGTTATTTCGTAAATTTGAAAATAAGAAAGAAAATCTGAAAATTCGAAATAATAACCAACTAATTAATTAATAATAACTAACTATTAAATTATAGGTATTGGAATTTCCTTTCAAATTTGGCTGTTTAGTGAGCGTAAAGAATACGAATTTATCTGAAGTTACGAATTATCCGAAATAACGAATGTTGCACCTAAACAAATGGAACGTAACAAATTAAAGCGGTTGTATACCTTGATTTGTAACTTTTACCTACAGGTAAGCCTATAATAGGGCTTACCTGTAGGTAAAAAAAATATCTCCTAAACCTGTAAGGTTTAGGAGATATTCCCCTCGCAATGAGCCGCTGACTGCAGCGGCGCATGTGCACAGGGGACTCTCGGCTGACAGCCCGGCACGCGCGGGAGTGACGACATTGCGGCTCCGGCCACTCACAGCGCCGGATCCGCGATACCCGAAAGACACGCCGAGGGGAGATGTCAGCTCCCTCGGCGTGGACCAGGTGAGATGCCGGCGCCTCGTTCTAAGGTAAGTATCTCATAATGAGTTAGTATGCGGTGCATACTAGCTCATTATGCCTTTTCCCTTGCAGGTGTAAAAAAAAAAAAAAAAAGACAGCGGGTATACAACCGCTTTAATAATAAATAATAATAATAAAAAGTTTTTATTATTATTATTATTATTGTTTTTTATTATTAATAATTCGTTACGTTCCATTCTTTTAGATACGGCATTCGTTATTTCTGATAATTCTTAAATTTAAAATGATTAATTAATAACTAATAAATTTGTATTCGTTACGTTCACTAACAGCCAAATTTGAAAGGAAATTCCAATACCTACAGGATAATTTAACAGTTATTATTTCAGATTTAGGGTTTTCGGATTTTCAAATTCACGAATTTACAAATCTACGAATTTACGAATTTTTGAAATTACAAATATTCGTAAAAATTTGTTAAACGGGTTTTTGTTAATTCGGATGTTTCCGAATTAATGAATTTGTCGAAATACGTTAAAAAGGAATTTGGAAATAAACAAATTGCAGATGTTTTGATAGCATCCACCTGCTCTTCTTACGTGTTTCACTGCAATGGGAGCTTAGCCATAAGCCAATAGTGAGACATGGCAGCGGGGTGGAGTTGGGTCACATGGCCAACTTTCTTCCACTCCAATTTTGGGGATCCCAGGCAGTTGATACTTCTAATTGTCTGCATTAAAGCAGAACTCCAGATCCCCATTCACGTTCCATCGCTGCCCTCTGTGTCCTCCTCTTCCACTTGTCCATGCCCACTTCCTGGTTAAACGGTGACCAGCCAGTAGGATTTGTATGTCAGGGTTATATGTTCAGCTTTAATAGGAGTGCGCCTTAAGATTCACAAATGCAAAAGTGTAACTCCAGGCCAAAAAAAAAAAATTTTTGGGGGCTTTGCTGGAAATTTGGAATGTCACTGGGACAGGAAGTGAGGGGAAATTTCCCCAGTGGGTCCACACATACCATTGAAAACCTAACCCGTCCATTAAAAATAACATAATATCAAATAAAAAGGTTTGGGCTGGAGTTATACTTCAATAGTTTTATTTTAATCAGATACTGTAGTACTTGTCACAACATCTGACATTACGCTGAACGGTTTCATGAAATGTTTTTACAGTTCTGGAATGTCTTTTATAAGACATGTAGGCTGATACTTTGTGCTTAATCAAGAATGTCAGTGCTAATTAGAAATGCTAGAGCATACAACAGCTGGTCAAATGACGAACTACATTAAAAAGTCATCTGTAACATTATTATTATAATAGTACAATAATATTATTTCAGTTATGTAATCCTGTCCTGCAATCATTTTTAACTCAAACAGAAATCTAGTCTGGGAATACAATACTAAGACTGTTCTTTATGTGCTAGCCCAAAAAATATAGAAAGGAGTGCCAGACTGAAACCAGATGAAAGAGTCCAAGATCATTTTAATTGTCGGTAAATAAGTCCTATAAAAAAAAAGACGCGTTTCGGTGCAGCGCCGATACTCCTTCATCAGGGCTACAAAAATACACATAAAACATAGTCAATATGATAAAACATTATGTCTAATTATGCATTTATGTGAATATATATACACTATATTACCAAAAGTATTGGGACGCCTGCCTTTACACACACATGAACTTTAATGGCATCCCAGTCTTAGTCCGTAGGGTTCAATATTGAGTTGGCCCACCCTTTGCAGCTATAACAGCTTCAACTCTTCTGGGAAGGCCGTCCACAAGGTTTAGGAGTGTGTTTATGGGAATGTTTGACCATTCTTCCAGAAGAGCATTTGTGAGGTCAGGCACTGATGTTGGATGAGAAGGCCTGGCTCACAGTCTCCTCTCTCATTCATCCCAAAAGTGCTCTATCGGGTTGAGGTCAGGACTCTATGCAGGGCAGTCAAGTTCCTCCACCCCAAACTCACTCATCCGTGTCTTTACAGATCTTGCTTTGTACACTGGTCCAAACCATTTGGTGGAGGGGGGATTATGGTGTGGGGTTGTTTTTCAGGGGTTGGGCTTGGCCCCTTAGTTCCAGTGAAGAGAACTCTTAAGACATCAGCATACCAAGACATTTTGGACAATTTGATGTTCCCAACTTTTGTTGGAACAGTTTGGGGATGGCCCTTTCTTGTTCCAACATGACTGTGCACCAGTGCACAAAGCAAGGTCCATAAAGACATGGATGAGCGAGTTTGGGACGGAGGAACTTGACTGGCCTGCACAGAGTCCTGACCTCAACCCGGTAGAAAACATTTGGGATGAATTCGAGCAGAGACTGCGAGCCAGGCTTTCTCGACCAACATCAGTGCCTAACCTCGCAAATGCGCTTCTGGAAGAATGGTCAAACATTCCCATAGACACACTCCTAAACCTTATGGACAGCCTTCCCAGAAGAGTTGAAGTTGTTATAGCTGCAAAGGGTGGGCCAACTCAATATTGAACCCTACGGACTAATGCCCTGTACACACGGTCGGACTTTGTTCGGACATTCCGACAACAAAATCCTAGGATTTTTTCTGACGGATGTTGGCTCAAACTTGTCTTGCATACACACGGTCACACAAAGTTGTCGGAAAATCCGATCATTCTGAACGTGGTGACGTAAAACACGTACGTCGGGACTATAAACGGGGCTGTAGCCAATAGCTTTCATCTCTTTATTTATTCTGAGCATGCGTGGCACTTTGTGCGTCGGATTTGTGTACACACGATCGGAATTTCCGACAACGGATTTTGTTGTTGGAAAATTTTATATCCTGCTCTCAAACTTTGTGTGTCGGAAAATCCGATGGAAAATGTGTGATGGAGCCCACACACGGTCGGAATTTCCGACAACAAGGTCCTATCACACATTTTCCGTCGGAAAATCCGACCGTGTGTACGGGGCATAAGACTGGGATGCCATTAAAGTTCATGTGTGTGCAAAGTCAGGCGCCCCAATACTTTTGATAATATAGTGTATATAGATTTACTTTCCCCTCCATGTTCCAGAGTGGCCCTCTGTGTCCTCCTCCTCTCCTTATCCATGCCCACTTCCTGGTTGAATGATGACCAGTAGAATGTCCTTGTATGCATAATTCCAACTGGTTGGACCAACTAAAATGTTTGGTATATATCCATACGCAGGCATATTTAGATCTAAGGTTTTATCATTATGAGTACCGATATGTTTTATGTTTATTCTTGTAGCCCTAATGAAGGGGGAGTGGTGTTGCCCCCCGAAACGCGTTTACTTTTTGTTATATGACTGATTTACCAACAATTAAAATTATCATGGACTTTTTCATCTGCTTTTAGTCTGGCACTCCTTTCTCTATTTCTATGAGCAGCTCACAGGGACCAGTTTTATTATTGTATTCCCAGACTAGATTTCTGTCTGGTTTAAAAAAATGATTGGATTACACAACTGAAATAATATTTGTTTTACAGATGACTTTTAATGTAGTTCTTTGTTTGACCAGCTGTTGTAGGCCCCACCATTTCTAATTAGCAATGACATTCCTATATATATAAAATATATAAAAACAGCTGTAAAGAAGCAGAAAGGGCTGCACTGCTCCAAGTCCCGAATACGCTCTTCAGGTCCTCCACTACTCTGGGCTCCAGGTTTCAAAAGATCATCCCACACAGCATATATAGCAGAATTTAAAAAAACACAGCCGCATTCCATAAAAGTCACACCATGAAGTTTAATCAATGTAGTTGGCTTCGGACACATAAAAGTCCCTACCATAAGCCACGCCCCTTCGATTCGTTTCACCATGATTGGGTTTATTCATAGAGGTCTACCTCTAGGGATACAAGAATAAACATAAAACATAATCATAATGATGTAACATTATGGCTAATTATGCAAACATATGAATTTTTACCACAAATTCCAGTTTCTTCAACCAGTGGGACCCCCATGCATATTTAGATATAATGTGTTATCCTTATGACTGTGGTTTATGTTTATTTCTGTAGCCCTGATGAAGGGGGAGTGGTGTTGCCTCCAAAACGTGTTGGCTGTTTTGGTCTGGCACGCCTTTCTGCATTTCTATGGTTTGAGCTCATGCCGGGTGCCCACTGAGGGAAGCATTTCTGAGTGTATGTGTGTAGCACCCTCTAGTGTACAGTGTAAGTTAAGAACATTTAGCTGACTCACTGTAGTTTGGGTAAGTCTGGGTAATTGCTGTGGGTTCAGATTCAGGTTATCAGGCAGACTTTGCAGGCTGGGCTTCTAGTACCTCCCCCTGGCTTCTGGGAGCTTCTGGAAAGTTCCAGAACTTAGTGGGATGGGGTATGGAAATGGAAGCCTGAATATTTAGAGGATCTCCGACAATTCCTAGGCAAGATAGGCCTAGAAGGTAGGGAGAAGGCCCTTAAATATTGAAGAGCCTGGCCAGGTAGATGTTTTCGGGTGGAAGATGATGTGCTGAGTCTGAGGATTGTGAGCCCTGGGAGGAGACCCCAGGGCTGGGGGGGCTATGCCTCCAGGCTAGAGCTGAGGAAGAAAGGAGAGGAAGCTGAAGAGAGGGATTTTCAACACCCTTCAGTCTCATCCAGGAGACGCCCTGTCTAGCATGGAAAGACCTGTACAGCAGGAGGCCTGAACAGTAACTAAGGGAGCAGGATTCAAGGGACAGTGTGAGCACCTGTACCTGTCACCCCCAGGGCCGATAAGGGAGAAGGCTGCTAAATGCAATATTTAGCAAGCTTGTATTGGGACAGTGTCACAGCTAACCTAAATCCATTGCTCTGGGACAATATTCAAGGCAACCAGGTGGACTGGACTTTTTTGTAAGGGTTTGGGACTTTGTGAGTTTCACCAGGGGGACATGGAGCTCCTGAAAAGAAGAAGTTGGCTACTAATCCATCAAGAGACTGACATTATTCCAGAGGGAGAATAGTCCACGATCTGCATTTTTGTTTTTTTGTAAATAGAGAAGAACTTTGTCCTCATATTGTTCTACCAAGTGGGAATCCCATAATCCCTCATCCCTATCCAAGTTGATTTTCCTCAATAAAACAACAAAAACAAGCCCATGGACTAGTTACTGACTAATGCCCCGTACACATGGTTGGACATTGATCGGACATTCCGACAACAAAATCCATGGATTTTTTCCGACGGATGTTGGCTCAAACTTGTCTTGCATACACACGGTCACACAAAGTTGTCGGAAAATCCAATCGTTCTGAACGCGGTGACGTAAAACACGTACATCGGGACTATAAACGGGGCAGTAGCCAATAGCTTTCATCTCTTTATTTATTCTGAGCATGCGTGGCACTTTGTGCGTCGGATTTGTGTACACACGATTGGAAATTCCGACAACGGATTTTTATATCCTGCTCTCAAACTTTGTGTGTCGGAAAATCCGATGGAAAATGTGTGATGGAGCCCACACACGGTCGGAATTTCCGACAACAAGGTCCTATCACACATTTTCCGTTGGAAAATCCGACCGTGTGTACGGGGCATAAGTGTGGAAGTTGGAAAATTGCCTGTTGCTTGGCTGTGCAAGAATAGGGGGACCCAAAATCCAGCGGCCCTTTAGGGGGTGGCACTACATGGTCAAGTTTGGAAGTTCCCAGCAAATCAGTCTGCTGTTTTGCAGCCTTTATGTGCTACCATCATGGAATACATCATAGTACTCTATGCAGGTCCAAACAACATCAATTGCAGTCAAAACAGTTTCTGTTTCTGGAATCTGGCTATGTTTTGACTACGTTTACTCTGTTTACCTTTTTTTATTATTATTAAGCAAGTGTGATTTAACTGTACTTCTGTCTCAGTCAGATTCATGGTTTCTGACAATAGTCTAATGACTGGGTGGTGACTGGTAGCCATACTTTAAATTCAGGTGTAAAAGGCTTTTCAGTGTAAGGTATGCTGTGCTCTGTGGACACTTACATGGAGTTGACTCTGTCTTCAGGACCTTGTACCTGGCCCACTACGGTCCCCTGCCTTGTATTTTTCACCCATCCAACCACTCCAAGCTTCTTGGCTTCATCTTCTGTATACTACACAATATAAACATATTTAATAGTAAGTATGCATAAAAAAGCTGCATTCCAAGCAAACAGCTTAAAACACAAAATATATAAAATTCAGCTGTTTTACCTACTAAATAATTCTCTCTATCTTACTCTACCCCTTCACACAGCTGGATGATGCCACTTTTTTCTGTTACAGTTATAGATTTTAGAAGAAATATATTAGTGGCCCACCCCCTGCTGACTGGACAGTGAAAGAGTAGCAGCAGACTAATTAGGTCATCTCTCTGCTCACTCTATGCTATCCTCCTGTGAGCATGCTCCTCGTCAGAATATTTGCCTGCAGCACACCTAATTTGTTTCCAGTCCTACCTCCCATTCTGAGTGCTGCTGTACAGGGGATTTTAAGAGAATGATCCCAACTCATATTTAGCTACTAACATTAGTTGCATTAAAAATACATGTATTGCAGGGATATGCAATTAGCGGACCTCCAGCTGTTGCAGAACTACAACTCCCATGAGGCATAGCAAGACTCTGACAGCTACAAGCATGACACCCAGAGGCAGAGGCATGATGGGACTTGTAGTTTTGCAACAGCTGGAGGGCAGCTAATTGCATATCCCTGATGTATTGCTTTATTTATAAATTTATGGCAGCTTTAAACTAGTATTAAAACCTCAGCATTCTTAAAGCTGAGCTTCACCCTAAAACGGGAAGTTTTGCTTTATGCCATCCTCTCCCCCGCTTCTTCTGTTGTTGGCATATTTTTGAAGGGGTTGGGGGGGGGGAGGGGGTACCTGGAATTGAAAGGTAATCTAATCCCCTTGCAACCTTCTGAGGCACGTCACAGGTCCCAGAAGCCTGCGGGGCCATTCACAAAGTGCAGCGTGGCTCGCACATGTGCAATGGGCAGCCGGTTGTGAAGTGACAAGATATAACACCTGGCTGTGAAGCCGCAAGGAAACACAGCCACCTGCCTACAGTGAACATGCCAGTGTCGGGACTAGATGACCGATGAAGGAGCGGTTCAGGTGAACATGCCGCTTGACCCCTGGAAAGGTAAGTGTTCTTTTATTAAAAGCCAGCAGCTCCAGTATTTGTAGCTGCTGACTTTTAATTTTTGAAAAAAGGGCTGAAGAACCACTGTAAGCTTACCCTCATCTTTTAGAAATTTAACATACTGAGAACAATAAAATAAACATTCACCAGTAAACTATTTGTTAAAATTCTTGCCCCAGCACTTGTAGTTTACAACTGTCAATGCTCCTGCTCTCTCTGAGCGGCTCCCTTGAACCTATGGTCTTGACAGGAGTCAACAGTGCACAGCGCAGTCTCCAGCCATTCTGTTATGTTGGGGAAGGGAGGAGCAGGGGAATGCCTTGCCATCCTAGCTACGGGGCGGTGGGTTTCTATTGATGCACACAGTGTAGGGAGACACAACTCTAGTCCCTGCATGCTATTGTGCAGAGTATTGAAATTATGCGCTGGAAGCTTCTTGGAAGCAGAGAATGCTTAACTGTCATGGAGAAATATCAGAACATAGCTTTATCATGATGGAACAGGAAGAGAACATAAACAAGTGCATATAACACAATAAGGATGGTACTTCCTCTGAGCACGTGATATCATAGAATACACACTATAATGCTGCAGCGCCACCTGCTGGTATAGAGAGTTATGATGCATATGTAGCCATAGTGACGAGCACGCCTGACAAACAATCCGCCAATCACCCCACTGCCAGACCCCCATACATCACTCGAGACAATGAGCAGTCATTTGCATAGTTTTGTTGCGTTTATTGCGGGATACAACTTGGTTGGGGTAAAGGAATATATGGTATGCCCATAGCACTTAGTGTATTGTCATCACATTGATAAGACATTGATTAGCAGCTTTAGTCTTCAAATGATGCACTTCTAACATTCACAGTCTATTTCCTCTGCATATCTCCTATGCAGACTATTGCTCCTCCTCCTCCTCTGCACTGACTCCTGCAGAATATCACTCCTCTGAGTCCCTCTCTCCTTGTACAAATCTTCCACTGCAAAACTGTTAGATTACTGTTGCTTCACTTCCATTGAAACAAGAAGGGATCACTCTGAATAACCCCAGCTTGCAGACCATAAACAGTGTTGCTTCAGCAAATCAATAAGCCAGAGGCATACAAAGCCTCTCCCCGATGGCTCAGTGAGTAGCCACACAGTCTTTTGAAAGGTATTACCAGTATGCTTTACCAGGCCAGAAATACTTGGTACCTCCCCCCGACGGCCTGACACATAGTAATAGGCGGACTACTGTTCCCAGCCAGTCCATAACTGCAAACACTGCGTTCCCCGGCCACAGCATTCTGCACTACTTTCAACAATTCTCATTTTTCTTCTTTCACACTGACCTTCTCCAAAGGGCAAGTTCTGTGTTCCCCGGTCACAGAACGTTGATCTACTCTCCTCCGCTTTACTATTACTTCTCCTTCTCGATCTTCAAGTCCTGTGTTCCCCGGTCACAGCAGCCTGACACCAACTCCATGATGAAGATCTTTATCCAGGATTACTTCTGCAGCGGGCACCTACTTTTATGTAGGTGACCTTTTTGCTAGTTTACAATGTCAGGTAAATTTAGACAGGCTTGTACCATTACAACAGGCCTGTTTATTCATTTGGGATTTGAGTGGCAGGTAGTTAGTATGCGAGTCTCGGCCAATCATTAATTTGTTGGGCAATGTCCCGGGACTCTCATATAAAAGCCGGGTCACATGGTCTGGAAGAGAGGTCGTGTGTTGAGCGTGGAGAAGCCAGCCTGGTTCCTGGAGGGGGGAGGTTCCCCCTCCGGGGAGTGAACGGAGTTCCCCCCTTGCGAGAAGGGTGGGGAACCGGTCTCCATAGAGGAAGAGACGACACCGTACAGCATGTAGTCGCTGGTGTCGTTGGCCGCCCCTGCGGGGAAGGGAGCGTGCCAGAAAGGAGAAAGGGGAACAAAGAATCATTGCGGAAGAAGTAGCAACAAAGCGGAAGGAATCGATCGTTTATGAGTGGCACATGGACTATTGATCACGTGAGTAAAAGCCCAAGGGAAGGGTACTGCCAGAGGCTGAGGGATGTTGGTACGCAAGTCAGTGAGACAGGCGGTGATGGCCTGTGACTTTGGGTTCAGCAATGCCCTGGGATTCCAATCAGTCAAGCGGGAGGAGTTATTCAGAGTCACTCTTTCTTGACTCAACTTGGAAGTACCATGCAGATGGGAAGTAGTGGTAAAAAGGTAGCGGTAAAGCTGCAAGCACAGATATAGAGATACAGACTGTTCTTGAAAAGTTCTGCAGATGAAGAAGTTATTCAGAGTGACTCTTTATCAATTATTCTCTATCAAATCTACTTCCATCTTCCCTGATTGAAGAAATCACACAAAGTGATTTCCTATTATCCGCAAACGATTCTAGTTCTTCCATAAAAGACAGTGAAAAGATGATAATGCAACTAAAGAGCATCTCAAAAGAAGTCCTTCTCCTATCCCAGTTCATGTTAATTAATAAAGCAAGAGAAAAAGCATTATGGACTGTGTTTTGAATTTATGGGCTGCGATGGGTTGGATGGTAAACGTGAATTAGGGATATAATAATTTGGGGAACCTGCCACTGAGGTACAGCACATTCCACAAATTCACAAAAGGGGGCAGAGTCTACCAGCTGAAAAGGCAGCAGTTGCAGTGCTAGCAATTTGGCCAAGCTAGCATTTAGACGCTGAGCATGTGGATGGTTGGGACCAAATTTCTTTTTACGGATCAGCAACTGGGGTAGGGAAATTTGCCTGCTAAAATCAGATGGTGGTGTACTGCTAGCATAAGGTGACCAGATTTTTAAAATGAAATCCGGGGACATATTTTTTTTTTTTTACTTGTAATGGCAGCAATTGACGACTCTTTGATCGTCTCCCCCGCCGCTGCCCGCCTCACAGCCTGTCAAGTCTAAAGCCCCATACACACTATCAGATTTTCTGCTGATTTTTTCCTTCAGATTTACCAAAACTATATAATATGAGGTCAAACCTTAGGAGTTTCAATTTGTATGCAATCAGGCAGGCCTTTGCACTACATGGTTTTGGTAAATCTGAAGACAAAAATCAGCAGAATCTGATAGTGTGTATGGGGCTTTACTCTTCGGGCCCCGGCTACTACTGGGTGGGGAGCAGAGGAAGATCACTCCACCAGGGAAGGCAAGGAGGTAAGCAGGCAGGCGGCTGGCCGGGACTTGAGCCAAGGCAGAAGAACATGCGAGTGGAGCTAAATGGGCATGCGCCCGAAATGGAAGAAATAGTCCCTCCGCTCCGACCAGCACATTATCATCAGAAAGGGGCACAGATAATGGAAAAAAATAAACCCCCATTAGCTAGTAGGAGCGGCAGAGGAGGGGGGGTGCAATTCAGATTTTTTCTTTTTATTCTGCACGGGCTGTCTTTGAAATTGCCCCAGCCCCTGTTCAAATCCAATCAGGGGACAAAACTGGGGACAGACTTGGTCTGGGGACAGTGTCCTCAATCCGGGGACTGTCCCCAGAAACCGGGGATGTCTGGTCACCCTATGCTAGCAGATTGGCTGCAAGTACTTGGGACACCTATTGCTTTACCTTTATTCCTCTTAGTGCAGGTTTTTGAGAGGAATATAGTGGGGTTGAAGATCCCAGATGAAGAGCAAGGAGAAGTCCACCTTTTTCTTTGATGTGGGTCTTTCAAGTGCTGTTGCCAACAGGCTGCATAGCAGGTCGTCATATGTCTTGTCAAGCATATGGTGCCCAAGCACCTTCTGGCCACGCTTGATCCGCTTCAGACATAGGTTGCAACGGTGCGATCTGCTGCACACGTGTCGAAAAAGGCCCACACCAAGGAACGTTTAACACAATCCTCCTCTTCTTCGTGTGTGATTGGCGGGCCCACAGGAATGCTATCTGGATAAAGGGGGCCTTGAGAGGTAAGGAAGTCCTCCTCTTCCTCCCGCTGTTCTGCCTCAAGTGCCCTGTCCATTATTCCACAAAGCATGTGTTCCAACAGGAAGACTAGAGGGACAGTGTCACTGATGCATGCATTGTCACTGCTCACCATCCTTGTGGCCTCCTCAAATGGTGACAGGACAGTGCATGCATCCTTGATCAGTAGCCACTGGCATCGCAAAAAGAAGCCAAGCTCCCCTGACCCTGTCCTGGTGCCATACTAGCACAGGTACTCGTTGATGGCCCTCTGCTGCATGTGCAGCCGCTGCAGCATTGCCAATGCTGAGTTCCACCTGGTGGGCATGTCACAAATGAGGCGGTTGGTGGGCAGGTTGCATTCCCTTTGAATGTCAGCCAGCCGAGCACTGGAGTGGTATGACCGGCAGAAATAACCACAGACTTTTCTGGCCTGCCTCAGGAGATCCTGTAAGCCTGGGTACCTGCACAAGAACCGCTGCACCACCAAATTCAAGACTAAGAAGAAGTCCATCTTTTTCTTTAATGTGGGTCTTTCAAGTGCTGTTGCCAACGGACTGCATGGCAGGTCGTCATATGTCTGGTCAAGCATGTGGTGCCCAAGCGGCTGCTATTCTGGCCATGCTTGATCCGCTTCAGACATAGGTTGCAAACAGCAACGGTGAGATCTGCTGCACACGTGTCGATAAAGGCCCATACCAAGGAACTTTTAAAAGTCAGCCGGGGGTCAGCAGTGCCCTGCACCTGCGGAGCTCTGCGATGTGATGCAATAGGGTGGCTGCCCTTAAGCTGCCTCCTAGAGGACATCCTGCCTCGTTTGAGTTGTGCCCCCTCCTCTCTTCTCTCAGGCACCCAAGTACAGTCAGTGACCTCATCATCCCCTCCCTCCTCGACACTGGAGCAAACTTGGCAGTATGCTGTAGCTGGGGGAACATGACTGCCAGTTTCTTGTCCTGCTTGGGCACCCTCTCTCTCTAGGCTCACGCTTCTCCCTTCCTCAACCTGAGAACCAACATCGGAGCCTTCAAATCGCTGCTCATCCTCCAACAGCATGTACCTGACACTGTGGTCAAATAATTATATATATATATATATATATATATATATATATATATATATATATATATATATATATAATTATATATATATATATATATATATATATATATGTAGCGCTGGTAGATTTATGATCTACCAACTAATAGGTAAATTTAGTAAATTGCTCGTTAGGGGAGTTAGATTTGCCTCTGTTCCAGCTTGGCTGACGTTGCGTGTGGTTCCACACTGAGCCGGTGGGTGTCGCTGTTACCACTGGCTAGTGTTGGAAAGGCAACGTGTCGAAGCGTATGGGTGCTCCTCTGTCCCGGAGACAATTCGGTGGAGGTGGTCCTCAGAGTTGCATTCTGGGAGAGGGTATTTATGGGAGAGACGCCATGTTTTGGGGTTCATTTTACAGCCACCTGCTGGCCCTCTTGGCCGACAGGTATGCGTTAGAGTGCTACCTCGTGGTCCTCCGTTCCGGAGGCCCGCTCCGCTGCGGCGCGTGGGTGGGCCCAGAAGCATGTCTGGGACCTACCACAGCAGCCGAGGAATGATCCTGAGCTGTCTATCCAGAGTGAAGAAGCTGGACAACCGAGAAGATCTCAGGGGAGGACCCGTCATGGAAGGATCACGCAGAGAGCTGGTCTGGAGAGGGGCCTGGTGACTCGGTTGGAGGACGTATCCTAAAGTAGTTCTACAGCATAGTACTGCCGGGTTGGCTTAGAGATCCAAGTACTGTGTCTGACATTCACCGCAAAGTTTAATACATCCTGTGGCAGAGGATTGTATGGGTTTATTTCAAGCAAGTCTGTGGCAGAGACTTTTGTTTGTGCTACGTACTGGCTGCTAGGCAAGTGAGAGAGGCCTATCCAGGCGAGCAAAGATTGTGTCCCACAAGGGAATTGCCTCCGATTACAATATTCAACTTTAAAGGACGTTCTCAAGAATCCTAAAGAAAGGTATTTGAGCTTCCCTGTAGCTTCCCTCCTGCCTTTTTCCTGCTACTTCCTTCGTTACTTGGTTCAATAAAGCATTGAAAACGTACTCAAGTGTTTGTGCTATTATCGTCCAGAGGTAAACTCAACGGAACCCTAGACCCGGTGCCGGTGAAGCAGGGGTGTCGAGAGTGAAGGTAACAGGCCCGCTTTAAACCAGCAGCTCCACCGAGAGTTATTGCTACATATATATATATATATATATATATATATATATATATATATATATATATATATATATATATATATATATATATACTAGACTGACTGACTATATATATATATATATATATATCAAATAAACTGCCACTAACTGAATAACCTGCCTGCTTAATCTAACTCAAGCCAACAACACTACACAGGGCCTCTATGTAAGCAGCCTTATATAGTGTGGGGTGTGGATAGTCCCCCTGAGCCATGATTGCCTTTGGCCAATTATGGTTCTCTTAGCAGAGGGCGCTGGGATTGGCCAAGGCATGCAGGTCAGGTGCATGCTTTGGCCAATCATCATACAGCAATGCACTGCGATCTTGCAGCGCATTATGGGGCGTTCCTCGGTGCTCGAATTTTGCCGCGAATGCCCCATAATGTTTGCTGTTTTGCGAATGGGCGAACGCCCGATGTTTGAGTCGAACATCAAGCTCATCCCTAATCAGTAATTATAATCCACCAAATCATAAGAAAACTTACCATTCGGAAGCATACACCTGTAAGGGAAGGAGAAACAACGGGCATTAGTCAATGATATTTTATCTGACGTTATTGGTTTTGAAATATATACTTTATATACACCTTATATATACAGTATATATATATATATATATAAATATTAGATTACATGTATTAATAAAATTTACACTTTTTAATTAATTTTTCCTATTGATTTAATATGCACCCAAAAGATCCCACAAATCTCCGATATGTACCGTATATACTCGAGTATAAGTCGAATTTTTCAGCACATTTTTTTGTGCTGAAAGTGCCCCCCTCGACTTATACTCGAGTCAAGCACTTTTCTGCAGCAAAAAAATTCATTTTCCGAACCGACTTTGGGGCCCCGTATCTCAGGGCCACTTGGTGCTAGGAACCCCAAATTTGGTGTGCAAACCCAGTAGAACTGGTACCACAACATATCCAAAGCTAAAGTTCCTAGCACTAAGTGGCCCCGACATACGGGGCCCCAAAATCGGTTCGGAAAATGTCATTCTCTGCTGCAGAAAAGTGCTTGACATTTTCTGAACCGATTTTGGGGCCCCATATCTCAGGGACACTTGGTGCTAGGAACCTCAAATTTGGGGTGCAAACCCAGTAGAACTGGTACCATAACATATCTAAAGCTGGGGTTCCTAGCACCAAGCGACCCTGAGATACGGGGCCCCAAAACTGGTTCAGAAAATGTAATTTTCTGCTGCAGAAAAGTGCTTGACATTTTCTGAACTGATTTTTGGGGCCCCGTATCTCAGTGCCACTTGGTGCTAGTAACCCCAGCTTTGGAAATTTTATGGTGCTGGGTTTGCACGCCAAATTTGGGGTTCTTAGCACTAAGTGGCCCCGAGATACGGGGCCCCAAATTCGGTCAACTGTGTCCATCTGCAGCAATGTCATTTCGGGACCCTTTGGGTTCAGAGACCCCAAATTTTGGCTGCAGCTAGGGGGCATCTAGGAACCCTTAACTACCAAGTTTGAAGTTCAGGGGACCTATGGCTGCAAATGGGCACAGTGATGCTGCAAATGGGCATTGTTGACTCTCTTTTCCACTTACAGTAGCTGTGCATTTCTCACCCTCGTCTTATACTCGGGTCAATACGTTTTTCCCATTTTTTTTGTGGTAAATTAGGGCCTCGACTTATACTCGGAACGACTTATACTCGAGTATATATGGTATGTATTTAAGCTTTGCCTGAAGTTCAGCTTTAAGACAAAAGTTGTTACAAACAGACTGAACATTTCTAATGCAATAGCAAATAATATTTACCAAACTGGAAAGACAAAGATTGGTGACAGATGTCCTTTAATTTTCAACAGGACCACCTAATAAATGTCTGCATTATACAAGCTTACAATTTATATACAGACTGTGAGGATGACATAAGTAATGAATGCAGCCCACCTAGAAAGCTCGATCCACACAGCGGACAGTTACAAATGTTCTGCGGGATTCTAGAAGCTCGCAATGAGTTCATTTCCTCCATCGATTCCCCGCTCTCACTTCTGTTCAATAATATTATTCAGAGAGGCTCTGCGCTCCCCACCCAGAATATTAATGGATCGGCTGGCTGGGGTAGGTTGCACAGAGGTTAAGTAAAAGTGCTTTATTGGCAAACACCAGGCAGATCAAAATAACGGACTTCTGAATTTTCATCGGTATGTAAGGACGGCTGAAGAAAATTAAAGCCCAACTCCAAATAAAATAATAATAAAAAAAAAAAATCCTTGCATTGGGGCTGTTCCCATACTGCAAGGGTTAAAGTCATATTAAACCCAAAACCAAAAATGTAACATATTGCAGCTTACCAATCATTAGATGTGGTGGCTGCATTCCTTTTCTTTTTTTAAGCTTTTTTCCCCTCTGTTTTCACCTGGGGATCTGGCCAGTAACACCTCCTGTATTAGAGCGCCCCTGCTCTGAATAAGGGAGCACAGGACAGCAGCGTTGTTAACCGCTTGCCGACCGCCTCACGCAGATATACTGCGGCAGAAGGGCACGTACAGGCAAAACCACGTACCTGTGTGTTCCCCTTTAAGAGGCAGTCAGCGGGCGCGCGCGGCAAGCTCCGTGAGTCGGGTCGCGGGTCCCGCGGACTCGATCGCTGTGGAGATACCCGCGATCACCTCACGGGGAGGAAGAACGGGGAGATGCTGATGTAAACAAGCATCTCCCTGTTCTGCCTAGTGACAGTGTCACTGATCTCTGCTCCCTGTCATCGGAGCAGAGATCAGTGACGTGTCACACACAGCCCAACCCCCCTACAGTTAGAAACATTCCCTAGGACACACTTAACCCCTCCCCGCCCCCTAGTGGTTAACCCCAGTGTCATTTACACAGGAATCAATGCATTTTTTTTTAGCACTGAACGCTGTATAAATGACAATGGACCCAAAAATGTGTCAGAAATGTCCGATGTGTCCGCCATAATGTCGCAGTCACGATAAAAATCACTGACCGCCGCCATTTAAAAAAAAAAAAAAAAATTAATAAAAATGCCATAAAACTATCCCCTATTTTGTAAACGCTATAACTTTTGCGCAAACCAATCAATAATCGCTTATTGTGATTTTTTTTAACAAAAATATGTAGAAGAATACGTATCGGCCTAAACTGTGGAAAAAAATCATTTTTTAATATATTTTTGGGGGATATTTATTATAGCAAAAAGTAAAAAATAATGCGTTTTTTTCAAAATTGTCGCTCTATTTTTGTTTATATTGGAATTTCCTTTCAAATTTGGCTGTTAGTGAATGTAAAGAATATGAATACAAAACTTTTTATTATTATTATTGTTTATTATTATTAATTTGTTACGTTCCATTCATTTAGATGCGGCATTCGTAACTTCTGATAAATTCGTATTCGCTATGTTCATAAACAGCCACATTTGAAAGAAAATTCCAATACCTATAATTTAATGTTAGTTATTATTAGTTAGTTACGGTAATTATTATTTTGGACTTTGGAATATCTCAATTTACGAATTTTTGAATTTTCGAATTCACGAATACCGCATGTAAACAAATGGAACATAACGAATTCTAATTTTTTTCTGAAGTTACAAATTTTTTCAAAATAACAAATTTCGATCATAACGAATGACCCAAAAAAAAACCAAAAAAAAAAAACAACTAATAAAATGAAAATGAACACATTTTTTTTTCGGCAGTGCACATGTCTACTTTTTAAATAGTTTTATTGGGATATGTTTTGTACCAGAAGGTAACATTTTTTTTAAAAAAAATTTCTTAAATAGAGGGATAATTATTATAGCAAAAAGTAAAAAATATTGCTTTTTTTTCAAAATGGTCTCTGTCATCGGGAGTAGTGATCGCTGTCATGTGTATAGTAGCCCAGCCCCCCCCCCCCCACAGTTAGAGTCGCTCCCTAGGACACACTTAACCCCTTGATCGCCCCCTAGTGTTTAACCCCTTCCCTGCCAGTGACATTTACACAGTAATCAATGCATTTTTATAGCACTGATCGCAAAATAGTGTCAAAAGTGTCCTATGTGTCCACCATAATGTCGCAGTCCTGATAAAAATCGCAGATCGCCGCCATTACTAATTAAAAAACAACGAATAATAAAAATGCCATAAAACTATCCCCTATTTTGTAGACGCTATAACTTTTGCACAAACCAATCAATATACGCTTATTGCGATTTTTTTTTTTTACCAAAAATATGTAGAAGAATACATATTGGCCTAAACTGAGGAAAAAAAATAGTTTTTTTTATATATTTTTGGGGGATATTTATTATAGCAAAAAGTAAAAAATATTGCTTTTTTTTCAAAATTGTCACTCTTTTTTTGTTTATAACGCAAAAAATAAAAACCGCAGAGGTGATCAAATAACACCAAAAGAAAGGTCTATTTGTGGGGAAAAAAGGACTTCAATTTTGTATGGGTGCAACGTCGCACGACCGCGCAATTGTCAGTTAAAACGACGCAGTGCCGTATCGCAAAAAGTGCTCTGGTCAGGAAGGGGGTAAATCCTTCCGGGGCTGAAGTGGTTAAATTTTGTAGCAGAAAGTAACATTTTTTAAATTTTTTTTCTTAAATTGTTGGTCTTTTTTTATTTATAGCGCAAAAAGTAAAAACTGCAGAGGTGATCAAATACCACCAAAAGAAATCTTTATTTGTGAGAAAAAAAAGAAAACATTCATTTTAGTTGGGTACAGCGATGCACGACCTCCACGCAATGGTCAGTTAAAGTAACGCAGTGCCATATCGCAAAAAATGGCCTGGCCATGAAGGGGTGGGGGTAAACCTTCCAGGGCTGAAGAGGTTAATATAACTTTACAAATGTAGTAGGCCATAGTCACACCTGTGATTGCATAATGGCAGAGCTGCAACAATGTATCTTTTATACCTTCCCGGAGTCCAGCTTTAGGTTTATGGATTGATGGATTCCTTTCGGTAAATTTCTGCACATTTCCACCCCACCAATTATTTCCCCTGTTCTGTATTCAGCCCGGATCGCTCCCTACAACAAGCTATGTTTAGACATTGGCTGACTTTCCCTAATCCGCTCCGCTCTCTCGGGAACGCTGTCAATGTCAGCCCGCTCCTCCATCGAATGAAAAGGAAGCATAAAAATTCCCACCTACCCTGAACACGGCCAAAAACTTCATAATCTACAGATTTCAGAGTGTTGGAGGCTTTGGCCAGGCCAGACATGGTCATGCAAGTGAAAGCCAGCGCCAGGATCCAGGCTGTACGCATGGAGGCAGCAGCTGGGCTCCAAAGTGTGACATCTCATCTTACAGGTGTCACCATGCAGAGGAGCCACCAATCAGGGGGGAGCGTGATTTCAGCCAGTCCTGCCACCATCTGGGCATTCGTTCGTCTTAACCGATGAAGTCCCAGACCGCTGTGAACAAAGGGCTTTATCAGTGCTGACCAGAACACTTCATACGGCTGAGTCCTGCTTTTCCCGGATGATTTAGGATTCAAGTCCTTAACCACTTCAACCCCGGAAGATTTTATCCCCTTCCTGACCAGAGCACTTTTTGCGATTCGGCACTGCGTCGCTTTAACTGACAATTGCGCGGTCGTGCGACGCTGCACCCAAACAAAATTGACGTCTTTTTTTCCCCACAATTAGAGCTTTCTTTTGGTGGTATTTGATCGCCTCTGCGGTTTTTCTTTTTTGCGCTATAAACAAAAAAAGAGCGAAAATTTTGAAAAAAAATCAATATTCTTTACTTTTTGCTATAATAAATATCCCCCAAAAAATATATATAAAAAAAAAAAACATTTTTTTTCTTCAGTTTTTCTTCAGTTTAGGCCGATATGTATTCTTCTACATATTTTTGGTAAAAAAAAAAATCGCAATAAGCGTATATTGATTGGTTTGCGTAAAAGTTGTAGCGTCTACAAAATAGGGAATAGATTTATGGCATTTTTTAATTATTAATTTTTGATTATTAGTAATGGCGGCGATCTGCGATTTTTATCGTGACGGCGACATTATATCGGACACTTTTGACACTATTTTGGGACCATTGTCATTTATACAGCGATCAGTGCTATAAAAATGCACTGATTACTGTGTAAATGACACTGGCAGGGAAGGGGTTTAAACACTAGGGGGGCGATCAAGGTGTTAAGTGTGTCCTAGGGAGTGATTATAACTGTGGGGGGGATGGGCTACCACTGACATGACAGCGATCACTGTTCCCGATGACAGGGAGCAGTAGATCTCTGTCACAATGCCGCTTCTTAAACGGGATGTACCTGTACGCCCATTTGTACGCCCATTTGTACGCCCATTTGCGCAGCCGTGCCCATGTTCCGACGTACATCGTCGTGCACTGGTGGGCAAGCAGTTAAACACTTGGCCTCCAGAAGATCCCACCCCCCCCCCCTCCCTTCATGACCAGGCCATTTTTTGTTTTGCTTTTTAGCACTGTGTTATTTTAACTGACAATTGCGCAGTCATGCAACGCTGTACTCACATAAAATTTATATTCTCTTTTCACACAAATAAAGATTTCTTTTGGTGGTATTTGATCACCACTGGGTTTATTATTTTTTTCGCTATAAACAAAAAAAAGACTGACAATTTTGAAAAAAAACAAAAAAAACTTTTTGCTTAAAAACACATCCAATAAAAATAAATCTATAAGCACTGTGCTTAACCACTTAAGGACCATAAGGATTTGCCCCCTTAATGACCAGGCCATTTTTTGCGATACGGCACTGCATCACTTTAACTGACAATTGCGCGGTCGTGCGACATTGCACCCAAACAAAATTGATGCCTTTTTTTCCCCCACAAACAGAGCTTTCTTTTGGTGGTATTTGATCACCTCTGCGGTTTTTAATTTTGTGCGCTATAAACAAAAAAAGACCAACAATTTTGAAACGAAAACAATATTTTTTACTTTCTGCTGTAATCCAAAAAAATATATTAAAAAAAAACAAATATATTCATTAGGCTGATATATATTCTGCTACATATTTTTGGTAAAAAAAAAAAAGAAAAATCGCAATAAGCGTATATTGATTGGTTTGCGCAAAAGTTATAGAGTCTACGAAATAGGGAATAGATTTATGGCATTTTACATTTTTTTTTATTGTTTTCAGTAGTAATGGCAGAGATCATCGGTTTTTAGCGAGACTGCGACATTGCGGCGGACAAATCTGACCCTAAGTGACACTTTTTGGTGACCAGTGACACCAATACAGTGATCAGTGCTATTAAAATGTGCTGACCGCTGTATAAATAGCACTGGCAGGGAAGGGGTTAACAAAAGTGGTGATCAAAGGGTTAAGTGTTCCCTAGGGGGGTTGGGCTACCTGGGTGTAGCGTGAGAGTGCTGTTCCTGATCATTCACTAGGAACAGCTGATCTCTCTCTGTCCTCCCTTGTCAGAATAGGGATCCGCCTTGTTTACATAGGCAGATCCCCGTTCTGCCTCTCTTTCCCGCAATCGCAGGTGAGCTCCCGCGGCGCACGCACCTGCAAAAGTCAATGCACGGACCGACGTACCAGAACGTTGATTCATGCAGCCGAGCCAATCAGGAGGGAGAGGGGCAGGGCCGAACGGCAACTCCGTGTCTCAATGGACACACAGAGCTGCAGCTCGCCCCGGGTGCCCCCATAGCAAGCTGCTTGCTGTGGGGGCACTCGACAGGAGGGAGGGGCCAGAAGCAGCGAAGAGGGACCCGAGAAGAGGAGGATCCCTTGTAATATGAATGGCATCTCTTTACAGAGAGATATGGAGCTTATAAGACCTCACATCTCTCCTCTAGGCTGGAAAGCCTGAGATCAAAAAATAAATAAATAAATAAAACAACCTCAGCCATTCCAGCTAAAAACACGGTAGTGTTTACATCTGCCGAGGCTGGAAGTGACGTCATAACGTCCCGCCTGGCCTCCGAAGATCAGAGAGATGACCGGGGACCATCTGGATCTTGGTCAGCTCTATGGTAAACGGCCACCGCTGGGCGATTCATTCTCCGGCTCGTCGATCGCACGGTAGAAGAGCACCATAGCGCGGTGGGGGGGAGGGATGTCCCCTCCCGCCTCCTGTAAAAACAATCAAACCGCTATGATTGTTTTTACTTTGCAGGAAATCGCTGGCAGAAATTCAGATATCTCCGAATTTCTTCATAAATTTAGACCAATATTTATTCTGCTACATATTTTTGGTAAAACAAATCACAATAAGCGCATATTGATTGCAGAGGCAGCCCCTCCATTTAAGGCCCACGGGAGCCGTCTCCCCTTTCCATCGCCGCCACCACCCCTTATTCGTGCGTCCGGCACCTTTCAGGATGTCGGGCGCATGAATTACAGTGGCAGGGTTTTTTTTAAGCACCTGATTAGAGCCAGAGGCTCTAATAGGCTTCAAAATAGGGTGGGCTCGGGACGCAGAGCATAGCGCTTGGAGCCCACCCAGGTGTGTTAGAATAGCGAATGAATATTCACTATTCTAACACTGAATCGCCTCTCCACCAATCAGGAAGCGCGAGTGTGAGATTTACATCGGGGACACAGTTTTTTTAAATTTTTTAATAAAGGAATTGTCAAAAAACTGTCTCTGTGTTTTTTTACTTTTTGAAACTTTTTTGGTGAATGGGTAGGGGTACATAGTAGACCATATTCATTCATATGGGGGGGGGGCAGACCCCCACAACCACAGCCCAGGGTTGTGAGGAAGAGACCCTTGTCCCCATTAACATAGGGGCAAGGTGCTTTAGGGCAGGGGGGCAGAGTCCTGCCCCAAAGCACCTCCCCATGTTGAGGGCTGGCAGACCTGCCAGGCTGCATACTCAGATAAGGGTCTGGTATGGATTTTAGGGCGGCCTCACAGTTCTTTTTTGTTTTTTAATTTTGGCATGGGGTTCCCTTTAACCACCTCAATACAGGGCACTTAACCCCCTTCCTGCCCAGGCCATTTTTCAGCTTTCAGCGCTGTCACACTTTGAATGACAATTGCGCTGTCATACAACGCTGTAACCATGTGAAATTGTTATCATTTTCTTCACACAAATAGAGCTTTCTTTTGGTGGTATTTAATCACTCCTGGGTTTTTTATTTTTTCCTAAAAAAAAAAAAAAAAAAAAGACCAAAAATTTTGGAAATAAATTTTTTTCTTAGTTTCTGTCAGTAAATTTTGTAACTAAGCAATTTCTCTCTTTCACTGATGGACACTGATAGGCACTGATGAGGTGGCACTTATGGGCACTGATTAGGTGTCACTGATGAGGAGGCACGAATATGCCGCACTTATGGGCACTGTTAGGTGGCACTGATGAGCACTGATAGGTGGCACTGATGGGTGGCACTGGTGGGAACTGGGCACAGATAGGCAGCACTGGTGAGCTCAGATAGGCGGCACAGATAGGCGGCACTGGTGGGCACAGATAGGCGGCACTGGTGAGCTCAGATAGGCGGCACAGATAGGCGGCACTGGTGGGCACAGATAGGCGGCACTGGTGGCACAGGTAGGCGGCACGGATAGGCGGCACTGATGGGTGACATTGATGGGCAGCAGTGATAAGCATTGATGGGCAGCAGTGATGGGCATTGATGGGCAGCACTGATAGCCAGCACTGACTGGCATCACTAATGGCCACTGATTGCTGGCACTTGTGGGAACAGATTGGTGGCAATTATGGGCACTGTTTGGCACTGATTGCTGGCAGTGGTGGGCAATCATTGCTGGCACTGGTGGGCACCTAATTGTAATCAGGGCACTGATGATCAGTGCCCTGATTACATACCTAGCTTTCCCCTGTGAGGAGATGCTGCTGATTGGCTCTCCTCTCCTCACACTCTGTCAGTGTGAGGCGAGGAGAGCCGATTACCGTCATCTCTGTGATTGGACACAGCCGATTACATGGTTAAAGAGCCCCGGTCGCAGATCGGGGTCGCCATGTCCTAGCAACATAGCGCGGCCGCGATCGCCATACTGAGCAGTTGTTCTCATCTTACTTGGGGGCAGGAGAAGCCCACAAGCATATTCTTCCGGGATACTTCGCTGCTGTATTCCCAGCATGCACCATCTGTTCTCGCGCATGCGCAGTAATATCACGTAGCGGCCTCTTTGCAGGTTGCCATCACAATGGGCGTCGTCGGAAGTGCCCGCCCCGTTGCGATGACAACAAAGCCTGTGGCGCTGCCCATTGACTCCTGGGAAATGATGACACACATCTCCCAGGAGCAGTAGCGAGCAGAGGAGCCATGGGAAGTGACGTCAGGAGCTGCGGTGAGGAAGGGGATGATTAGAAGGGACCACATAGCAACAGGGATTAAAAGGTAAGTAAAAAAATTAAAAAATTCTCTAAATGTCATTTGTTTTGTTATTTGCTGCACAGTTATGTAAACTTATTTTTATGGGTGAAACTCTGCTTTAATATGCAGGGACCTCCTCTCACTTCCTGTTTTGGCTTTGAGACAGGAAGTGAAAGTAAATCTCCCCAATGGGGCACAGGTGGAAAAAATAAACCAACAGGGGTTCTAACCCTCTCTTACTCTATATTTCTATTTAAATTACAGAATAACCAGTAATTGTAACAACCCAGCTATTATGTACAACCCACTGACCAATTAAAACCTGCTTTGTATCAATTTGCAATAAAAACAAATGATAAAACATGTATATAAAATAGTAACATTAGTAATAGTAGTGACAGTAACTAAGTAACTAGCTGACGCTATTAGGATTTGTGGTACCGGGTGTTCAGCCTTTTCCATTTTAAAGCAAAAGATCAAAATGCAGCATTTGACAAGGAAAAGGCTGTGTTTGACCTTCCAAATGCACCTGAATAGAACCCGCTGCGTCTAAAGAAACGAAACACGAAGCAGGCCAGATCCAGCCTTTGAAATGTCATCTACACCTCTCCATTGAAGCCTTCGGGAATCTGATGACCTACATTTAAATGCGGGAAAAAAACGCCCGTGTACAAAAGCCGTTTGTATATTGTTATAAACTGCCAGAGCAAAATGGTGCTTTAACCACTTGCCTTCCGGGCACCTTTCCCCCCCTCCTGCCCAGGCCAATTTTCAGCTTTCTGCGCTGTCACAATTTGAACGACAATTGCGCAGTCATGCTACGCTGTAACCATGTGAAATTTTTATCCTTTTTTTCACACAAATATAGCTTTCTTTTGGGGGTATTTAATCACTGCTGGTTTTTTTTATTTTTTACTAAAAAAAAAAAAAAGACGAAAAATTAAACAAAAAAAAAAAAGTTTTTCTTAGTTTCTTTCAGAAAATTTTGTAAATAAGTAATTTTTCTCCTTCACTGATGTGCACTGATGAGGCGGCACTAATATGCCACACTTAGGTGGCACTGATGAGCACTGATAGGCGGCACTGATGAGTGGCACTGGTGGGCATTGATGGGCAGCAATGATGGTCATTGATTAAGGCAGAGCAGCAGCCAAAAAATAACAGGATAAAAATAAATAGCCATTAACCGCTTGCCGACCTCCGCACACAGATGTACGCTGGCAGAATGGCACATGCAGGCAAATGGGCGTACCTGTACGTCCCATAGCCAAACAGGAAGTGAGAGGAAATCCCTGCGAAATAAAGGAATCCATTGGGGACCCCGGGGTCAGCAGAACTAGTGTCCCCCATTGGAAGATTTCCCCTCTATTGCTTTTCTTGGGGACAACCCAAAATTTTGGTAAGTTCTTTTAGTTTCCCATTTTTTATGATAATGGTAAACCGGACAAATAGAGAGGGGGGATTTCCTTAACGGGGGCACAGACCGCAACAAAAACCTGACAGGGGTCCTAATCCCTCTCCACTTTATCCAAACAAAAAAAGCTTTGCCTTTAGTTATACTTTAAAAGACAAAATAAAAAAATAAAAAAAAACAGCATTTGCTGCAATATTCACATTCAGTCCAGAGATTTTCCCCACAGTACTTTTTTCTAACACTAGATGTCCTCAGTCTGATGGCAAGCATAAGTCAACCCTCTGAGCTCAGGTCATCCTGGACCCGCCCCCCGGCCTGTGACTGGACAGTGAAAGGAGAAGCAGCACAGTGATGAGCTCATCTTTTTGTCACTCTGCTTTCTCCTCCTGTCAGCAGCTCTGCTGTACAGGGACTGCGAGAGACTCATTCCAGGTCATATTCAGGTTCTTACATTGCCTGTATTTAAAAAAATACATTAGTGATGTATTAAGAATTACATAGCTGCATTGAATGGTGTCTGCCTAGAATTCAGGTTTGACTTCTCCTGACCCTGAACCCTAAATGAGAGATAAAATAAAATAAAATAAAACCATGAAAAATAGAAGTGCTACTTTCAAATGAGGGATCAATCCCTACCACTGCTGCTTCACAACCCACTAGTCCCTGATAGGCAACTGGCAAAGTTTTCCACAAACTCTAGACACAATAGGAAGCCTGGAAGGCACCACTGATCACCGGGGAGGTGCGTGGTACTCGGCATCAGGTAAGTATGTATTACATCTACATATCAAATCAAGCCATGTCTATAAAACTGTAATATAAATATGATTGTATCCTTCATGTTGCCTTTAAAAAAACTCAAGTATGCTAATATCCAATAAAGACAGAATACAACATGCAGAAAAAGAGGGATTGCATTGTATAGATTAGTGAAATCCAGAGATTGTATTCTTGGTATTTTTTACTACTGGGGCTGATGATGGAAAAGGTCACAATTTTTTATATTAGGGACTATTTCCTTAGGACATACTGCCATCTAGTGACAAAATAGGAATATGCATCTCACATCAATATTTATTGCACATTATATTATTATTATTATTATTATTATTATACAGGATTTATATAGCGCCAACAGTTTACACAGCGCTTTACAATATAAAAAAGGAGACAATACAGTTATAATACAATAAAATACAAGAGGATTAAGAGGGCCCTGCTTAGAAGAGCTTACAATCGAATAGGGTTGGGGCCGGTGGTACAAAAGGTTGTAACTGTGGGGAATGAGCTGATGGAAGTGGTAAAAGATTAGTTAGAGACGTTATAGGTTTTCCTGAAGAGATGAGTTTTCAGCGACCGCCTGAAGGTAGCAAGAGTAGGGGATAGCCGGACCGGTGGAGGTAGCGAGTTCTAGAGGATGGGAGAGGCTCTGGAGAAGTCCTGGAGATGAGCATGGGAGGAGGAGACGAGAGAGCTTGAGAGTAGGAGGTCTTGAGAAGAGCGGAGAGGGTGATTTTGGTCTTATTCGGAGACAAGATTGGTGATGTAGCTCGGGGCAAAGTTGTGGATGGCTTTGTAGGTTGTGGTTAGTATTTTGAATTTAATTTGCTGGGTGATTAGGAGCCAGTGGAGGGTTTGGAGAAGAGGGTTGGCAGACATTGAGCAGTTGGTAAGGTGGATAAGTCTGACAGCAGCATTCATGATAGACTGAAGAGGGGAGGAGCCTAAGGAGAGGCAGGCCAATGAGAAGGGAGTTGCAAAAGTCAAGGCGAGATATAAATATATATTTTATTACACGTACTGTCAATTTACGCAGCACTTTGCATACATATTGTACATTCACATCGGTCTCTGCCCTCAAGGAGCTTACAATCTAAGGTCCCTAACTCCCATCCATACACATACTAGGGCCAATTTAGACAGGAGCCAATTAACTTACCAGTGTGTCTTTGGAGTGGGGGAGGAAACCGGAGTACTCGGAGGAAAATCACGCAGGCACAGGGAGAACATGCAAACTCCAGGCAGGCAGTGCTGTGGTTGGGATTTGAACTGACAACCCTAGTAGTGCTGCTAGGCAGAAGTGCTAACCACTTAGCCACTGTATTTCAAGGGATAATAATAAAAATAATAATAATAAATGATTATTATTCATTTTAGTAGTAGTAGTAGTAGTAGTAGTAGTAGTAGTAGTAGTAGTATTCAGGATTTATATAGTGCCAACAGTTTGTGCAGCGGTTTACTTTATAAAGGGAGGCAATAAACCTGAGGACCTGCATCATGTACATATTGAAATGAGATGTAATGGAGATGACAAGACAATGCCTTCACTGATGTGGAAAGTTGAGATAACCTTGGGGGAAAAAGGTCGGTAAAAGACAAGGGACAACCTTGCCCTTATGAAGAATTAAAAGATGGGACTAACAAGGAAGGACCACTAACTGAGTAAGAGGCAACAGCCACCTTTAAAAAGCTGCAAGCACAAAGAACCAGGTTGATATCTCAGGAAGCAGCTGAAAGGAAGGCAGTCAAGTCCTTGAGATCCCCAGGCTACAAAAATCGGCAAGAGGCCAGTGTCAAGACTTTTTCTGCTATGGTCAGCCCAAATGGCAGAGACAAAAATTGCAGATTCCCAGGTGCAATGGGGGTAAGTATCGCGGATTTCCAAGGAGGTCAGAAGTGACCCATCAGGATTGTGTAAATGCCCCTGTTCTTTGACTGCTGCTGGTCTCATTCCAGCATCCTGGTTTTGGCTATGATGCATCCCTGTCTGTCTATCCACCTGCAAGGTGATTGATGTGGCCAGTCTCTGGGTGGAGACCAAACCTAATTTAGGTCAGCCAAGCCTGCAGTCTCATCCTTGTGATAGTGTATGTAATACATGCAATCTCTCTGTCTGTCTGTCCTGCTCTGCTGTTTGCATTCCCCTATTTTTGACCTCGGATCAGATATTGACTATTCTCTGAACTCTGTCTTTTGACTATGGATTGACACTGACTATTCTGAACCTTGCCTGCCTTGTACCTGGACTGTTATTGAACCACTCTGACTGTATGCCAGCCGCAAGTACCATTTGCTTTGCTCAGTTTGCGCCTGCCCCGGTGTAATGGCCAGGCACTATAGAATTATGTATAAGGCCTGGGGGCAACAGAGTACAGGGAGAGCTGTTTGCCTTATGGGAAAGAGGGATGCTATTGGCAAAGAGCACAGAGGCCAGCTATAGTGTCTGACCTACTGCGCTAGGGGTAAGCGTGACACCTGTTTAGAATTTTTAATGAATCACATAGCTGAGAGTTTTCAGATCCAGAAAGCAACATACTGACTTGTCCATCTTTGGAATCTCCACTAGATTTAAACAGAACCCCTAATAGTATTCCTGAAGGGAAGGAGGAACAACAATTCATTAAAAGAGACGAGATCCTGAAAGGACACAAAAAGTGTGGAAATACATTGAGGAGAATGAGGGAAGATTCTTACCCAGGTGTAAAAACTGGAAAAGATGGTCTCCCTATCTTTGAGACATTGGGTTAGGGCTTAACTTTATGTTGCCACAGACTAGTCAGCTAGTTTTGGGAAATTGTCAGAACAGGAAAGCTTCAGCCTAGACTGGTCAAGAGTCTGTGGCACAGTGGGGGAGATTTTGGACCTATCTTCTTAATGGCAGAATGAGTGACAACAAAAGACTGAGGACCTTGGGAAGATGGATGCTTTTTGACCCATGAGCCAATTCTACAAGCAACTGTAGCGCTACTCTCGCAGGAGCTGCTGGTGAATAGGGGATCCCCCACCCTGCACAGCCAGGAACACAAATTTTCCACAGCACACTGTAGTCAAAAAACAGTCCTTGCAGCTTTGTTTTTGTATTTTTTATTATGGGTACTGAACCTGGATGGAGATAAGGGTATTATGGGATGCCCACTTGAATTTAGCAGAACATTTCCAGGGACAACTTCTTCTGTACAGACTATTTACACACCTCAGCTTCCTCCAGCACAACATTTGCTTTAAGCACTACATCTCCCAGGACCAGCTGGCACACTGTTAGATGCCACACTGTTAGATGATCTGACAATTTGGGCTCAGTCAGATTAATAGCAAATGCCCATTTCAGAAAGGGACCGCGGGGGCCCCCTTTGGTAGTGTAGCACCCTCTACCATAAGGTAGGTGCTAGAATAGGATTTTTCTGGGTTTAAGATATCAGTGTAGGCAAATTTAGACAGGCCTGAGCCTGGGTCTGGCAGCAGGATGATTTGGTGGATGTTAGTAACTAGTGGTAACCAACCGCTACAGTAGTGTAGCAAAGTCTTAGTGCCCAGCTGCTCTTCTGTGGCTACTGATCTCAGCACCGCCAGTCCACCTGGCTGCAGCTGCCCTTTCTCTAGCCCTCTTGGCTAAACTTCCACCGTCCTCCCAGACTGACTCTGCATCCATCTCAGACTGCTTCCGCCCAGTCCTCTCAGGCATGCCTCCCAGTCCTCTCCAACTCTAACACTCACCATCCCACCTGGCTGTCTTCTTCCCTGGAGATTTGCCCGGCAGAGTTCTCATCCTTTTATCCTCACACCTGCTACTGTGCCACTGGTAAGGACACCTCTGTATGTCATGAAGAGGGTTCATTCTGCACCCGAGCTCCCAGACCCGAGGTAATCTCTCACCCCCCCGACTAGGGGGCTACCCTCAAGGGTGTCCGACAGCATCCTAACACTCCATCTCTATCTTCCAACCAATCTCCACGTACTCAACTGGGCTGACCTAGAGTATTTGAGGGGCCTGCCCCCTGCCAACCCAACCCAATACTCCAGGCAGCTTCTCTTAACCTCCACTCCCATTCTTCTGGAAGTTTCCAGCAAGTTCCAGAAGTAAGGGGAGGTATTAGAGATGTTGCCTGGGAGTCATCCAGCCCTCCCTGAGTCATTCAAACCCTGACCCAGAATAAACCCAGGGCTGCCTGCCTGCCAGCCAAGCCAAAACATTTTGCCCACTCTAAAAAAAAACTACCAATTCCTGTTCTAGCACACTAGAGGGTGCTACACAACTAAAAAAAAAAAAAAAGAAGTGGTGATAAAAAACCTCCTGTTTGAAGGAAAGACTTATAAACCTCTGGTTCTTTGGTTTCAACTAAAAATGGGTCTGAGGAGCAAACGCAAAAGTTCTCTCTGCAACCATCCTAGGAAGAGTTGTTGGCAGATGTTAAAAAGCTCAAGCTTCTAAAATGTAGATCCGGAGCTGGGTGGCTGAAAAAAAAATGGGAGAGGGGGGCTTGCAGGCAGTACCCTAAGGCCCTGACCATAAACAGCACTAAGCTAAAACTGATCTCTAATCCTATGCTCTTACAATGGGGTAGTAATGCCCTTCTGAAATGCAGGTCTGACACTGGCCCAAAGTAAATGCCCTTTGCAGGCAGGGACCGCAGGCCCCTTTGGTGTAGCAAAAATATATAGGTAGTCCTAGTGCTAGCTGTCCACGTAGCTACTGCTCCCAGCACCACATCTTCAGGCCCTGCCGGCCCTCCTGACTGCAGCTGCCTCTCTCCACTGCTCATGGCACCCCAGCCAACTGTGCTGTCATTTGCTTACAACTGAAGAATGTGTCTCAATGCAAGGTGCGTTTAGAGCTTGTGCAATCATTAATTTCAATGGCCAGAATAAATTAATATTCTGGCTAATTGAATAACTGAACATCTAAATGCTTGCTATGCCTAAACGCATTTGCAAAACGCTGCTTTAGGCACATTTCTTCAGCTGCTTTTCTCCTGCCAGGAGAAAATGCATTCAGAAGAGCTTGTCAAGCCAGTGTACACGAGGTCTAAGCAATTGCAGGTGGTAGCCAAAGATTTCTACTAGAGCCAACAATGCTTTCTGGTTATTGTCAGTGCACAGCTTCCATGTCACCAGCAGGGGGTGCCAGCTGTCTTCCCTCTGCCTTTACAGTATTTGTACTTGTAGCCTTACTACCTAATTAGCATAGCTCCCAACTGTCCCTGATTTTGAGGGACTGTCCCTGATTTGGAACAATGTCCCTCTGTCCCTCTTTCCTCCTTATTTGTCCCTCATTTTGATCTGATCTATATAGATGTATATAAAATGCACTTTTTATCTCTCAAAAAGTGTTTCCCAGAGCTAAACCTTTCATCCAATTTCTAAATTGCTGCATTTGTAAATTGTAAAAGCCAAAATAAAGGAATAGTAGTGGTAAAAAAAAGCCCTTGTGGATTTAATTAAACTTTTTTTGGTTAATTCTCCTTTAAGGGGGTGTGCCGGGGGCTCTGCCTACATACATTTGCTAGTAGGTGACCTTCATTCCCATCTCAAAATGTTGGGAGGTGTGAATTAGTAAAATAATTACTTATGAAAGGATCAAGAGGGGTCAGGCCATAAACTTAGAAACTGATCACTATGTGCATAACAGAGCACCCTGGATTTTGGGGCAATTGAGGTGCTCCCCGGGAAAATGTGCAGCACCCCTGGAGGTGCCCGCTGTGCAATGTGCATACCAGTTTATAAAGGTATAATCTCTTCACAAGAACATGTTAAACTGTCCACATACAGTCAGGCTTCACCTGTCATTTTTGTAACTGTAAGGGCCCTTTCACACTGGGGCGGGGGCGGCGTCGGCGGTAAAGCGCCGCTTACAATAGCGTATTCGGTATTCAGCCGCTAGCGGGGTGGTTTTACCCCCCGCTAGTGGCTGAGAAAGGGTTAAAAACCACCGCAAAGCTCCTCTGCAGAGGCACTTAGCCGACGGTATAGCCGCGCTGTCCCATTGATTTCAATGGGCAGGAGCGGTAAAGGAGCGGTATACACTCCGCTCCTTTACCGCTCCGAAGATGCTGCTAGCAGGACTTTTTTTCCCATCCTGCTAGCGCACCGCTCCAGTGTGAAATCCCTCGGGGGCTTTCACACTGGAGAGACAGCAGCGGCTGTTTCGGGGCGGTTTGCAGGTGCTATTATTAGCGCAATAGCGCCTGCAAACCACTCCAGTGTGAAAGGGCCCTTAGTGGACATAGTTTAAATGGATCGTATAAAAAGGATATTGCACTGTGTTCCTGTAAAAAATCTCAATTTTATTATAATCATTTAAAACAAATGTAACCACTTAAGGACCAGGCGATTTTTTTTGCAATACTGCACTGCGTCGCACTTTAATCGAGTCTTTTTACTAATGATTTAAATCAAATCCACCCTGTTGTCCTTATAATGATGTTATTGGATAGGGTATGTTGGGACAAAATGAAAAGCTCTATAAGGGCTCATTCACAAGAGCAGCCGGGGGGGCAAGGTGGTTAAACCACAGTTTTACTGCCCCCTTAAGGCTGCTTTCACACTGAGATGCTTAGCACCTCAAAGCGCCTGTAAAGCGCCTCTCCTCTCACTCCAGTGTGAAAACCTGAGCTCTTTCACACTGGAGAGCGGTGCGCTGGCAGAACGCTAAAAAAAGTCCTGCGAGCAGCATCTTTGAGGTGTAGGACACCGCTCCTCATGGGAATACAGCGGCGTTCATGTGACCAGGCACGTCCGCCTCCCTCCTCCTCGCTGACGTCAGCTCCCCCCCCCTCTCAGACCCGCCCGCTGCTGCTTTGAGGGGAGAGAGAGAGGCGAGAAGCAGCCGTGATATAAGGTAGCTGCGGCTGTATACAACAATACTGATAGTAGTACAAACATTGTAATGACAAGTGCCCCTTGACTTGATCATAAGTATTTCTGGGGGGGGGGGGGTTAGTGCCCCATAATTGGTGTTCTGGGGGGTGGGTGGAATAGTGCCCCATCATTGGTTTTCCTGGGGGGGGGGGGGATTGTCCCATTGTTTTTTCTGGGAGGGGGGGGAAATAGTGCCCCATTGGTGTTCCTGGGAGGGGAGGGGGGAGAATAGTGCCCCATTGGTGTTCCCGGGAGGAATAGTGCCTCATCATTGGTGTTCCCGGGAGGAATAGTGCCTCATCATTGGTGTTCCTGGGAGGAATAGTGCCTCATCATTGGTGTTCCCGGGAGGAATAGTGCCTCATCATTGGTGTTCCCGGGAGGAATAGTGCCTCATCATTGGTGTTCCCGGGAGGAATAGTGCCTCATCATTGGTGTTCATGCCATCCATTGTTTACAGCTCTGTTGCTAGCTGTGATTGGTCACAGTGATCACATGCTACAGACAGGGCCAATCACAGTCCATCTGTACCATGTAATTAGCTGTGGCCAATCACAGCTAATAACAAAAAAACACATTGAATTATTGGATTTCATTCAGTAAAATTCTTGCTTTTAGCAATGAAATTCACTGCTATAAACAATCATAATGTGTAAAAAGGAAAAATCCTGATCACTTCCCCAGAGTAGTACAATGTTACTAGAGTAACATTATATTGCTCTGGTCACACAAATCATAAAAAAAAAAGAAAACAAATGTACTAAAAATAAAATTATTATTATTATTATTATTATTATTATTAATAATAATAATGTTTTTTTTCCTATACTGTCATCTGTCAGTGTCCCTGATCCCCGATATACCCGTTTATATGATGGTGACAGTATATAAAAAAAATGAATAAAATAAATTGTTAACTTTTTTTTTTTAAATTTCCACATTTTCCAAAAAATTCTGACAAAAAAATTACAACTTACAAAAAACTCACCATGCCTCTTACTAACTTACTCTGACTGTCTTCTTTCCAAAAGGGGGTAATTTGGGGGTATTTGTATCCTGACATTTTTGGGCCTCAAGAAATGAGGCCAGTAGATTGATCAATTTTCAGGTATATACCATAGTTTGTGAACTCTAAAACTGCCCTACAGACTAAATAATATATATTGATTTGGGTTATTTTCACCTAAGAAATGTAGCAGAATACATTTTGGCCTACATATATGAAGAACAAAATGTGAAAAGGTGTATTAGCAGGCCCAAGGATACACCACTCAGCGCCAGGGACCCTAGCAGTTCCAAAGCAGTAATGAATAAATGAAAAAGGAGAACAGATATATAAATAAATAAAGATGACATCAATTTGTTATTTACAAAATAGTGTCAAAAAGTCTCAAATAAGACCAAACAGAGAAGCAGCCGTTTAAAATTGCAGAAAAATCGTCATAAATAGTGGCATAACATAATCAAGAGGATGATCATTATAACACACTAAAAACAGCGCTAATGTTGAGCTAAACAGATAATGTGGCCAACTTCACATGCAAACAGTGTCCTTAGAGAGAGAAGAGCAGTAAGCACAATGGTTCAGATAGTTTTCATAGGTGATCAGAGTATAAAGTTCAGCGTGCACCTTCCACCGATCAATCCGCTTCCACCCTGTGAGAACACACTCCCCTCAGGGGGTTAAACTCACCAAAGCCTAATAATCATAAGCATCCAAGAAAGGAGAAATCCAAGCCATCAGCCACTGTCAGCAACCCTCCGGAGGGATCCAAGATGGTCAGAGCTCATAAATCACCAATTGGAGGTTACATCTCACCACCGGACCGAACTGAGCGAAATACTGCCGGAGCTCTCTGTTCCCGGCGGTGAACAGGATCCGGGACATGAAGATCACGAGATCCGGTGGTGAGATGTAACCTCCAATTGGTGATTTATGAGCTCTGACCATCTTGGATCCCTCCGGAGGGTTGCTGACAGTGGCTGATGGCTTGGATTTCTCCTTTCTTGGATGCTTATGATTATTAGGCTTTGGTGAGTTTAACCCCCTGAGGGGAGTGTGTTCTCACAGGGTGGAAGCGGATTGATCGGTGGAAGGTGCACGCTGAACTTTATACTCTGATCACCTATGAACACTATCTGAACCATTGTGCTTACTGCTCTTCTCTCTCTAAGGACACTGTTTGCATGTGAAGTTGGCCACATTATCTGTTTAGCTCAACATTAGCTCTGTTTTTAGTGTGTTATAATGATCATCCTCTTGATTATGTTATGCCACTATTTATGACGATATATGAAGAACAATTATTTATTTGCAAAATATTATAACGGAAAATAAAAACAAAAAAAACTTTTTTTTTTAAACTTTTTTTTTTTCCCATTTACCGTATTTATCGGCGTATAACACGCACTTTTTTCCCCTTAAAATCAGGGGGAAATCGTGGGTGCGTGTTATACGCCGATCTCCGCTGATTGTGAACGGAGCGAGCGCCAGCGATATACACATAGCCGAGTGTACTCAGCTATTCTCGGCTCTACTCACAGTCAGGGGCAGGACTGCGAGAGGAGCCGAATCTAGTCGAGTTTGAAAGGATATGAAAGGGAATTCCAATACCTATAATTTAATAGTTAATAACTAACTAATAATAATAACTATTACTAATTATTAAATTATAGATATTGGAATTTCCTTTCAAAATTTGGCTGTTAGTGAATGCAACGAATACAAAATTTATCCGAAAGTTACGAATTATCCGAAATAACGAATGCTGTATCTAAACTAATGGAACGTAATGAATTAATAATAATAAATAACAATGATAAGAATGAAAAAAAACTTTTTAATATTATTATTTATTATTAATTTGTTCCGTTCCATTTGTTTAGATGCGTCATTCGTTATTTCGGATAATTCGTAACTTCTGATAAATTCGCATTCGTTACGGTCACTAACAGCCAAATTTGAAAGGAAATTCCAATAACTCTAATTTAGTAGTTAGTTATTATTAGTTACTTAGTTATTCTTTCTAATCTTCAGATTTTCTTTCTTATTTTCGGAATTTTGAATTTACGAATTTTCAAATTTACGAATTGCGTTTATAACGAATGACCCGAAAAACGAAAAAAACAAAACAAAAACGAATAAAACGAAAATGAACACATTTGTCGGCAGTGCACATGTCTAGTAGCTGCATTTTTTTTCTGTTCCACAATATTTGAGCAACAATTTATCAAACACAAATTTTCAGGAATGAATACAGTAATCAATTTTAGTGCAAACAAGCACAATATTAGCCTTTTTTTTTTTGGTAAAATATAAAAGATGGAGTTGCATCAAATAATAGACACCAAACATGTCAAGCCTTAGAATTGCGCACACCAGTGAAATTGCTAAGAACTATGGTGTCCCAAATTGTCCATATGGGACATTTTAAAAGCCTGTATTAGGGCTTTTTAAATGGTTATCAATTTAGAGTTAAAGTGGTTGTAAACGATCGCCATGTAAAACAACCCATTCAGTTTAAAATAGAATAGAAAGATAAAACATTTGTGTATAGATATAAAAAAAAAATATAAGTACCCCTTTTCCCTTTTTTATAAGTGATCGCATTCCCTCTGTTCTCAGCTCTAGGGGAGGAGAAGCAGCAGCACACTAATCTTCCCAGTAAATGGCTGTGTAGCGGGGGCCGTGTCAGGACAATTTTGATTGTTGGCGGAGAGCACACTGAGTTCCCAGAACAGCAAGAGAACTGACCATGCTGTGCTCTCCTGCTTAGTGTGGTCAGTTTGTTTAATAGGAAAGCAGAGAGACTGGCAGGATCACCAAGGATTTCACACAACTGAAGCAATACAAAGAGAACAGGTATTAACCCAAACTCAAAAATGTAGTGGCTGCATTAATTTTCTTTTTTAGGCTTTTTTACCTCTGTTTTCACCTGGTGATCTGGCCAGTAACACACCTCCTGTATTAGAGTGTCCCCACTCTGGATGAAGGAGCACAGGGGGCACCTTTGGACAACAGCATTGTCAGCCTGGGGGGGTTAGATGTCAAACTCCAGCTTACTTTGACTATAAGCAGCTGGAAGGGGGGGCCTGTAATGAGAAGTGGGGACCTCTGATGTGATGGGGGACCTCTGATGTGATGGGGGCACCTCTGATGTAAAGTTAATTTTATCAAGGCTATGATGTGCTTTTTCCAGGTTTCCCATTGACATGTACCATTTACATTCTTTTACATTTTAAACTGGGGTGCCTCAAGATATTGCATACTTTTTAAGGGTGTCACTACTGAAAAAAGTTTGGGAAACACTGATCTATAACATAATGGCTCGTCATTCTGTAGTCCAAGATAAGAACTCTGATAAGAGATGGGGGACCTCTAATGAGAAGTGGGGACCTCTGATGTGATGGGGGACCTCTGATGAGAAGTGGAGACCTTTGATGAGAAGTGGGGACCTCTGATGAGAAGTGGAGGCCTCTGAGGAGACGTGGAGACCTCTGATGTGATGAGGGAACCTCTGATGTGATGGGGGGACCTCTGATGTGATAGGGGACCACTAATGAGAAGTATGGACCTCTGATGTGATGGGGGACCTTTGATGAGAAGTGGGGACCTTTGATGAGAAGTGGGGACCTTTGATGAGAAGTGGGGACCTTTGATGAGAAGTGGGGACCTTTGATGAGAAGTGGAGACCTCTGATGAGAAGTGGAGACCTCTGATGAGAAGTGGAGACCTCTGATGAGAAGTGGGGACCTCTGATGAGAAGTGGAGACCTCTGATGTGATGAGGGAACCTCTGATGTGATGGGGGACCTCTGATGAAAAGTGGAGACCTCTGATGTGATGGGGACCTCTAATGAGAAGTATGGACCTCTGATGTGTTGAGGGACCTCTGATGACAAATGGGGATCTCTGGTGAGAAGTGGGGACTTCTGATGAGAAGTGGGGACCTCTGATGAGAAGTGGGGACCTCTGATGAGAAGTGAGGACCTCTGATGAGAAGTGGAGACCTCTGATGAGACGTGGGGACCTCTGATGAGAAGTGGAGACTTCTGATGAGAAGTGGAGACCTCTGATGTGATGAGGGAACCTCTAATGTGATGGGGGACCTCTGATGAAAAGTGGAGACCTCTGATGTGATGGGGGACCTCTGATGAGAAGTGGGGACCTCTGATGAGAGGTGGGGACCTCTGATGAGAAGTGGAGACCTCTGATCTGATGAGGGAACCTCTGATGTGATGGGGGGACCTCTGATGTGATGGGGGACCTCTAATGAGAAGTATGGACCTCTGATTTGATGGGGGACCTCTAATGAGAAGTAGAGACCTCTGATGAGAAGTGAGGACCTCTGATGAGAAGTGGGGACCTCTGATGAGAAGTGCAGACCTCTGATGAGAAGTGGGGACCTCTGATGTGAAGTGGGGACCTCTGATGTGAAGTGGGGACCTCTGATGTGAAGTGGGGACCTCTGATGAGAAGTGGAGACCTCTGATGAGAAGTGGAGACCTCTGATGTGATGAGGGAACCTCTGATGTGATGGGGGACTTCTGATGAAAAGTGGAGACCTCTGATGTTATGAACCTCTAAATTAATGTTATTTTTATCAAGGCTATGGTGTGCTTTTTCCAGGTTTCCCATTGACATGTACCATTTACATTTTTTTACATTTTAAACTGGGGTGCCTCAAGATATTGCATACTTTTTAAGGGTGCCACTACTGAAAAAAGTTTGGGAAACACCGATCTATAACATAATGACTCGTCATTCTGTAGTTCAAGATAAGAACCAGGAGGGAGATAATACATAGGAGTCTATTTATAAAACATTTGTTGCACGAATCCAAGCTGAACAACATGTACAGTATTTTTGGTAATGTATAGTCAGTTCCATTTGTGGCCTAAAGGCGGTATCATTTTCTCATTGAGGTATTTCAGAAAACTATACTGCCTTTTGGCCACTAGATGGCGGTAATTATACTGGCATTAATCTCTTACAAAAAATACGGGACATTTTGCTTCTGACATTTGTGCAACAAATATTTTATAAATAGACCTGATACACTTTGCAGAGGACACAGGACAGCTCTAAATTTCCAACAAGATCAACTGATTTTTTATTTTTTGCACTTATCAAACAGTTATAACAAAATGCTTCAATGGTACATTTAGGAAACCGAAAAGGGAACAAATAACAGCAGTTCATTGTTTAGGCTCATACACACTGCAGCTAAAAAAAAAGCTGCTTTTAGAGGCATTTGAGGCTCTATGCACACTAGCGTTTTTCTTTTCAAGTAAAAAAAATGCTGGATAAAAAACGCTGGTAATAGCTTTTTGTAGTAGCGTTTTAGCAGCATTTCAAGAGCGTTTAGGAGCGTTAGCATTTTATTAGCATTTTTGCAGTAAAAGGAAAGAAAAGCTAAAAAAAATGTTATTTAACCACTTCATGCAAAACGACGTACCCTTACGTCAGTACTTTGACGCTAAATACCGGGGGTTATGGCAGCAGCTAGCTGTCATAACCCCGGTTATTTCGCGAACGCCGTGCGTTTCTCTTTAGGATAAAAGTGGTCTATGCGGATGTCTGGCTGTCGACTGAAGGGAAGATGACCCCTGCTCAGCTCCATAGCATGGGAGGGCGGAAGTGACGTCAAACGTCCCTTCCGCCCATAGCTCTTAAAGGAGAAATTTTTATTTTTTGTCAAGTGACTTTTTTTTTATTTTATTTATTTTTTTAGTGTAAATGTGAGATCTGAGATCTTTTTGACCCCCAGATCTCATATTAAAGAGGTCCTGTCATGCTTATTTTCTATTACAAGGGATGTTTACATTCCTTGTAATAGGAATAAAAGTGACATCATTTTTTTAGAAAAAAAAACCTGTGTCAAAATAAAAAAAATTAAAGTAAAATAAATAAGAAAATTTTTTTTTTTTAAAGCGCCCCATCCCGGCGAGCTTGCGCGCAGAAACGAACGCATACGTGAGTAGCGCCCGCATATGAAAACGGTGTTCAAACCACACATGTGAGGTATCGCCGCAATCGTTAGAGCGAGAGCAATAATTCTAGCCCTAGACCTCCTCTGTAACTGAGAACTGGTAACCTGTAGAAATGTTTTAAACTACGCCTATGGAGATTTTTAAGGGTAAAAGTTTGTCGCCATTCCACAGGCGGGCGCAATTTTGAAGCATGGCATGTTGGGTATCAATTTACTCAGCGTAACATTATCTTTCACAATATAAAAAAAAAATTGAGCTAACCTTACTGTTGCCTTATTTTTTAATTCAAAAAAGTGTATTTTTTCCAAAAAAAGTGTGCAAATACGGTGTGACAGAAAGTATTGCAACGACCGCCATTTTATTCTCTAGGGTGTATATATATAATGTTTGGGTGTTATAAGTAATTTTCTAGCAAAAAAAAACAATTTTAACTTGTAAACAACAGGTGTAAAAAAGAGGCTCGGGGCTGAAGTGGTTAATAGCATTTAATAGTGCCTAGGAGCGTTTCTGCCAGTGGCAGCCCGTCCATTAGGGGCGCCCGGGTGCTGCCCCCTCTCTCCACTCCACCCCCCTATATGGTAATGGTAATGGATAGATTCATGCATAGCATCAATCTATCCATGGCCGCCGTGACGACCCCTTATTCATGCGTCTGGCCCGTTTCAGGGCGCCGGGTGCATAAATTACAGCGGCCAGCGTTTTGCTTTTTTTTTAGAAGCATCTAATTGGAGCCAGAGGCTCTAATAGGCTTCAAAAACAGGTGGGACGCAGAGGATGCGCTCAGATCCCGCCCAAGTGTGTCACAACAGCGAATGAAAATTTGCTGTTGAAACACTGATCCTCAATCCAGCCAGGTGTGAGACCTATTTTCCGATTGGCCAAAAAGAGAAGACTCCCAATTGGCCGCCGAGGGGGAGGGAGGAAACGGAAGCCGTTGTGATGACCCAGAGAACGAGAGGCCGCAGGAGAACAGCAGGAGAACGAGAGGTCGCCGAGCAGGAGAAGCCGCCGCCGAGCAGGGGAAGCTGCCAGTGATGGGGTAAGTGTCGACCGACTGACCGGGGGGGGGGGGGGGGTGTTTTGCCGCCCCCCCCCAAAAAAAATTTACACCAGCCACCACTGGTTTCTGCTGGAAAAACGCTCCACAGAACTCTACAAAAACATTTTTTTTTTTTCTGCTCCTAGATCCTAAAGCTCAAACGCTAAAAGCCTAAAGTAGTGTGCATGGACACATAGGATAACACTATTTAGCTCATCTTGTGTTTTTTTTTTTGTGCTCTTGTGCACGTTTTTATTGAGCTTCTTTAAGCTTCTTTGAGCTTTTTGTGAGCATAAGCGTTTTTTTTTTTTTTTTTTTTTCACCAACCCCTCCCAGATAGTATTTTTTTTTTTAACCACTGTATAAACAAAAAAAGCTGAAACAAATGTTTTTGTGCGTTTTCACACTTCTTTGAGCTTTTTCAAGCTCTTTGGGGCACTAGCTCCTTTTCAAAAACGCGAGTTGGGTGGGTTTTTTTTCTGCCTGTAGCAGCATATGCCTGAAAAAGCCATAGTGTGCATGGACACATTGACTAACATGGAGGGGAGTTTCCAGGCTGAAAAAATAAGAGCTGAAAAGAGCTCAAAAGCCTGTAGGAGCCGCTTCTTTGAGCTGCAGTGTGCACGAGCCCTTAGAGCATGGGGTAGGCAATCTCGACCCTCCAGCTGTTTTGAAACTACAAGTCCCATGAGACATTGCAAGACCCTGACAATCACAGGCATGACTCCTAGAGGCAGAGGCATGATGGGAGTTGTAGTTTCACCACAGCTGGAGTGCCGAGGTTGCCTACCCCTGCTTAGAGTCTACATATACTGTACCATTGTTAAACCAGGAATTTTGTTCCTGATATACAGTTCAAAACTAAAACACATTTCATCATCATTAATAAATCTGATTTTTATTTGTATGATTGTGTCCTGTCCAGAGTTCATCTTTATATAGGAAATGTTGTACTTTACATTGTATTATCACTTAGACAAAGACTGTAAATCCGAGGCAGGCAGTGGAACATTCCATGCTGTCTCTGGTATGTCTGATGCTGCCAGAGCCCAGAGATTGTTATATTAGCACTGTGCTTAAAAGAAGGATCACGTCTGTATGAAGTGGTGGAGATGACCAGACAAAGGCTGGCGCTTTGGAAACTCACATTAACCGCTTCATCCCCGGAAGATTTTACCCCCTAACTGACCGGAGCACTTTTTAGCGATTCGGCACTGCGACGCTTTAACTGACAATTGCGCGGTCGTGCGACGTTGCACCCTAACAAAAGTGGGCGGTGTCCTCCTAGGTTGCACTGGACCTGTCCAGACGAGGCAAGGATCCATTATGGACGCGATTACAAACTAGTGTCCCTCATACACACCACCAATGTTTTTCTACCTTTGAGCCCCCAATACCCAGGATTCCATCCGTGGGCCTCAGTGGGTCTGGATTCTTTTTCACACACACACAGGAAAACCCCTCCTTTTGTGCTTCCCTAGGTTGAAAATTGAACCCACATTTGTTTGATGGGGATAGAGGGGGCGATAACCCCCTTTGGCTGCGCTGTGTTTCTGTTTTTAAAGTGGGGTTCCTCCCAAAAAAAAAAAAAAACTACATTAAAAATCCTAAAAAAAAATACAAAAAAAATTTGGATATTTTTTTTTTTTACTTACCTCTAAATGCCTGTTGCTAGGGGGTCCCTCGTAGTCTGCCTCTTCCAGTGCCTGGGCTGGTGACATCACTTCCCCCTCAGGACAGGAAGGGCTCAGCTTTGCTCCCTCCCTCCTGTCAATCATCTGGGACCCATTACAGGTCCCAGGTGACTGAGCGGCCAATCATGGCGCGCGGCGCCGCTCGCGCATGCGCAGTGGGTGCCAGGCTGTGAAGCCACAGCCCCGGCGCCCACAGTTGCAATGTCGGTGCCGCTGAATGGAGGGGGAGACGAGCGGGGCTTCGATCCCCCGCATCGCTGGACCCTGGGACAGGTAAGTGTCCAATTAAAAGTCAGCAGCTGCAGTATTTGTAGCTGCTGACTTTTAATTTTTTTTTTTTTTTTTGACTGGACCTCCTCTTTAACCTACATGGAGTAGCTGCGTGTATTCAACTTTAACAACTAGATTTGATATCTTGCCTACCCCTGAGGAAGGAGTGCCTATAACAGACTCTGAAACGCGTTGGGTGAAGGATATCTTACGCATACCATCATGTTGCAGAAGTTGTACTATCAGTTGTCATTGCAATGTATACTCCATGTTATTTGTTTTCGTGATGCATTATCAATTAATAAATACATTTTTTACTCTATTATGATTGTACACCCATTTAAAGTGCCAGTAAAGTCCAAATCCCAAGGGGAACTGCCTTTTCTATATATAAATTATATAATGCACTTTTTATCTTTAAAAAAAAGAGTTTCCCAGTGCTAAACCTTTCATCCATTTTCTAAAATGCTGCATTAGTAAATTTCAAATGAAATTTTTAAATGGAAAAAAAAGCACATGTGGGTTTAACTAATCTTTTTTTTTTTTGTACAATTTTTCTTTAACCGCTTGAGGACCAGTTAAAGTGCGGCAGTTTGGCTCCCCTGGGCGAGCTGTCATAGCTGTACATCGGCCGCTTTAAGAGCACACCACGGCGTGACGGCGGAGCCAATGCACGTGCCTTGTGGTCGCGATGTCCGCCGGGCACTCGCGATCGCTCCTGAGAGAGACAGAATGGAGGTCTGTCATTGTAAACAGACAGATCTCCATTCTGTCAGGGGTGAGGAGACTGATCTGTCATTCCTACTGATTCTACCGCTGGCCACGATCTGACCCCCCCCCCTGAAGTCTGAAGGACAGTAAAATGGCCCTTTGTTTAGAAAGTTTGGAGACCCCTGCATCATACCATAATAACACCACCGTAATCAAATGACACTCTTCCATGTTGGGCTAAGGACATTTGGTAAGCCCTGTAATCTTCCATAGGAGCCAGTTTTATCCATTTCACCAGAGAGCTCAGTATTAAAGTGGAGTTCCCCCCGCTTTTACAACTCTTCAGCATCCCTCACTAAACTGTGCACTGCGAAAAAAATTGGATAATTTTTTTTTTTTCTCAGCACCTACTGTATATCTGCTGTATTCATTTTTCACTGCCTCCTCTATGGCCGCGGCCCATCACATCATTTCCTGTTTGCAATGCCTTCTGGGAAGGGGCGGCAACTTCCTCTGAAACTGCCGCAGCTATGGAACCCTGACCTGAAACCTATTACACTGCTTGTGCTGCACTGAGCATGTGCGAGATCTGCAAGGATGAGATCCAGGAAGAAATACAGTCTGGCTTCAGATGCCCACACTTAAGATGGCCACGGCCTGCTGCAAGTTTATAAAATAAAAAACTACTGCTATAAACTAACAAAACAGACCTTAGTTAGAATACATTAAGCTTGTGTATTATAGATGTATTTTTAGTTAAAAAGTATAATTTCGGCTGGAACACCACTTTAACATTACTCCAGAAGAATGGAATAAATGTTTCATCATAGTCTGTCCTTAGCCAATAAAGCACAAGAGAAGAATTTGAAGATGATTACCAGATGATATAAATGTCTAAAAATTCTGAATCTAAACGGTTCCACTGTCCCTGATACCTGTTGGCATTGCCATGGAGTAAAGGGGACTATGACCCATATTTGGTGGGAATGTCCTCCTATTAAAAATTAAAGGCAACGGTTAAGTTGTACTGCAGTGTTAACAAGGACCCAAGATGATAATATGACCAAAGTAGTTATTACTCTCTATCATTCCAGGCCCTATTAAATCAACTATGTAACTATTTCTTTTGGCAGCAAGAGCTGTAATTCCCTGACCTTGGAAGTCTACAGTGATACCATCGATGGGTGGTGGAATTATATGCCATTTGTGATCCTGAATGTCTGTTGTCACAGGGAAATTATAAAAACAGAACAGTTTTTAAACACATGGACCCCATGGCTCTCTTTTTGTCTCTCTCCAGAACTCAGGACCTGAGATACCGAATGATAAAAAATAATAGTATGGCTCCAAAATAGAGACGTTTTTCCCCGTTTTGTTTTTTCTTTTGTCTTTTTACTTTTTGTATACTGTATTGTTTATATTCGCCATTTCCTTTGTTTCTGGACAATAGATGATTTATCTATTTGTTTTTGGATATTTCAGAATTTATTTATTTATTTATTTTTTATTTATTTTTTTCTGGTTTTAGCAATATTTAAAAAGTAATCAAAAAAAGATTGAATACATCACTGGGGATGTTAGACTTGTTTCTAATTGTACAAAATATAAATGGTTATTTTAGATAAGAAACAACTTTATGGAATGTCGTTTCTAGGGTATCTTCTTGGGGAAGAGAAAGGAATTTTATCCTTAAAGTGGTGTTCCGGCCGAAATTATGCTTCTTAAATAAAAATACCCCTATAATACACAAGCTTAATGTATTCTAGTAAAGTTAGTCTGTAAACTAAGGTCTGTTTTGTTAGTTTATAGCAGTAGTTTGTTATTTTATAAACTTACAGCAGGCCGTGGCCATCTTAAGTCTGGGCATCTGAAGCCAGACTGTATTTCTTCCTGGATCTCATCCTTGCAGATCTCGCACATGCTCAGTGCAGCACAAGCAGTGTAGTAGGTTTCAGGTCAGGTCTCCATAGCAACGGCAGTGTCAGAGGAAGTTGCCGCCCCCCTTCCCAGAAGGCATTGCAAACAGGAAATGATGCGATGGGCCGCGGCCAGGGAGGAGGAAGTGAAAAATGAATACAGCAGATATACAGTAAGTGCTGAGAAAAAAAAAATAAAAAAATATCCAATTTGTTTACAGTGCACGGTTTAGTGAGGGATGCTGAAGAGTTGTAAAAGTGGGTGGAACACAACTTTAACTTAGCAGATTGGACCATACTTTTAAAGTTTTGTAAAGCCTTTTTTTCTGATCAACTGTAGGTTTAGAGGTCTAATGGTAAAAAGTTGCTATTTTTGTGGTTGAACTCGATGGACATGTGCCGTTTTTTTTTTATCCTGATAAACTATGTAACTATAACTCAACTTTTTGCATGTTTTGTTCCAGATTTGTGACTAGAGAGGGCTGAAGCCAGAGACATCCAAGCAGCTAGAATTTTTGAAGAAGGTCAAGCATTGGTTGCTTCCATGTTCTTTCATCCCTAATTTCCAATATCAATTTTAAGTTTATCTATGTATGTATTATTATAATTTTATTTTAATGCCAACAATAAAGAATAATCCACCTCTTCTGTTTCCCATCTAGAATGATATGCATTGATGTAATCCACCTACAACAAGTATAAGAATCATATGTGATTCATACCACATTCAGTCGCTATTACATAAATATAACATTTGCTTCATATCTGTTACTTTTAATAGACATATCATGGTTTTACCGTTGTCTCATATTCTCTAAATAGCAGCCACAAAAATGTATCACATTTCATGAATAAATCTGACTTCTCTGAGCACAGCAAAGGTGGTGGTGATTGATGATGATGAAAATTTTGATGTCCCGACCAAATGTCCAGCCACGCAGAAAAACATGCTGGATTTGTGGGATTGGATGGATAAGAAAAAGTTTAAGACTGTAATCTGTGTACAAAATATGGCGTGACATTTTGGGAGGATTAAATAGAGAGTCGTTCAATGAAACATGCCTACACTTGTGAAGCATCAAAGATTTCACCCCCTCGGAGTTCAGAACACATGTATAGACTCTGAGCTACATTGTACAACACAACTCCACCAAATCACATCATTCAGTGCACTGGTGATACTATCCAGGGATCAGCCATATACATAAGGAAGTCTGGTTAACTTGCTTCTGAGCTCTTGTATACACTATATTACCAAAAGTATTGGGATGCCTGCCTTTACACACACATGAACTTTAATGGCATCCCAGCAGGGCCGTCTTTAAGGCAGGGCAAAAGGGGCAGCTGCCCTGGGCCCTGTCATTGTTGTGGGGCCCAAAGCAGCTGCCTAATACTAGCCAACTATCCCAGTTTAAATTCCCTTGTCCCTTGACGTTTTAGTCCCTTGCTGTGTCCTGATATCTCAGTGTGAAGTGCTGTTACTAATGCTGCCCAGCTCTGCCCTATTGTTGTGGATGACTCCCCTGCAGACCCTGTGTTTACATGTAAATAACCGGCATTCATAAGTAAATAGCAGCAGCATTCATATGTAAATAGCTACATCCATAGGCATACAGATATGTAAATAAAGGCAACATTCATATGTATATTATGCCCCCTGCAGTGAGGAGATGATGTGCTGTAACCTCTAGCAACCAATCGGTGAGCAGTAAAACTGCAGAGTAATCTCTAGCAACCAATCAACAAGCAGAAATGATGTTCTGTAACATCTAGCAACTAATCAGTGAGCCGTAATCTGTGCTGTAAGTAAATGGTAATGATACACTGTAACCTCTGGCAACCATTCGCAATCGCTGCCTGATCTGATACAGTAAACTGATTTTAAGTCTAGCTGCGAAATTGTATGGGGAGGGGCCAAGAAAACATTTGCCCAGGGTCCAATCAATATTAAAGACGGCCCTGCATCCCAGTCTTAGTCCATGTCAGGGCTGGGCTCAGCCCTTCCTTCTCCGACCAGGCCACTCAGCTGTCGGCTAAATGCCAGCTCCCATCTCTCCACAGTTACTCAGCTGTTGATGATATCCTGCTCGTCAGTCCTGCCTACTTAAGCTGTCCAGTCCAGAGGATCTCTGCTTTCGCCTTGATCAACATCACAGAGGCGATCTCCTGCGTTCCAATTTAAAGACTTGCTTTGCTGACATCCCTTCTGGCTCCAGATCCTGCTTGCTGTTTCACTACGTTGATCCCTGACTTCTGGCTTGGCTGACTATCCTTTCCGGTTACTGAACTTTGGCTATGTTTTGACTAAGTTTGTTCTTTTTACTTTTATTATTAAACAAGTGTGATTTAACTGTACTTCTGCCTCTGTCTGATTTAATGGTTTCTGAAAGTCCATAGGGTTCAATATTGCGTTGGCCCACCCTTTGCAGCTATACCAGCTTCAACTCCTCTGGGAAGGCTGTCCACAAGGTTTAGGAGTGTGTCTATGGGAATGTTTGATTATTCTTCCAGAAGCGCATTTTTGAGGTCAGGCACAAACTCATCCATGTCTTTATGGACCTTGCTTTGTGCACTGGTCCAAATCATTTGGTGGAGGGGGGGTTATGGTGTGGTGTTGTTTTTCAGGGGTTGGGCTTGGAACCTTAGTTCTAGTGAAGGGAACTCCTAAGGCATCCCAAGACATTTTGTACAATTTCATGCTCCCAACTTTGTAGGAACAATTTTGGGATGGCCCCTTCCTGTTCCAACATGACTGTGCACCAGTACACAAAGCAAGGTCCATAAAGACATGGATGAGCGAGTTCAGGGTGGAGGAACCTAACTGGCCTTCACAGAGTCTTGACTTCAAACACCTTTGGGATGAATTAGAGCAGAGACTGCGAACCAGGCCTTCTCGTCCAACATCAGTGCCCTTATCTCACAAATGTGCTTCTGGAAGAATGGTCCACCATTCCCATAGACACACTCCTAAACCTTGTGGACAGCCTTCCAAGAAGAGTTGAAGTTTTTATTGCTGCAAATGGTGGGCCAACTCAATATTGTATCCTACGGACCAAGGATACAATAAGTTCATGTGTGATGTGGAAAAAAAGTTAAGTAAAAAATATTTTTTTTTTTTTAATTGTAAATAATGAAAGTTACATTTAACCAAATAACCCCCACCCCCCCAAAAAAAAAAAAAGAAATTGAGGCCTCCCCCCTTCACATATGCGCATGTACAAAGGTAACCACATGTTGCAGAGCGGCTCCTCCCGAAAACTTCAATAGTGATACACATGTTACATATCTCTGCGCACGCTGGATTGAGAGCAATAATTCCAGCACCAGACCTCTTTCTTAAACTGTTGACCTATAGGGGGATTTTAAAGAATCGCTTATGGAAAGTATAGGGTACTGGAATTTTTTTGCCATTTCACGGGCGTAGGTTTGACATGGTGGGTATCTATTTACTCAGTGCAACCTTGGCGTTTATATTTTACCTTGGTGTTTATATTTTACCAAAAATTTTAACTACCACTATATTATTCTATAGGGTGTCTGCTTTCACAAAATATATAATGTTTGGGGGTTTTATGTAAAATTCAGGCATAAAATACTTTTTTTAACGTGTGCAAAAAGTGCAAAAATGTCTCTGGCAGTGAAGGGGTTAAAGAAGAAGTTCACCTTCGGGAACATGTTAGATGTTCCACCTGTAAGCTTTGTTAGTTAAAAGAAAAACTGGCTCCTAAGACCCCTTTCACACTGAGGCAGTTTTCAGGCATTTTAGCGCCTGAAAACTGCCTCCCATTCACTTGAATGAGTGCTTTCACACTGGGGCGGTGCGCTTGTGGGGTGGTAGAAAAAGTCCTGCAAGCAGCATCTTTGGGGCGCTCCAAAAATGCCCCTGCCCATTGAAATTAATGGGCAGCGCTTCTTAAGAGCGTCTTAAAAGTGTTTAGATACTAGTCGTTTTTTATAGTCACCCGCTAGCGCACAAAAAGTGCTGCAAAAGCACCGCTAAAGCACCGCAAAAAACGACCGGCACTTTAGCGGCTGTTTTAGCAGCGATTCAGTGTGAAAGGGGTCTTATTTCCAGCCCTGCCATAGAGATACTACTATATTCATGTACTGTACCCAATAACCACTTACAGTACATAAACCAGAGACATCAGGTTCACATTATGGTTTGTCTCTTAAAAGCTCATCTTCTTTCAGCTGTCAGTTTGTAAAAAAAAAGTTTGGTGCAACCTACGTACATGTAATGTATAAGGTGAATAGATTTTCAAAATGAAATCCGGGGACATATGAGTGCCAATCAGTGCCACCTGATCAGTGCTGCCTCATGAGTGCCCATCAGTGCCACCTAGCATTGCCCATCACTGCCACCTCATCTGTGCCACCTCATTAGTGCCACCTATCAGTGCCCAAAGGACTCAATTTACTGAACTGGAGGGCCCTGGAGAGACCTAAAGGTAACAATTCCCCTCCTCTGTGTCTCCGCAGGTAGAAGCAGGTCTTTTTTAAATATGCCTTTAATCATGCAATAGGACGTGGCATAGTATACCTTTATGTACCGTCCATAGTGCTAACCTGTGGTGACAGTCTTCTCTACATTTTGAACCTCATCAGTGCTGCCTCATGAGTGCCCATCAGTGCCACCTCATCGGTGCAGCCCATCAGTGCCCATCAGTGCCCATCAGTGCCCATCAGTGCCACCTCATCAATTCCACCTATCAGTGCCACCTCATAAGTGCCCATCAGTGAAGGAACAGAAACTCACCTCCTCCTTGTGGCTATTACACTCAGTCTGTAGCTCTATTAATTTTTAAGGCAATCCCGCCTCTCTGGACTACATTACCCCTAATTCTTTGCAGGACCGGAGGGAGGGGGAGGGAGGAACACTGTGCTCTGTTCTCTGGGCTTACCGGTCCTGTCAGTTAGCCTGGAGCCAATCCGCGGCTGGGCAGGAAGCTGAGTGAGGGCAAGATAGCTCCCACTTGGCTCTATGCCTTTGGAGGACCGCAGCGACGTCCGACGTCACTTCTGCCTTTCGGCCTTTAAAGGATGATTTTTTTTTTTTACTTTAGTGTTTTGGGTTTTTTTAATCCAAAAAATTTTATTTTTTCCTGAAAAAAATTGCATTTGAAAGACAGCTACAGTATGCAAATACGGTGTGACATAAAATATTGCAGCGAACGCATTTTTATTCTCTAGGGTCTCTGCTAAAAAAAAAAAGTATAATGTTTGGGGGTTCTAAGTAATTTTCTAGCAAAAAAATACTAATTTAAACTTGTGAACAAAAAGTTTCAGAAAAGGCCTGGTCTTCAAGTGGGTAGTGATGGTCATCTCCATCTAGCAGCTGATGTGCACACTGCTTAGTTCAATGTAAGCCCACTGGATTGTATGTTCAAGAAACCTCCAGAAACCTGCAAGGGGTGCCCCAAGAAGTTTAGTTCTGCACTGAATTTGAGGACCCCTTCATACCATATTAAAGTGGAGTTCCAGCCTGGGGGAGAAAAATTAAAGCGGGGTTCCACCCGTTTTTTGATTTATTTAAAGTCAGCAGCTACAAAAAGCATAGCTGCTGACTTTTAATAAACCGACACTTACCTGCTCCCCCGGTCCGTCCGGAGCCTAGCTCCTCTCCCCCTCCTCTCCTCGGCGCCGTCATGGTGATTGTGGACACCCGGCTGTGACAGCTTACAGCTTCACGGCCGGGCGCACACTGCGCATGTGCGAGTCGCGCTGCGCTCTCCTATTGGCCAGGCGATTTTCTGGGACCTGAGTTGTGTCCCAGAAGATTGCTGGCAGGGAGGGGCTGCCTAGGACGAGAGGAGGAGTCAACTAGGCGGCCGAAGATAGGAAGCAGGAAGTGGGACAGGAAGTCCCACGAAAAAAAAGGGTACACACTCCTCCCCCCAAAAAAATGACATGCCAAATGTGGCATGTAAGGGGGTGAGGAGTTCTTAAAGCGGAAGTTCCACTTTTTGGCTGGAACTCCGCTTTAAAAGTCTGCAACTACAAATACTCTAACTGCTGACTTTTAAAATAAGGACACTTACTTGTCCAGGGAGCCCGCGATGTCGGCACCCAGAGCCGATCCGTCCATCGGCTTCCGGTGCAGGCGCCAGCATTGCTAGTAAAGGAAACCGGTTGTGAAGCCTTCAGGCTTCAGAGCCGCTTTTCCTACTGCGCATGCCCGAATCATATAGCACTTTCTGAATGGTCCCAATGTCTTCTGAGACACACACAGGTCCCAGAATGCAGTGGGGGGGAGGAGGAGGGCACGATCCAATCGCGAAAATTACGTACCTTGCCGCGGCGGTGCTAAACAGGAAGAAAACAGATTACCCTATAAAAAAACATCCAATGTGGTTTTAACTTGCTGCTATTTAGCGGATGGTGCAAACATGGAGACTTAAAGAGGACGTGAACACCGATGGGTTTTACTTCCTCTTTTGCTCCCCGCAAGGCCTGCAAATTAAAAGCATAATGGGCTAGTATGCATCACATACTAGCCCATTATATCACATACTAGCCCATTATATGACACTTACCTGCAAACGAAGCCCGCGCTGTCCCCTGCGCAGGCCAGGTCCATCTTCGCCCCTCTTCCTTTCGGGGGCCGCGGACTCCGGCTCTGTGACTGGCCGGAGCCGCGTGACGTCAGTCACGGCACGCGCCGGGGGAAGAAACGGCACGGTAGTCCGTTTCATCACAGCGCATGCGCCGATGATGACATTGACGCACTACAAGTGAAATATCTTCTAAACGGCTCATGTTTAGGAGATATTTCCACTACCTATAGGTAAGCCTTATTCTAGGCTTACCTATAGATTAAAGTAAGACAAAAGGGTTTACAACCACTTCACGTCTGCTGGTCCTCTATTGCACTGAAATAACTTCTCTAGGGTACGGTACATTCCATACAATATACTGTAAATGATTGCATATGCCTTTGCGTGGGAGAGAGGGTGACTAATTTGAGTGTAGTTAATGCTTTCTCTCCCATAACACCTCCGATATAGAACCCAAATCCTTCTCCCGACCCTCTTTAGCTGGTACCCTGGTCCCTTCTTGGGTTTTACCATGTAGTATTCCATATATTTGCAAGATAAGTCTTTTTTTGGGGGGGATTTACACTGCGATAGTATTGTTACAATTTAAATATATTTAAAGAAAAAAAATGTAAAATGAGGAAGACAAAAAAAAAAGCTTGTTTGGCAAAGAAAGACAGGAGAATCCTTGGATGGGAAATAAAGGCAGCAACAAAGGATTTAACATCCCACTTAAATTAAGCATTTCAATGAAAATAATGTATTTCACACCGCCCAGTAAGCCTATAATCACTGTCATGGTGTATTCGCGGTATTGCACACAGTCATCGCGTAATCACGCTGTTCTTTACAAAGTAAGGAATTTATTTAACATATAAAACACAAACCCCGATTCTGAGTTATAGTGGAACTCTAGTTGCGCTCTTTTTTTTTTTTTTTTTTCGAGTGCATAGGTGTTAAAACCTCTGTTGTTGCTCTCTGTATGCTTTATTGAGTAAGCACATTTGTAATCCTTTGCAGAATAACATTTGTTGAAAGTTCATTTTTATAAGGGTATGACACTGCGCCAAGGAAGAAAAACAAATACAGTGGAACCTCGGTTTGCGAGTAACGCGGTTAACGAGCGTTTCGCAATACGAGCACTTGTATTTTTTAAAATCCTAACTCGGTTTGCAAATGTTGTCTCGCAAAACGAGCAGGATTCAGGCCAAAGGGGTGTCCAGTACCGCTTTTGGCCTGAGGTGGGGGCGACAGAGCCGAACAGCGCCGTTCGTCGGCATTCGGAAATGCACGGAAAGGCCCGAGGACAGTTCGGCTGACCTCGGCAAACATTGGAAAGGCTCGTGAACGGAGTCTTTCCGAGATTTGCCGAGGTCAGCCGAAGTGTCCTCGGGCCTTTTCGGCCGTTTTGGAGGCTCTCTGGCGCCCCCCCTCGCCTCTGGCCGCTTGCGGTATTGCATCCCATAGAAGTCAATGCGGAACTAATTATTTTCATTTCCATTGACTTCAATGGTAAAACTCGCTTTGATATGCAAGTATTTTAGATTACGAGCATACTCCTGGAATGGATTATGCTCGTAGTCTGAGGTTCCACTGTACAGGAATTGTGGCGTCTTTTCTTTGATCTGTAACAGTTTATTGAGCCACAGAAAGGAAACAATTTTTTAACCGCTTGCCAACCATATAACCTAGGTATGCAGCAGCAAAGTGGCTTGGCTGCGTCAGATCACGTACCTAATACATGATCTGACACTTCCTGGTAGGGGCGCGTGCGTGTGCAGCCATGCTTTGATTAACCACTTGCCGACCAGCCACAGTACATATACTGCGGCAGGTGGGCTCTATTGCACATACGTACCTGTACCTCATTTCGTGCAATAGCCAGTGACGGCACGCACGCTGATTAGCCAGAGGGGGAACCTATCAGCGGGTCCGGCGAATGCGATGTCCGCTGGCCACCCAGCGAGGTAGAACGGCGGTTTGCCAATGTAAACAAGGCAGATCACTGTTCTGACAGGGATGAACACGGTGATCTTCGGTTCCTGCTAAGCAGGAACACGGATCTCTGTGTTCATCCAGTGAGTCCATCCCCCACACAGTTAGAAAGCAACTAGGGACACACTTGACCCTTTGATCACCCTTGGTGTTAACCCCTTCTCTGTCAGTGTCATATAGTACAGTGACAGTGCATATTTTTAGCACTGATTATTGTAATAATGTCACTGGTTCCCAAAAAAGTGTCAAAAGTGTCACTTACGCCGCGTACACACGATCGGATTTGCAGACGGGAAATGTTGGATGTCAGGCTGTTGGCGGTAAGTCAGACCGTGTGTATGCTCCATCGGACAATTGTTGTCGGACTTTCCTCCAACAAATGTTGGCTAGCATGCTCTCAAATTTTCCGCCAACAAATGTGTGTTGTCGGACTTTCCAATCGTGTGTACACAAGTCCGTCGGACAAAAGTCCAAAGTACAAACACTCATGCTGGGAATCAAGTACGAGCCAGAAGCGCTCGGTCTTGTAAAACTACCGTTCCTAATGGAGATATCACGTACGTCTTGTATGTCACTACGTTCGGAATTGTTGGCCAACATTTGTGTGACCGTGTGTATGCAAGACAAGTTGGAGCCAACAACCTTCGATCAAAATTCCACGGTTTTGTTGTCGGAAAGTCAGATCGTGTGTACGGGGCTTATGCTCTGTACACACGGGCGGACTTTTCGGCAACGAAGGTCAGACAGTCTTTACGACAGATTTTCGACGGACTTCCGACAGACTTTCTAGCGAACAGACTTGCCTACACACGATCACACCAAAGTCCGACGGATCCGTACGTGATGACGTACGACCGGACCAAAATAAGGAAGTTGATAGCCAGTAGCCAATAGCTGCCCTAGCAATCGGTTTTCGTCCGTTGGACTAGCATACAGACGAGCGGATTTTTCGACCGGACTCGAGTCCGTCGGACAAATTTGAAACATGTTCCAAATCTAAAGTCCGTCAGATTTTCAACCAAAAAAGTCCGCTGCAGGTCCAATGGAGCCCACACACGGTCAGATTGTCCGCCAGATTCGGTCCGTCGGACCAGTCCGGTCGAAAAGTCCGCTCGTGTGTACGAGGCTTAAGTGTCCAATTTGTCCGCCGTAATGTCGCAGTTCCGCTAAAATTTGCACCAAAAATATGTAGAAGAATACATATTGGCCTAAATTGATAAAGAAATTAGATTTTTTATATTTTTTTTTTACATTATGTTTTTATAACAGAAAGTAAAAAATATCGTTATATTTTTATATTTTTGTATATTGTTATATTTTTTTCAAAATTGTCAGTCTTTTTTTGCTTATAGTTTTTTTGTTCAAAATTGTCTGCCTTTTTTGTTTATAGCGCAAAAAATAAAAACCGCAAGGATGATCAAATACCAACAAAAGAAAATTCTATTTGTGGGAAAAAAGGACATCAATTTTTTTTGGGTACAGCGGTTTTTTTTTTTTTTAAATTGGCGGTACAGCGCCACACGACCGCACAATTGTCATTTAAAGAAACGCAGTGCGGTATCGCAAAAAATGGCCTGGTCATGAAGGGGGTAAAACCTTCCGGGGCTGAAGTGGTTAAACACAGCAGATGTCGATCACCGGGTGCCGGCCAATAGATTACCGCTGACACCCAGCGATCGTCATGAACTTACACAGGACAGATCCCTCCTTATGTAAACAAGGCAGAGCCCTGTCCTGTCAGTGGGGAAGTAATAGATTTTCTTTCTTCACAAAGCAGGGAATAAAATCCATTACTTCCCCTAGTGAAAGCACCACACAAAGTACACCAAAACACTGGCTAGGCACACAGTTAACCCCTTGATCGCCCCTGATCTTTAACCCCTTCCCAGCCAGTGTCATTAGTACAGTGACAGTGTATATTTTTAGCACTGATCACTGTATTAGTTTCACTGGTTCCCAAAAAGTGTCAGTTAGTGTCCTGACAGTCCACCGCAATATCACAGTCCCGCTATAAGTCGCTGATCGCCGCCATTTCTAGTAAAAAAAAAAATTAAGTTAACAAAAATTCCATAAATATATCCCATACTCTGCAGACGCTATAACTTTTGCGCAAACCAATCAATATACGCTTGTTGGAATTTTTTTTCTACCAAAAATATGTAGCAGAATACATTTTGGCCTAAATTTTTCAAAAAATTAGATTTTTTATATTTTTTATTGGATATGTTTTATAGCAGAAAGTAAAAAATTGTTTTTTTGTTTTTTTGTTTTTTCAAAATTGTCGGTCTTTTTTTATTTATAGTGCAAAAAATAAAAATAAAAATCGCAGAGGTGATTAAATACCACCAAAAGAAAGCTCTATTTGTGGGGGAAAAAAGGACATCAATTTTATTTGGGTACAACGTCGCACGACCGCGCAATTGTCAGTTAAAGTAATCCAGTGTCGTTTAGAAAAAAATAGCCCGGTCATGAAGAGGGGTAAATCTTCCAGGGGTCAAGTGGATAAAGTGGAGCTAAAGTTGGAAAAATTAAAATTGCAAAACACTCAGGCTCTTTATTGTAGAACAGATATGCAATGTCAGTGACAATGCTAAAAAAGCAAAAGGTAGAAACGGTCTTGCGCTTTTTGACATTTGACTGTTCTTATAAAGCCAGGAATTCAAAGTGCCTACTGCTATACTATTGATTTAAAGTGGTGTTCCACCCTAAAAAAAAAAAAAAGTCATGATTGTGCCTAAAAAAGAATTAAAAAAAACATTTGGATATTTTTTTTTTTTTTTTACTTACCTCTAAATGCCTGTTGCTAGGTGGTCCCTCGTAGTCTGCCTCTTCCTTTGCCTGGGCTGGTGACATCACTTCCCCTTCGGCACAGGAAGGACTCAGCTCTGCTCCCTCCCTCCTGTCAATCATCTGGGACCCATTACAGGTCCCAGGTGACTGAGCGGCCAATCACGGCGCGCGGCGCCGCCGCTCGCGCATGCGCAGTGGGTGCCAGGCTGTGAAGCCACAGCCTGACGCCCACAGTTGCAATGCTGGCGCCGCTGAACGGAAGGGGAGATGAGCAGGGCTTCGATTCCCCGCATCGCTGGACCCTGGGACAGGTAAGTGTCCAATTAAAAGTCAGCAGCTGCAGTATTTGTAGCTGCTGACTTTTAATTTTTTTTTTTTTTGACTGGCCCTTCTCTTTAAGCAATACATTGTAAAAAGACTAAAGTGATCGAAGCCGAATTGTTGCTATTCGTGTGCCAGTGTATTGTCAGGTCCATTTGAGGACAGGAGAACCCAAACATCTGAGCAGCTCCTTATGGAGTCAGTGCTACATGAATATACAAATACACTATATTGCCAAAAGTATTGGGACGCCTGCCTTTACACGCACATAAACTTTAATGGCATCCCATGCCTACACTTGTGAGGCATCAAAGTTTTCACCCCCTCAGAGTTCAGAAGACATGTATAGACTCTGAGCTACATTGTACAACACAATTCCATCATATAATATCATTCAGAGAACTGGTGATATTATCCAGGGATCAGCCATATACTGTACATAAGGAAGTCTGTTTAACTTGATTCTAAGCTCTTATATGCACTTTATTACCAAAAGTATTGGGGCGCCTGCCTTTACACGCACATGAAGTTTAATGGCATCCCAGTCTTGGTTCGTAGGGTTCAATATTGAGTTGGCCCACCCTTTGCAGCTATAACAGCTTCAACTCTTCTGGAAAGGCCGTCCACAAGGTTTAGGAGTGTGTCTATGGGAATGTATGACCATTCTTCTAGAAGCACATTTGTGAGATAAGGGCACTGATGTTGGAGAGAAGGCCTGGCTCACAGTCTCTGCTCTAATTCATCCCAAAGGTGTTCTATCGGGTTGAGGTCAGGACTCTGTGAAGGCCAGTTGGTTCCTCCACCCCAACTCGCTCATCCTTGTCTTTATGGACCTTGCTTTGTGCACTGGTGTGCAGTCATGTTGGGACAGGAAGGAGCCATCCCCAAACTCTTCCCACAAAGTTGGGAGCATGAAATTGTCCAAAATGTCTCTGTATGCTGGCACCTTAACCACTTCAGCCCCGGAAGGATTTACCCCCTTCCTGACCAGAGCACTTTTTACAATTCGGCACTGCGTCGCTTTAACTGCTAATTGCGCGGTCATGCAATGCTCTACCCAAACGAAATTTGCGTCCTTTTCTTCCCACAAATAGAGTTTTCTTTTTATGGTATTTGATCACCTCTGCTGTTTTTATTTTTTGCGCTATAAACGGAAAAAGACTGAAAATTTTGAAAAAAAATGATATTTTCTACTTTTTGTTATAAAAAAAATCCAATAAACTAAATTTTAGTCATACATTTAGGCCAAAATGTATTCGGCCACATGTCTTTGGTAAAAAAAATGTCAATAAGCGTATATTTATTGGTTTGCGCAAAAGTTATAGCGTCTACAAACTAGGGTACATTTTCTGGAATTTACACAGCTTTTAGTTTCTGACTGCCTATGTCATTTCTTGAGGTGCTAAAATGGCAGGGCAGTACAAAACCCCCCCAAATGACCCCATTTTGTAAAGTAGACACCCCAAGGAAATTGCTGAGAGGCATGTTGAGCCCATTGAATATTTATTTTTTTTGTCCCAAGTGATTGAATAATGACAAAAAAAAAAAAAAAAAAAAAATTACAAAAAGTTGTAACTAAATGATATATTGCTCACACAGGCCATGGGCATATGTGGAATTGCACCCCAAAATACATTCAGCTGCTTCTCCTGAGTACGGGGATACCACATGTGTGGCACTTTTTGGGAGCCTTTCCGTGTACAGGACCCCGAAAACCCAGCACCACCTTCAGGATTTCTAAGGGCATACATTTTTGATTTTACTCCTCACTACCTATCACAGTTTTGAAGGCCATAAAATGCCAAGATGGCACAAACCCCCCCCCAAATGACCCCATTTTGGAAAGTAGACACCCCAAGCTATTTGCTGAGAGGCATGGTGAGTATTTTGCAGCTCTCATTTGTTTTTGAAAATGAAGATTTTTTTTCAATTTTCAAAACTTTGTGACAAAAAGTGAGGTCTGCAAAATACTCACCATACCTCTCAGCAAATAGCTTGGGGTGTCTACTTTCCAAAATGGGGTAATTTGGGGGGGGGGGGGTTGTGCCACCTGGGCATTCCATGGCCTCCGAAACTGTGATAGGTAGTGAGGAGTGAAATCAAAAATTTACAGCCTTAGAAAGCCTGAAGGCGGTGCTTGGTTTTTGGGGTCCCGTACGCGGCTAGGCTCCCAAAAAGTCCCACACATGTGGTATCCCCGTACTCAGGAGAAGCAACAGAATTTATTTTGGGGTGTAATTTCACATATTCCCATGGCATGTTTGAGCAATATAACATTTAGTGACAACTTTGTGCAAAAAAAAAAAAAAAAAAATTGTCTCTTTCCCGCAACTTGTGTCACAATATAAAATATTCCATGGACTCGACATGCCTCTCAGCAAATAGCTTGGGGTGTCTACTTTCCAAAATGGGGTCATTTGGGGGGGGTTTGAACTGTCCTGGCATTTTATGCACAACATTTAGAAGCTTATGTCACACATCACCCACTCTTCTAACCACTTGAAGACAAAGCCCTTTCTGACACTTATTGTTTACATGAAAAAATTATTTTTTTTTGTAAGAAAATTACTTTGAACCCCCAAACATTATATATTATTTTAAAGCAAATGCCCTACAGATTAAAATGGTGGGTGTTTCTTTTTTTTTTTTTCACACAGTATTTGCGCAGCGATTTTCAAACGCATTTTTTGGGGAAAAAACACACTTTTTTAAATTTTAATGCACTAAAACACACTATATTGCCCAAATGTTTGATGAAATAAAAAAGATGATCTTAGGCCGAGTACATGGATACCAAACATGACATGCTTTATAATTGCGCACAAACGTGCAGTGGCAACAAAATTAATACATTTTTAATAGCCTTTAAAAACCTTTACAGGTTACCACTTTAGATTTACAGAGGAGGTCTACTGCTAAAATTACTGCCCTCGACCTGACCTTCGCGGTGATACCTCACATGCATGGTGCAATTGTTGTTTACGTTTGACGCCAGACCGCCGCTTGCGTTCGCCTTAGCGCGAGAGCAGGGGGGACAGGGGTGCTTTTTATTTATTTATTTTTTTTCTTTATTTTTTTTTGCTTTTTTATCTTATTTTTAAACTGTTCCTTTCATTTTTTTTTTTTAAATCATTTTTATTGTTATCTCAGGGAATGTAAATATCCCCTATGATAGCAATAGGTAGTGACAGGTACTCTTTTTTGAAAAAATTGGGGTCTATTAGACCCTAGATCTCTCCTCTGCCCTCAAAGCATCTGACCACACCAAGATCGGTGTGATAAAATGCTTCCCCAATTTCCCAATGGCGCTATTTACATCCGGCGAAATCTAAGTCATAAAATGCTCGTAGCTTCCGGTTTCTTAGGCCATAGAGATGTTTGGAGCCACTCTGGTCTCTGATCAGCTCTATGGTCAGCTGGCTGAATCACCGGCTGCATTCTCAGGTTCCCTGTTGAGACAGGAGAGCCAGAGAAAAACACGGAAGACGGTGGGGGGGGGGCATTCCCTCCCACTGCTTGTAAAAGCAGTCTAGAGGCTAATTAGCCGCTAGGATTGCTTTTACATGAAAGCCGACCGCTGGCTAAAAAGAATGATACCAAGATGATACCTAAACCTGCAGGCATCATTCTGGTATAACCACTCAAAGTCGTGAATGGCGTACCTGAAGACAAAAAAATGGTTAACAATAAAGCACAGTAAACGGTAAAGTATAAAAAATTGCATACCTGAAAAGCAAACATGATAAAACATAATAACAATAAAACATTGCAGAATAGAATACAGTAAAAAAGAGCAGAACAATAGAGAGAATAGAGAGAGAGAGAACAATAAAACGACAACTATTTTTTTTTATTTTTGTTTGTGTTTTTTTTTTTTTTTACACTTTTTTTTTGTAACTGTAACTTTTATAACGGTAACCGGTTCCAGGTTCGAGTCTCTCAAAATGCGCTGGCATCTTGGGAGACCCTGTGAAAGTGTGCCTAGTCTGTGCAATGCTGTACCCTACGCTAATACTCAACTAGTGAATGGTAGCGTTCAAAACATTCACCAATGCAAAGACCAGGATTGTCAGGACAGGAGGGACAATAATAGCGGGTGTCACGTCTATATCCGCGCTTGCTGCAGACACAACATCTTTTTTGGGGGGGTTCGTTGGGTAGGGGTACTCGGGAGGATATATAAATGCCTCTCATGCAGCCGACTGCATTTGGTTGGGGATGTGAATGGGGGAAGTACGGGCGCTGCAGAAGCGGTGGGTTCCCAATTAGGATTGGCGAATGCAGCAGGAAGGGCATTATGGGCACGACGGGCCTGTGTTTGTCTTTTTGGTGGCAGCGAGACACTACTTGTGCTTGCCACCTCACCAGCTTGAACTGCACTTATGGGACTCGCCACGTCACCAAGTGTTACTGCAGTGCTGGTTTGACTACGACCGGGGTGTACTACGCCGCTGGTGCTTGCCAGTTCACCAAAACGCTACAAAAAAAAGTGTCAGTGATCGATCGATACTGCACTTGGGTGGGCTGGACTGGGCTGGGCCGAGCGGAGGGGCAAAACGCAGGTGCTAGCAGGTATCTGGGCTGATCCCGCTAACACTGCGTTTTTGGGAACCCTAAACTGCTGGGGACGCTAGTATAGATCTGATCGGATCAGATATTGATGCGTTCAGATACTATACCACTAAGGGAGGTGTACGGTGCGTGTACGGTGCGTGCGTGGGTGTTCGCGGTACTGGCGCTAATCTGACGCTGCCTAGGGCGACGCATATCACCGCCGGGCGATCAGGGGGCTAAACCTTTATTCGGTAATAAACGGCGGGTGCCCTGACACTATAAAAAATAAACGAACTAACCAGCGTCACCCGTAACGGTTATAAGGTGATCAGTGGTGAAAGGGTTAACTAGGGGTCATCAAGGGGTTAAAACATTTATTAGGTAGTATATGGGGGTCCCTGTCGCTATAAAACACTGACGGCGAACCCAAATATTTACGTCCCTAACTAGCGTCACCAGCGACACTAATACAGCGATCAGAAAAATGATCGCTTAGCGACACTGGCGACAGGGGGTGATCAAGGGGTTAAAACTTTATTAGGGGGGTAAGGGGGGTACCCTAGACCTACAGGGGGCTAAACCTTTATTCGGTAATAAACGGCGGGTGCCCTGACACTATAAAAATAAATGAACTAACCAGCGTCACCCGTAACGGTTATACGGTGATCAGTGGTGAAAGGGTTAACTAGGGGGCAATCAAGGGGTTAAAACATTTATTAGATAGTATATGGGGGTCCCTGTCGCTATAAAACGCTGACGGCGAACCTAAATATTTACGTTCCTAACTAGCGTCACCAGCGACACTAATACAGCGATCAGAAAAATGATCGCTTAGCGACACTGGTGACAGGGGGTGATCAAGGGGTTAAAACTTTATTAGGGGGGGTAAGGGGGGTACCCTAGACCTACAGGGGGCTAATACTAACTGTCCCACCACTGCTAACTGTCACAAACTGACACTATGCAGTAATCAGGAAAAAAAAAAAAAAAAACCTGCTGGTGTCAGTTTGTGACAGGGGGGGGGGTGATTGGGGGGGGATCGGGGGGCGATCGGGGGGGGATCGGGGGTGTAATGTATGCCTGGCATGTTCTACTGTGTGTGTGTGTGTGTTGGTGCACTTACATGTCATCTCTCCTCGGCGCTGGAACGGAAACTGCCAGACCGAGGAGAGATGACATCACATCCTCTGCCTCTGTGTACTATACAGAGGCAGGGGATGTTTCTCATTGGCTGGGAGCGATCGCGAGGGGGGGGCCACGATCGGATGGCCTCCCCCTCGTCTGTCATCGCTCCCAACCAAATGCCGACCGCAGCTGGCACCGGGGGGGGGGTCCGATCGGACCCCCCACCCGCGGGAAGGCAATTACGTACTAGGTACGTGATTTTGCCTGCCCGTGCCGCTCTGCTCACGTATATAGGCGTGAGGCGGTCGGCAAGTGGTTAAGAGTTCCCTTCACTGGAACTAAGGAACCAAGCCCAACCCCTGAAAAACAACCTCCACACCATAATCCCCCCTCCACCAAATGATTTGGACCAGTGCACATAGCAAGGTCTATAAAGACATGGATGAGTGAGTTTGAGGTGGAGGAACTTGAGTGGCCTGCACAGAATCCTCACCTCAACCCAATAGAACACCTTTGGGATGAATTAGAGGGGAGACTGCGAGCCAGGTCTTCTCATTCAACATCAGTGCCTGACCTCATAAATGCGATTCTGGAAGAATAGTCAAACATTTCCATAGACACACTCCTAAACGTTGTGGACATTCTTCCCAGAAGAGTTGAAGCTGTTATAGCTTCAAAGGGTGGGCCAACTCAATATTGAACCCTATGGGCTAATATTGAGATGCCATTAAAATTAATGTGTAAAGGCAGGTGTCACAATACTTTTGGCAATATAGTGTACAGTACCTGCAGCAAAAACCTGTGCTAAAAAGGTTCAAACTATGTTTTTGTCCTGACTAGCTGATAAGTGTGCCAGAGAACCTTTTCCGCTTTAAAACTTTTAAATATGTTTTCTTCAGTTCAGGGCTCAGTTGACATGGGTTTTGGCAATATGCTTAAGAACTGTCCTTCATGCTTTGTTGATAAGGTTTTTGGCGTTGTACTGTAGAATAATTTCCCTAGCAGCCCCCACTGATCCACTGTATCTGAATTCAAGCTTTAATTAGAAAAGAAAAATGTGCAGCCCACTCCAAGATGACAAAGTAGTGAATCGCTGTTGTCAGTTCATTGAACAAAGGCCAAGCATTGAAAACTATTGATATTTCCCTTTTTTTTTCATATTAAACAGTGAGTCATACCTCTGAGAATATACTGCAATTAATGGGCGGATTTGACATTAATGGTTATGTTTGCAATAATCTTGTCTCCTTAATGCCAATCCCCCCACGCTGGCCACGAATCTGGACACCTATTGTTTGCAAGATAACGTTCTACAAAGTATCTAACTCACAGGAATGTTAGTGGATATTAATAAAACTAGGTGTGGGTGAAGAAATGTCATCAAACAAATGGTGGTGGGGGGGGGGCAGGCTTTTGGAAAACCATATTCATCGTCAGAAGTTGTTTTACTGCAACAGATTGCGTCTTATAACTATAGCTCAGGGGTCTCCAAACTTTCGAAACAAAGGGCCATTTTACTGTCCTTCAGACTTTGGGGGGCTAGACTAAGGCTAGTGGGAGTAGAAAATGTCCTGGTGTCCAGTGGGAGTAAACAATGCCCTATCTTTGGTGTCAGTGGGAGAAATAGTACCCCATTGTTTGTGTCATTGGAAGGAACTTTGCCCCATCGTTGGTGTCAATGGAAGGAATTCTGTCCCAATGTTGATGTCAATGGAAGGAATTCTGCCTCATCGTTGGTGTCAGATGGAGGAATAGTGTCCCATCATTGTTGTCAATAGATGGAATTTTGCCCCATCATTGGTGTCATTAGAAGGAATTCTTCCCTATCATTGGTGTCAGTGGAAGGAATTCTGCCCCATTGTTGATGTCAATGGAAGGAATTCTGCCTCATCGTTGGTGTCAATGGAAGGAATTCTGCCCCATCATTGGTGTCAATGGAAGGAATTCTACCCTATCGTTGGTGTCAGTGGAAGGAATTCTGCCCCATTGCTGGTGTCAGTGGAAGGAATTCTGCCCCATTGTTGGTGTCAGTGGAAGGAATTCTGTCCTATTGTTGGTGTCAATGAAAGGAATTCTGCCCCATTGTTGATGTCAATGGAAGGAATTCTGCCTCATCGTTGGTGTCAGTGGGAGAAATAGTGTCTCATCATTGTTGTCAATTGAAAGAATTCTGCCCCATCATTGGTGTCAGTGGATGGAATTCTGCCCTATTGTTGGTGTCAGTGGGAGGAATAGTGTCTCATCATTGTTGTCAATTGAAAGAATTCTGCCCCATCATTGGTGTCAGTGGATGGAATTCTGCCCTAATGTTGGTGTCAGTGGAAGGAATTCTGCCCCATTGCTGGTGTCAGTGGAAGGAATTCTGCCCCATTGTTGGTTGGTGACAGTGGAAGGAATTCTGTCCCATCACTGGTGTCAATAGAAGGAATTCTGCCCCATCATTGCTGTCAATGGAAGGAATTCTACCCCATCATTGGTGCCAATGGAAGGAGTTCTTCCCCATCGTTGGTGTCAATGGAAGGAATACCGCCCCATTGTTGGTGTCAGTGGAAGGAATTCTGCCTCATTATTACTGTCAGTGGGAGGAATAGTGCCCCATCGTTGGTGTCAGTGGATGGAATAGTGCCTCAAGGGCCGGATAAAGCAAACAATTGGCCGCATCTGGCCCCTAGGCCACAGTTTGTAGACCACTGCTATAGATAACAAAGAAAAAAGTTGTCGTCAAACTATTTGCTTTGAGAACAGTACACTGCAGCCCTAAGGGTGACGCTGCAGAATGCCGAATGCAGCTAAGGGCTCATTCACAAGGGCAGCAGGTACTGCTGCTCCTTACGTTAGCTTCTCACCACCTGATTTTACCCCGTGAGTGCCATGCAATGCATGTGATTGCAACATTGTAATACAGCAGTTTAAATTAGGTGTGAGGCGACACTGTGCCCGGTGATCTTTGACTTCTCCCATATTGTTCAGGTAGATCTCTACGTCTTTAAGGTTGCCTACCCCTGGTCTACTGTATACCAGGTACTGAGCTTTGTACCCTAGTAGGCTAAATATAGCAACACTTTCAGGAATTGGATAGTATATTACATACAAAGCAATTTACTCTATATGACACTTTTATTTTATTATACAGGATTGATATAGCAACAACATTTTGTGCAGTGCTATAAAAAATAAAATAAAATAAAAGGGAGACAGTGAAGTTACAATGCAATGCAAGATAAAAGGGTTTGAAGGGCCCTGCTAGTGAGAGCTTACAATCTAAGAGGGAGGGAGAGCGAGTGATACACAAGGTAGTGGCTATGGGGTGATGATTTGATGGTGAAGGTAACAGTTTAGTTCTTAGATTGAGGCAAGATAGGCTTCCCAGAAGAGATTGGTTTTCATGGATCACGTAAGGGTGAACAGAGTAGGAGATAGCTGGAGAGATCTAGTGGAGAATTCCAGGAGATGACAGAGGTTGTCCTGGAGGTGAGCATGGGAGTAGGTGAAGAGGGAACTAGAGGGCAGGAGGTTTTGGGAAGAGGCTGGTCTAAGTAATATTGTGAGAAATGGTGGGTAGTGTAGTTTGGGGCAGAGCTGTGGGTGGCTCTGTTTGTTGAAGTTTGTAGTTTGAATTTTATTCGCTGGGTGAGCGATGGCTAGTGGAGGTCTTGGCACATTGGGTGGGCGACTGCCTGTTCACACCATTGTCTAAAAGTAAAGCACTCTGCAATGCAAAAAGTATAAATATTGAATAGACTGCTGTACTTTGATGTTCAGACTGGTGTGAATTGCTTTAATGCATCTGCAATGTATTCAGCTAATTTAAACTAAAATTCAGTTGTACTTTGAAATTAAATAAACCCGCAGCCTTTGTGGACACCAGTCCTGGAGTCTCCAGACCAGATACACCATAGGCACTCGTTGTATGTTTCATCCAGAGCTGGTGTTTTCAGTCAAAGCCATACATATCTGTAGTGCACCCCTTAACGGTCACAGATAACTGGGATCCCCACACAGTCAGGCATATCGAATTTCCACAGGCACTCCAGAGACAGAGAACAGTCTGTGGCTTTGTTTTGTTTTTTTTTTGTTTATTGAGGGATAATAACTTGGATAGGGATGGGAGGTTCTGGGATGCCCACTTGGCTTCAGAACAAACGTCCTATACAACTCTTCCTATATACAGTCTCTATATAAAGCTCCTCTTCTTCCTCCAGCATTCTCTTGTCTGCAGAACTCAAATGGAACACTGTGAATTATCAAACAGTCACTCAGTCAGATGAAGCGATAGCCCATTACAGGCAGGAACCCGAGGCCCCTTAGTTATATAGTAAGAAGTTCAGTATCCAGCTTGTATTACTCCTGTGGCTACTGATCCCAGCACCTCGTCAGACACTGCCAACCCGCCTGGCTGCAGCTGCCCCTTTCACTAGCCCTCCAGGCCAACTTCTCCTCACAGTCCTTCAGATTGACACTCACCAGCCCACCTGGCTGACTCTTAGGAGGTGTCCCAAATGTGCTTCTTCCGCTGTCCTCTCTCCTTGCTCCCGTGCCTCCAGGAAGGGTTTCTTACATGTGTTTTAGGGGGAAACTTCCAGCACCCAAGCCCCAGGCCCGAGGTCACCCCTCCCTCAGACTAGGGGGCAGCCTCAAGGGCCTCCGACAGCCTCCTCAGCACACCATCTCCATCTTCCACCTGATTGCTCCTGCTGGCATGGCTCATGACTATTTTTGAGGTTAGCTCTGCCCCCTGCCAGCCCAAAGCTGGGGATTTTCTGAGGCCTTATAAATATGCATGGCAGCCCCTCCTAGCTTCCACCCACTACATCTAGAACATTCTCCAATGCTCCAGAAAACAGGGGGAGGCACCAGAAGAGCTGTCAGGATGAGTCACCCAGCCCCTTAGTCACTAAATGCTGACCCAGAATCACAACCCAAACCTGGCCCTCAGCCAAGCTAAATTCTCATACGCTAACAACTACTTCTAGCACACACTAGAGGATGCTACATATCGAAGAGGAATAATATGAACATCACAATTACATATCAGCTCAGTTATGAAAGAGAACCTGTACGTTGTCAATACTAGGCAAAGCAACACGTTCTATTTATAGTAGATGGCATAAGCAGGCTTTCATTCCAAATACTTCCCTGCTGCCACGATCTCCCTGGAGAATGACTTGGTATTTCATGGTATGGGAAAATACATGCTACTTCCCCTGCCCCCTCTTCATTCAGTGTTGGGTGTAAGTGCAGCCCTTTTGTTTCAAACTCTGCAGTGCAGTGTGCACACACAAAACGAATTACCTAAGCACCTGATGTAATAAAAGAGTGAACACACAAAGGTGGAGTGCACAAAAAAGTGCACAGGATGTATTGCGTTGTCCATCTCCTTAGAGAAAGGCTCCTGGCTCTGATCCCCTGGGGTGTGGGACTCATGGTCCACCCAGCCTTACTAAAAACACAGTGAGTTGCCCCAAAGTAAATTTTTCTGGCACCCCTAGACTGCCACTCCAGGAGTACAAGCACCCCTGGCCAGACAAATGCAGTTCCAACCCTACCAGACAGGCATATCTACTTACCACAATACCATACTCATCCGCCTCACAGAAGTAGAAGGAGTCACAGATTCAGATCTACAATGGTTTGCATCCTTCTTAGGAAATCGCTCTCAGACAGTGAAACTAGGAGCATTCCCCTCTGAAACCCACGCAATCTCTTGTGGAGTCCCTCAAGGTTCACCCTTGTCACCAGTGCTCTTCAACATCTACATCCACCCACTCCTCAAAATCATCAGAAAATTGGACCTCTGCTTCCACTCATACGCTGATGATACCCAACTCTACTTTCGCATCACCGGAGAAAAAGACCATCATCAGCGACTAGAAAAATGCCTCACTTTGATAGACGACTGAATGACCACTAGCTCTCTCAAACTCAACGGATTAAAAACAGAGCTTCTTCTCCTACACGCAAATCAAAATTCCAAAACTAAGACCCCATGGACACCGCCCACCATCTTTGGACAGACCATCTCTCCAAGCACCAAAGCCAAGAGTCTCAGAGTCATTTTTGACTCAGAAATGTCAATGGATGCACATATAGGATCAGTAGTCAGCGGATCTCACCATCTCCTCCGCCTGCTACGTAGACTCATCCCCTTCGTCCCAGAAGAGGACAAAGCAGCAGTAGTTGGAACAATCATCAATTCCAGACTCGACTACGCAAACTCCCTCTACATAGGACTACCCCAATATCAGCTTACGCGCTTACAACTCATCTGTAAAGAATGGAATCACTTTCAAGACCCTCTGCCTCACCCACAAATGTATACAAGGAAACCCTCCTCAATACCTATGCGAGAAAATAAAACGCTACACACCCAATCGCAGTCTTTGATCTTCTAACCAAAACCTCCTCCTTATTCCAAATCCCCGCTACAAAACAAAGGGAGAATGAAGATTCGCAGTCCAAGGACCACGGCTACGGAACGCTCTACCTACTCACATTCGCAGGCCTTCAGAAAGAAACTCAAGACCTACCTCTTCTAAGAAGCTGGACAACACAGGACGGATCTAGCGCCTTGAGGCGATTCAGTTCGCATTTGCAGCGCTATACAAATCATTCATTCATTCATTCATTCATTAGGGAGACTCCTGCCTCCTGCTAACTGTGGACAAGCCTGGTAAACCAGACCAGAATCAACCCGGGAAGAAAAGGATGGCTCCCTCCATACTCACTGTCACAGAATCACTTCCCACACTCCGCTTGAGTGCCTCCGTTATATATATATCATATATTCCAACCACTTGCAACCAATAACTAGGCAGTACTCATTTTGACTGCTGAACATGAACAGTTTATTTGAACACAGGCACACAGATATATTTTAACTTCTCATCAGTAGACTGTCCAATCAGCAGGGAGAGCTGTTGAAGGAATTCCCCCCCTCCCCTCTCACAGCTAATTCACATAGACATATACATCCCATAATAAGTTGCTCCTAAGGCAGACAGACACAATAGAACAATGGGATACAGCCACACCTAACAAACACATAGCAACCCCCACCCCACCACAAACCATCTAGCAATGGTCTCTGATGAACGGTGGACTTTATATTCATATATTGAGGTCAGACTGGAGTTCTCGGTCACCCTGTGCCCCTAATAGACACAGGGTGACTTACACATAGGAGGGGCTGGGGAAGCTGGACAAGGAGCTTCCAGTACTCTCCAAGGTAATCTGGGTTCCACAAGCCCCCAGCCCAAAGCGACTCCCGCCACACCCACCTTATTACTAACCATCACCCCCAACTGGGAAAGAGAACTGGCATTCTATCCCTAAAAATTGATAAGAACAGACACTATACTAAGCCAAACAGCTGAGAAGCGCAGCCCATTGGTGGAGAGGAGCTTGGTAAGCCCCTTGTAAGTTTTGATTTTGGGGTACTCTGACAGCAGATCAGGGAGGCTGGACAGTGCAGAGAATGTGTGCCCTGGCTGCCTATGGTGCCATCTATAAAGTAAAATTGTTTCTTTTGCCTTAGGCAAAGTACTGGCTCACATTAATGTAAAGTGGTAATTAAAACTGCAAAGGGATTACTATAATTAACTAAAGTAACTTCTGCCTCTTGATTTTTTTCCAACATTTTCAAAAACCATGCCCTTCCTTCATGACGATTGACATTTGACTTCTTCATGACAATGGCGCTTTGATTAATTGCAATCATTGCTGATTGAAGTAGAACAATATAATAGTGTGCGTTTAGACTGCTCTTTCTAAGCTTCAGCAAGGATGTGGATGATCTGTTAAGAGGATAACCTACATTATTGAGTAAAACACTTCCGCTCTCTCCAGCACTTATACAGCTGGTACTCAAGGTCATTCCTGACATACAGAGAAAGCAGGCTTGGAAAATACTTAATCTAGCCAGCTGGTATCAAAATGATTTCTTCCAGATTGTCCTAAAAGCAAGCAAAGTTTGGGGACTTTATTGTTGAAAGTGCAAAACCAACCCAAAGAGGTTTTCTGCGTTACCTGTGCCATCACTGATATTTTAATATGAAATCCTGGGAACTTTGCCATTTGGTGAAGCTCAGCTTGTCAAACACTATATAATACCAGCTTGAAAGACCAAACGACTGCCAAATTTAGCATTTTTATAACTATATATACTGAGGTGTTGAGGTGATTATGCTCATGTGGTAAGTGCTTTTCCAATGAGTTGCGCCAGTCCAAACTATAATTTAGGGCGTGGCACCCCACTTTTATTGGAAAAAAAAGAACGAAAAGTTCACAAAGACATCAGCTGCCCGTGCATTAGTTCTTCTACATCAACAGTTAACTGAAAAGGCCAAGCCGTACCGCTGCTCCCCTTACCAGTTCCTCTGACTGTGTTGCCCAGCTCTCCTGGTTCTTTCGGCTCACTCAGCCTTCTCCTGGCCTCTGGATAGGGGTTCTCCTGACACCCAGATAGGAGCTGACCAGACTCCTGGGACGAGAACTCCAGTCTCCTAGTTGGGGCACCTCTGTCCCATGGGCGAGACCTCCTGTCTCTTGACTCCTGGCTGGGACACCTCTGACTCCTGGGTGAGACCTCCTGTCTCCAATATGGGCACTGTCCCCAAACTGGGGGCCCTGAGCTATCCTCACACATGAGTATGTAATGATCCTGCACACCTGTGTACTCACACAGGCTGCAGGTATCCAGTAAAAACCAGATACAGGAGTGAAGGTTCTGTCCAACCCAAGAGACTTTGAAACCTTCAAGCTCCAGGCCCCAATCCCGGTTAACAGAATCCAGATAAAGCCAAAAACACAGCTTTCTCTGCTCAGAAACTCAGAAACGGTAGTCTGGAGCCTCACATTAAGCCTTCAAGCGAATCCTGTATTATTTTCTCATCACCCCCCCCCCCCCCACACACACACACACACACAAACACACACACACACACACCCTTTGTGGCTCTAACAGCATCCACTTGTCTAAGGAGGCTTTCCATAAGATTTTGGTAAGGTCTATTTCAGAATTCAAGTCTATTCAATCAAAGGAGCATTTGTGAGGTCAGGCTGAGAGCAAAGTGCAGTGTGGTTTGGCGGGCAGTAAACACACAGAGTCCAAGTTCGGCACTAGTGTTATATTGTAGAACAGTTCAACAGATAGGCACACCAATCCATAGCCACTGTGAACTGTGACAGTGGTCTGAAGATTTGAAGACGCCAACAGTGTCTGCAACGAGGAGCAGAGTGCCGCCTGGCCGGTCCACACCCAAAAGGGAAGGCTTCCTGGAGAGAGGTAGACATAGTCCTTGCACTTCCCCTACTCCTCTGGAAACTTTCCCTACCTCTAAGTGCTGACCCCGCCAGATGGTGAACATGTCCCTACGCTAACCACTCACATAAAGCGCCGGCTTCCTTAGAGGGGACAGGGAGGGGGCAGGACGAGTGCCGTACACACAGGAGAATTTCCTGTTTACACGGGAGCCTCTGTAATAGGAAGTGCCATCTCCTGCGCTGCTATTGGAGGACTGTTCTGTCCATCATAGGAGGCAGGACTTTATTAAAGAGGCCGCAGAGAAAACAGGAGTTTTTCCTGTATGTAATCTTTTTGCGCTCGTCCCGCCCCCTCCCTGTCCCCCTACAAGGCTGCAGATAGATGGGCATCAATCAGGCGGCACTGATGGCAATGGTGACTCTGCATTCATGGCAATGGAGTGCTGCATTCCTGGCAATGGCGGGTGCTGCATTCCTGGCAATAATGGGTGCTGCATTCATGGCAATGGTGGGTGCTGCATTCCTGACAATGGTGGGTGCTGCATTCCTGGCAATGGGGGTGCTGAATTCCTGGCAATGGGGGTGCTGCATTCCTGGCAACCGGGTTGCTGCATTCATAGCAATGGTGGGTGCTGCATTGCTGGCAATGGTGGGTGCTGCATTCCTGGCAATGGTGGGTGCTGCAATTATGGCAATGGTGGATGCAGCATTCCTGGCAATGGTGTGTGATGCATTCCTGGCAATGGGGGTGGTGCATTCCTGGCAGTGGGGGTGCTGCATTCATGGCAATGGGGGTTCTGCATTGATGGCAATGGGGGTGGTGCACTGATGGCAAAGGGGGTGCTGCATTCTTGGCAATGGGGGTGCTGCACTGATGGAAATGGGGGTTCTGCATTCATGGCAATGGGGGTGCTTCACTGATGGCAATGGTGGGGCTGCATTCATGGCAATGGTGGAGCTGCATTCATGGCAATGGTGGGGCTGCATTCATAGCAATGGGGGTGCTGCATTCCTGGTACTTGTGAGGCTGCAGATGGGCACTGACCCTTATTTTACTTCACAGTTCTTTATTTAAATTTTTTTTCCTGAAACTTCCCTCTTAAAGTGAAGGTGCCTGTTATACGCCAATAAATACAGTATATCCAAATAACATGCCCGAGCTCATCTCTTTACTCACACACAGCCACAAAGGCAAGAGAATTCCTGTTGGGCAGTGTATTAGAGCTCGAACGAACACACTTATGCTGCGTACACACGGTCGGATTTTCCCACGGGAAATGTTCGATGGGAGCTTGTTGTCGGAAATTCCGACCGTGTGTAGGCTCCATCGGACATTTTCCGTCGGAATTTCCGACAAACAAAATTTGGGATCTGGATCTCAAATTTTCCGACAACAAAATCCGTTGTCGTAAATTCCGATCGTGTGTACACAATTCCGACGCACAAAGTTCCACGCATGCTCAGAATCAAGCAGAAGAGCCACACTGGCTATTGAACTTCATTTTTCTCATGTCGTCGTACGCGTCGTACGTCACCGCGTTCTTGGCGATCGGGATTTCCGACAAGATTTGTGTGACCATGTGTATGCAAGACAAATTTGAGCCAACATCCGTCGGGAAAAAAAAACATGGATTTTGTTGTCGGAATGTGCGATCATGTGTACGCGGCATAAGACTGAATTTTATTGGGTGTCAGGCAAAATGGTCGGCCCTCGCGCATGTTCACTTCATCAAATCTGGCCCTCTTTGAAAAAAAGTTTGGCCACCCCTGCTGTATGTTGTATCATTAAGCATAGCTTTCAAAGGAAACACCTCAAAGTCAATGATTTTGGGCATAGGTAGTTTTGATGGTCAGGTGTCTAAATATTTAGGATATATAAGGTTTAAAAGGATCGGTGGAAAATATTTCTATTTCTGAGGTAGTGTCAGATCAGATAGGTTAGAGGTTTTTTTTAGATCATTTTATATCGGATAAAAGTGGAACTATGGGTGCCTGCAAAGCATATAAGCCCCAATGTTTTTAGCTGACTAATATACTCTTCTAATTTTCAGCCAGAACCTTTCTCTGTTTATCTCAGTAAAATGTTGCTCAGCGATGCTGCCATGGATATGTCAAAGGAACCCTAGGAGATAAATGCTGCCCTGCATTAACACCTGCTGGGAGCAGGTGCAAGAAGTACCTAGTTATTATTGGATGGCGAGCTAGAAAGCCACCATTATAATTACACTACATATTACTGCAAGCATTACTGCAGAGCACAAAACAATATATTAACAAATATTGCCATGCCCTGCCCTGCATATTTTTTCATGTGACCTATTTAAAGAGATAGGCCGGATTATAGTTCTGGTTAGATAATGTGAGTTATCTTACCCATGCCTCCCAACATTTTGAGATGGAAATGAGGGACACCTACCAGCAAATGTATGTAGGCATGGGACACGCCCCATGCCACACCCCCTTAAAGGAGAATTAACCCCAAAAAAGGTTAATTAAATCCACAAGGTTTTTTTTTTTTTTACCACTACTATTCCTTTATATTGGCTTTTAAAATGTACAAATGCAGCAATTTAGAATTTGGAAGAAAGGTTTAGCGCTGGGAAACACTTTTTGAAAGATAAAAAGTGCATTTTATATACAACTATATAGATCAGACCAAAATGAGGGACAAATGAGGGGGAAAGAGGGACAGAGGGACATTGCTCCAAATCAGCGACATTCCATCAAAATCAGGGTACAGTTGGGAGCTATGATCTTACTTCTCACTCTCTTGCAGCAACCTGTCTGCATCCAAGATCCCAATCCTACCATGCATGGTAACCATTACAAGGAAGCCTCAATCCCTTTTCTTAAAGAGTAACTCCACTTTTGTTTTGCAAAAATAACATCCCCCTCTGGGTGATCTATGTACATTGCAGGGATTTTAACAAATGTTGTTGTATACTCCTACCTTTTGTTATTCTGAAGAAATCCCTATGGGCAGTGGCAGCTGGTGCTCAAAATTTTTGGGGGTGGCACAAATTAAAAAAAAAAAAAAAAAAAAATTAAACGCTGCCACTGTGCCCATCAAACGCTGCCACTGTGCCCATCAATTGCAGCAACTGTGCCCATCAATTGCAGCCACTGTGCCCATCAAACACTGCCAGTGTGCCCATCAAATGCTGCCAATGTGCCCATCAAATGCTGCCAGTGTGCCTATTAAATGCTGCCAGTGAGCATATCAAATGCTGCCAGTGTGCCCTTGAATGCCGCCAGTGTGACCCCCGCCCGCTCGCTGTCTCCCTGTCTTGGTGGGGCAACGAGGGGGGTCCTTCATGCGTCTCCTGCCATCCTCATCTCCCATCCTCTCCTCCTGATAGGCGTTCAATAGCGGGGCTTGTTGTTTCAGCCAATCAGGTGACAGGTAACAGACCCAGCAGACTTGCAGAATGTTTGCAAAGAAAGTTGATCTGGGGTCATGCAATGCAGACTTGCTGCAATTGTGCAACTTGTGAAGCCTGGCAATCCTAGCAATAGCTTAGCACGTCATTTTCAAACTTGCAGCCCAATTGCTTGCTATCTGGGTGTCTAAATTGGCCTTAGTATGTATAGGTAGAGACCTTAGATTGTAAGCTTCTTGAAGGCAGGAACTGATGTGAATCTATGTAAAGTGTTGTATAAATTGTCAGTGCTATATAATTTCCTGTAATAAATGTAATAAATAAAATGTTATATTATTCTGGAGTTGTTTGGAACTGATGGGCGTTTTTTTTTTTGTCATATTTATTTTAAGGTCAGCATTTACATTTCAAGCAAAAGCTACTCAATTAGGGTAATTATTATAAGGGGATTCAATCTACTCATTAGATTGTTTTTGTTTTACATTTACATGCATGTTAGTGGAGGCACAGTTAAAGGCTGCTACGGAGTCCTTAAAGCAGAGCTCCGCCCAAAAGGGGAGGGAAAATGGGAAAAGGCTTCCTCCCCAGCTCCTATTTTTCAATTGGAGCTTTTAGGGGGGGGGGGTCTTCCAGGACAGATGACAGGTCCCAGAAGACTGCGGGATCATTCACTGTGCGCAGCGCCGGGGAGTAAGAAAACAGGGTGAAAGCGGCTGTGCCACTGGATCGGGACACAGGGGAGCGGCTGTTTATTAGAAATGTCAGCAGCTATAGTTTTTGTAGCTGCTGACTTTTAATTTTTACATAGGAGACTGGACCTCCTCTTTAAAGTGTTTGGTCACCTAAAAGTGATATATGCAGTAATAACCCCCAGCATTGGTGTCAATGGGTGTAGTAATAACATTGCTGTTAGCGGATGCAATAATAACCTGAATAGCATAGGTGTGCGCAGCCTATTGCATTAGGGTGTGCACCCCAATGCTCAAACACAAATACCTTTCTCTGCAGCCTCAGCTACACAGGAGAGTGAATGAATGGGAAGTGCTCTGTGCCGAGCAGCTTCCTGTTCCTTCACAAACTGAAGCATAGTACACACAGTTTACTACACATTTATGAATGAACACAGTGAGTGTGTTCACTGTGTACATTTAGAAAAAGAAGGGGCCAGTAAATGACATATTTACTAGCCCCTTCCCCTGCTCTCCAAATTGAAACACCCCCCGCAGCAACAAGGAGGAGAGGATGGAAGCCAGCAGCACTGCGGGGCAGGGGGCCAACATGGGGGAAGGAAGCCCAGGCACTAGGGGGAATCTGCACCACACATTGTGATTAGGGTGTGCCCAGGCACACCTGGCACACCCCCTGTGCACGCCTATGCTGAATAGAACATGAAAGACACATAGCGAAGGAGAGCAAAAAAAATCCCAAGAAATTCTTTAAGTATGTAAACAGTAAAAAAGGGAGGACAGACCATATTGGCCCCATAAAGAATGAGGAAGGACATCTGGTTACAAAGGATGGGGAGATGGCAAAGGTATTGAATTTATTCTTCTCCTCAGTCTTCACGAGTGAATCGGGGGGCTTCAGTAACCAAAACTGCAGTGTTTATCCTCATGACACAACACTTGAGAAACTTAACATTAATAAATCACCGGGACCAGATGGCTTGCATCCGAGGGTACTTAGGGAACTCAGTCAGGTGATTGCCAGACCGTTGTTCCTAATTTTTACAGACAGTCTATTGACTGGAATGGTACCAGCTGATTGGAGAAAAGCCAATGTAGCACCAATATTTAAAAAGGGCCCAAAAAACATCCCTGGGAATTACAGACCAGTTAGCCTAACATCAATAGTATGTAAACTCTTGGAGGGAATGATAAGGGACTATATACAAGATTTTAGTAATAAGAACGATATCATTAGCAGTAATCAGCATGGATTCATGAAGAATCGTTCTTGCCAAACCAATCTATTAACCTTCTATGAGGAGGTGAGTTGCCATCTAGATAAAGGAAGGCCCGTAGACGTGGTGTATCTGGATTTTGCAAAAGCATTTGACACAGTTCCCCATAAACGTTTACTGTACAAAATAAGGTCCGTTGGCATGGACCATAGGGTGAGTACATGGATTGAAAACTGGCTACAAGGGCGTGTTCAGAGGGTGGTGATAAATGGGGAGTACTCAGAATGGTCAGGGGTGGGTAGTGGGGTTCCCCAGGGTTCTGTGCTGGGACCAATCCTATTTAATTTGTTTATAAATGACCTGGAGAATGGGATAAACAGTTCAATCTCTGTATTTGCAGACGATACTAAGCTAAGCAGGGCAATAACTTCTCCGCAGGATGTGGAAACCTTGCAAAAAGACCTGAACAAATGAATGGGGTGGGCGACTACATGGCAAATGAGGTTCAATGTAGAAAAATGTAAAATAATGCATTTGGGTGGCAAAAATATGAATGCAATCTATACACTGGGGGAGAACCTCTGGGGGAATCTAGGATGGAAAAGGACCTGGGGGTCCTAGTAGATGATAGGCTCAGCAATGGCATGCAATGCCAAGCTGCTGCTAATAAAGCAAACAGAATATTGGCATGCATTAAAAGGGGGATCAACTCCAGAGATAAAACGATAATTCTCACGCTCTACAAGACTCTGGTCCGGCCGCACCTGGAGTATGCTGTCCAGTTCTGGGCACCAGTCCTCAGGAGGGATGTACTGGAAATGGAGCGAGTACAAAGAAGGGCAACAAAGCTAATAAAGGGTCTGGAGGATCTTAGTTATGAGGAAAGGTTGCGAGCGCTGAACTTATTCTCTCTGGAGAAGAGACGCTTGAGAGGGGATATGATTTCAATTTACAAATACCGTACTGGTGACCCCACAATAGGGATAAAACTTTTTCGCAGAAGAGAGTTTAATAAGACTCGTGGCTACTCATTACAATTAGAAGAAAAGAGGTTTAACCTTAAACTACGTAGAGGGTACTTTACTGTAAGAGCGGCAAGGATGTGGAATTCCCTTCCACAGGTGGTGGTCTCAGCGGGGAGCATTGATAGCTTCAAGAAACTATTAGATAATCACCTGAATGACCGCAACATACAGGGATATGTAATGTAATACTGACACATAATCACACACATAGGTTGGACTTGATGGACTTGTGTTTTTTCAACCTCACCTACTATGTAACTATGTAACCCCCAGTATTGATGTCAGTGGGTACTGTAATAACCCCCTCAGTGAGGTTTGTGGGTGTAGCAATAACCCCCAGATTTGGTGTCAGTTGTGTAGTAATAACCCACAGCATTGGAATCAGTGGGTGCAGCAATAGCCCCCAGCAATGGTGTTAATGGGTGCAGTAATAACCCCCGGCACTGGAGTCAGTGGGTTGAGCAACAACCCCCAGCAGTGCTGTCAGTTGTGCAGTAATAACCCTCAACACTGGAATCAGTGGGTGGAGCAATAACCCCCACCATTGGTGTCAATGGGTGCAGTAATAGCCCCAAGCATTGGTGTCACTGGATGTAGAAATACCCCCAGCATTGGTGTCAGTGGGTGAAGTAATAATCCCCAACATTGGTGTCAGTGGGTGAAGTAATAACCCCCAGCATTGGGGTCAGTGAATGCAGTAAAAACCCCAAGCATTGGGGTCAGTTGTGCAATAATAACCCCCAGCGTTGGTGTCAGTGGGTGCAGTGATAACCCCCAGAATTGGTGTCAGTGGTGCAGTAATAACCCCCAGCATTGGTGTCAATGGGTGTAGTAATAACATTGCTGTTAGTGGGTGCAATAATAACCCCCAGAATTGGTGTCAGTTGTGTAGTAATAACCCACAGCATTGGAATCAGTGGGTGCAGCAATAGCCCCCAGCAATGGTGTTAATGGGTGCAGTAATAACCCCCGGCACTGGAGTCAGTGGGTTAAGCAATAACCCCCAGCATTGGTGTCAGTTGTGCAGTAATAACCCTTAACACTGGAATCAGTGGGTGGAGCAATAACCCCCACCATTGGTGTCAATGGGTGCAGTAATATCCCCAAGCATTGGTGTCACTGGATGTAGAAATACCCCCAGCATTGGTGTCAGTGGGTTAAGTAATAACCCACAGCATTGCTGTCAGTGGGTGAAGTAATAACCCCCAGCATTGATGTCAGTGGATGCAGTAAAAACCCCAAGCATTGGGGTCAGTTGTGCAATAATAACCCCCAGCGTTGGTGTCAGTGGTGCAGTAATAACCCCCAGCATTGGTGTCAGTGCTGCAGTAATAACCCCCAACGTTGGTGTCAGTGGTGCAGTAATAACCCCCAGCATTGGTGTCAGTTGTGCAGTAATAACCCCCAGCGTTGGTGTCAGTGGTGCAGTAATAACCCCCAGCATTGGTGTCAGTGGTGCAGTAATAACCCCCAGCATTGGTGTCAATGGGTGTAGTAATAACATTGCTGTTAGTGGGTGCAATAATAACCCCCAGAATTGGTGTCATTTGTGTAGTAATAACCCACAGCATTGGAATCAGTGGGTGCAGCAATAGCCCCCAGCAATGGTGTTAATGGGTGCAGTAATAACCCCCGCCACTGGAGTCAGTGGGTTGAGCAATAACCCCCAGCATTGGTGTCAGTTGTGCAGTAATAACCTTCAACAGTGGAATCAGTGGGTGGAGCAATAACCCCCACCATTGGTGTCAATGGGTGCAGTAATAGCCCCAAGCATTGGTGTCACTGGATGTAGAAATACCCCCAGCATTGGTGTCAGTGGGTGAAGTAATAATCCCCAACATTGGTGTCAGTGGGTGAAGTAATAACCCCCAGCATTGGTGTCAGTGAATGCAGTAAAAACCCCAAGCATTGGGGTCAGTTGTGCAATAATAACCCCCAGCGTTGGTGTCAGTGGGTGCAGTGATAACCCCCAGAATTGGTGTCAGTGGTGCAGTAATAACCCCCAGCATTGGTGTCAATGGGTGTAGTAATAACATTGCTGTTAGTGGGTGCAATAATAACCCCCAGAATTGGTGTCAGTTGTGTAGTAATAACCCACAGCATTGGAATCAGTGGGTGCAGCAATAGCCCCCAGCAATGGTGTTAATGGGTGCAGTAATAACCCCCGGCACTGGAGTCAGTGGGTTAAGCAATAACCCCCAGCATTGGTGTCAGTTGTGCAGTAATAACCCTTAACACTGGAATCAGTGGGTGGAGCAATAACCCCCACCATTGGTGTCAATGGGTGCAGTAATATCCCCAAGCATTGGTGTCACTGGATGTAGAAATACCCCCAGCATTGGTGTCAGTGGGTTAAGTAATAACCCACAGCATTGCTGTCAGTGGGTGAAGTAATAACCCCCAGCATTGATGTCAGTGGATGCAGTAAAAACCCCAAGCATTGGGGTCAGTTGTGCAATAATAACCCCCAGCGTTGGTGTCAGTGGTGCAGTAATAACCCCCAGCATTGGTGTCAGTGCTGCAGTAATAACCCCCAACGTTGGTGTCAGTGGTGCAGTAATAACCCCCAGCATTGGTGTCAGTTGTGCAGTAATAACCCCCAGCGTTGGTGTCAGTGGTGCAGTAATAACCCCCAGCATTGGTGTCAGTGGTGCAGTAATAACCCCCAGCATTGGTGTCAATGGGTGTAGTAATAACATTGCTGTTAGTGGGTGCAATAATAACCCCCAGAATTGGTGTCATTTGTGTAGTAATAACCCACAGCATTGGAATCAGTGGGTGCAGCAATAGCCCCCAGCAATGGTGTTAATGGGTGCAGTAATAACCCCCGCCACTGGAGTCAGTGGGTTGAGCAATAACCCCCAGCATTGGTGTCAGTTGTGCAGTAATAACCTTCAACAGTGGAATCAGTGGGTGGAGCAATAACCCCCACCATTGGTGTCAATGGGTGCAGTAATAACCCCCAGCATTGGTGTCAGTGGTGCAGTAATAACCCCCAGCGTTGGTGTCAGTGGTGCAGTAATAACCCCCAGCATTGGTGTCAATGGGTGTAGTGATAACATTGCTGTTAGTGGGTGCCATAATAACCCCCAGTATTGATGTCAGTGGGTACTGTAATAACCCGCTCAGTGGGGTTTGTGGGTGTAGTAATAACCCCCAGAATTGGTGTCAGTTGTGTAGTAATAACCCACAGCATTGGAATCAGTGGGTGCAGCAATAGCCCCCAGCAATGGTGTTAATGGGTGCAGCAATAACCCCCAGCATTGGTGTCAGTTGTGCAGTAATAACCCTCAACACTGGAATCAGTGGGAGGAGCAATAACCCCCACCGTTGGTGTCAATGGGTGCAGTAATAGCCCCAAGCATTGGTGTCACTGGATGTAGAAATAGCCCAAGCATTGGTGTCAGTGGGTGAAGTAATAACCCCCAGCATTGGTGTCAGTGGGTGAAGTAATAACCCCCAGCATTGGTGTCAGTGGGTGAAGTAATAACCACCTAGCATTGGTGTCAGTGGATGCAGTAAAAACCCCAAGCATTGGGGTCAGTGGTGCAATAATAACCACCAGCGTTGGTGTCAGTGGGTGAAGTAATAACCCCCAGCATTGGTGTCAGTGGGTGAAGTAATAACCCCCAGCGTTGGTGTCAGTGGGTGAAGTAATAACCCCCAGCATTGGTGTCAGTGGATGCAGTAAAAACCTCAAGCATTGGGGTCAGTGGTGCAGTAATAACCCCCAGCATTGGTGTCAGTGGTGCAGTAATAACGCCCAGCGTTGGTGTCAGTGGGTGCAGTAATAACCCCAGCATTGCTTTTAACATGTGCAGTAATAATCTGTTCTTATGTAGAGAGACTACACAGCTTGCTAGGGGGCACCTGTAGGAATGAGGAGCAGACAACGGAGGACCACCAAAGAGGAGATGAGCCACCGCTCTGTGCAATATCATTACACAGAGCAGGTAAGTATAACTTCTTTTTTAATTTAGTAACAAATATCACTTTAAACATGATGTCCAGGCAACTAGCTTTTTTAGGGAAATAATGGCCCTTCCTTTATTAAAAATGAAAGCAGGTATCCTTTGATATTAATTATATACAATATACCGGTATATTAAATTATAATAACAAAACGCGACGGTCTGGAATATAATTGACTGGTATAAGCTACAGATTTTCTTTCATCCAGTTTTTCCAAATCGTCATTTGGGATCATTGAGCGTCTGTCTTGTATTTTTTATTTCACATATCGCTGTTCACCGGCACTTTGTATTCCTGTATAGAAGACGGAACCCATTCAAGGTGTCACCGGGTATTGACTGGAAGCTCCTGGCTGTCGGTGACGTCAAGCGGCCCCACACACACATCTGACAATGACTTTCCTCCCACTGCAGTCAGGTTTTGACGTAACCACACAGATGGATACAGGAGACAGCGGATCAAAGCTCAGGCTTGACTCAAATGCAAAAACAATATGTTTACTTTAAAAATACCGTGCGTGCTAAAATGGATGTGGAAGGGAATAATAATTTGTAATTGTGGGATTAGAAGATACGGTGTGTCACACATGTCTTAGCAGATGGTAACGTTTTATGAGTTCAAGACTGAATTTTACTACCGAGTATCAGCTCAGATCGGATGTTCCAATGGGGATTTGGCCATTTGGCCAGGGGTCTCCAAACTTTCTAAACAAAGGGCCAGTTTATTGTCCTTCAGACTTTAGGGGGGCCGGATTATGGCCATTGGCAGTAGAAAATGTCCAGGCGTCCTGTGGGAGTAAACAATATAATTACATAGAAAATACCGCGCTATAAACCAAATGAGTGAAAAAAAATATAAGATAAAAAATAAAAATAAAAATTAAAAAATAAAAATATTGAAATATTGTATTTTTGGATAGTGAAAATATTGTGAAAAAACAATAATGAGTAATAAAAACTATAAAGCAAAAGCAGCTGCTAAAAGTGAGATACACACAGAAATATTTGGAACAGTTGGTAGCAGCGCTAAAAGCAGTGATAATTGACACAAGTGCTTCAACGTAAACTGTAATGATTATCATAAAGGTACATGGTTTGTAGAAAAAACGTCCATCTATATATAAAAAATAGTGCTCAAAGTCTTAAACCAAATGTGGATAAACCTCTTATACACTGATTGAATAAATCCTCCACCGCAACCACAGTGATGACACCACACAGAATGCTCGCTTACCCCAAGGCAAGCTCTATAAGCCTGCGACCTATTACCCGACCAGGGCCTTTATCCAGGAGAAAATCAGGGGGGGCGATATTCCAGCAAGCCCTACGATAGTGGTCAGCATATGGCACAGATCTCGCCAAACACGGGTCACACGGGCAGCCAGATTAAACAGCATTCAGATGTTCCCCAGAATGAAAAGATTCAACATAGCGTAATACTGATAACCATCATTTATTAAAGAATAGAGTAACACTTACAATGTCTGGAAAGTATAAAAACAAAGCAGCCGGCCGGCTAGTGCAAACACCTGTCCTACGAACGGCACACGCGAAACGTCAGCTCCTCCCGACGCGCGTTTCGTCATATGATGACGTTGTCTGGGGCACGGGCGACGCACTGACGTGTCGCGTATAAATACATGTTGCTTTGAACCAAGCCTTGATATGGATCAGACCAGGCAATCATCTCACACTTCGCCAGTAAACCTGGCACACGCCCGGAATCACCATCTTGAGTGTTGGAAAAACAATCCAACACAGGGAACTAATCAAAAACCAAGAGGCTGGTATGGGTAAAAAGTAAACTTGAGAGAAGGATCGCTGGCACTAAATGTTTAAACATATACCAGTCATGATCAACTTCTATGCCGAAATATTATAAAATTTAGAAATTAAAAGTTAAAAATTAACCTGTATTCATCGCCCTATTGGATAGAATCCAGGTGTTCAGATAAATGGAGGACAAGAGAAACAAATTGGACCTAATAGAATTGATACTGGATTGATGATAACATATTAAATCCAAGCACTATACATATAGTTACATAGTTACATAGTAGGTGAGGTTGAAAAAAGACACAAGTCCATCAAGTCCAACCTATGTGTGTGATTATGTGTCAGTATTACATTACATATCCCTGTATATTGCGGTCATTCAGGTGATTATCTAATAGTTTCTTGAAGCTATCAATGCTCCCCGCTGAGACCACCACCTGTGGAAGGGAATTCCACATCCTTGCCGCTCTTACAGTAAAGAACCCTCTACGTAGTTTAAGGTTAAACCTCTTTTCTTCTAATTGTAATGAGTGGCCACGAGTCTTATTAAACTCTCTTCTGCGAAAAAGTTTTATCCCTATTGTGGGGTCACCAGTACGGTATTTGTAAATTGAAATCATATCCCCTCTCAAGCGTCTCTTCTCCAGAGAGAATAAGTTCAGTGCTCGCAACCTTTCCTCATAACTAAGATCCTCCAGACCCTTTATTAGCTTTGTTGCCCTTCTTTGTACTCGCTCCATTTCCAGCACATCCTTCCTGAGGACTGGTGCCCAGAACTGGACAGCATACTCCAGGTGCGGGCGGACCAGAGTCTTGTAGAGCGGGAGAATTATCGTTTTATCTCTGCAGTTGATCCCCCTTTTAATGCATGCCAATATTCTGTTTGCTTTATTAGCAGCAGCTTGGCATTGCATGCCATTGCTGAGCCTATCATCCACTAGGACCCCCAAGTCCTTTTCCATCCTAGATTCCCCCAGAGGTTCACCCCCCAGTGTATAGATTGCATTCATATTTTTGACACCCAAATGCATTATTTTACATTTTTCTACATTGAACCTCATTTTCCATGTAGTTGTCCACCCCATTAATTTGTTCAGGTCTTTTTGCAAGATTTCCACATCCTGCGGAGAAGTTATTGCCATGCTTAGCTTAGTATCGTCTGCAAATACAGAGATGGAACTGTTTATCCCATCCTCCAGATCGTTTATGAACAAATTAAATAGGATTGGTCCCAGCACAGAACCCTGGGGAACCCCACTACCCACCCCTGACCATTCTGAGTACTCCCCATTTATCACCACCCTCTGAACTCGCCCTTGTAGCCAGTTTTCAATCCATGTACTCACCCTATGGTCCATGCCAACGCACCTTATTTTGTACAGTAAACGTTTATGGGGACATGCTTGGGTAATTAGAATTAGTTGAGATAAAAATGAGTACCATATGTTTGGTGTCAGTGGGAGGACTGGTGCCCCATTAATGGTGTCAAAGGAAGTAATTGGGCCCTTTTGATGGTGTCAGTTGGAGGAATAGTGCCCCATTGTTAGTGTCAGCAACAAGAATGAATCCCCATTGTTTTGTCAGTGGATGAAATAGTGAATAAGACAAAGAAATGGTCGCACTCTGAGACTCCAAAACTTGCTTGATGTTACCTTTTTTGTCACAAGTTTGTCAGACAAACACAGGAAAAGCATTTGACGCGTTTCATAAGTGATAGCTTGCTTGTTCACATATGTACATATGTAGCTCAGGAGCTGGACTACAGAAATATGGAGAAGCAGACATTTCTCTCTTTACAATTACTTTACTTTCACTTTCTGCTGTTATGCTAAATGCTGTGCTGTAGCAGGGAAAGCCTATGGACCCCTGAGGATCATGGGGAATTGTAATCCGAAACATCAATCACAGAATGGGACTTATGGAACTCTACAATACAGTTCCCATAGTACATTGAGAAGGAAGGGGAGTCATGGAACAGCTTTTATCAGACAGCACTGGAAACCTCTTATGCCCCGTACACATGATCGGACAAAAACGTGAAATTTTGTTCGAAGGATGTTGGCTCCAACTTGTCTTGCATACACACGGTCACACAAATGTTGGCCAACAATTACGAACGTAGTGACGTACAAGATGTACGGCGAGCCGATAAAAAGGAAGTTCAATGGTCAGCACTGATTCCAAGCATGCGTGTTTGCACTTTGGACTTTTGTCCGATGGACTTGTGTACACACGCTCGGAAAATCCAACAACACACATTTGTTGGCGGAAAATTTGAGAACCTAGCCAACATTCAGCGGAAAGTCGACAACAAATGTTCGATGGAGCATACACACGGTCGGACTTTCCGCCAACAAGCTCACATCCGACATTTGTTGACGGAAAATCTGACCATGTGTAAGGGGCATTAACTTTGCAGTGCGGGAGCCGAGATGTGTACATCCGTCCTGGTGCGCATGGATCATCCAGTGATCAGATCCAAAGACTGAGACTTGAGGGTGGAGACACCCCGAGCAGCACAGCACAGACCACAGCGATCACATCTGCAGTGTTGCTGCAGGGAGAGCAGAGCATCTTCTCACCCTCTGCTTCCCACCACTGATCACTGGAGGCATTTTGTGGAGAGTCTGAGGGGGCCCCCTTCTATGGTCAGAGTTCATAGCTGGACCACAGGGACTGGTGAGAGGGCTAACTGCCCATTGTTCGCCCTGCTAGTAGGAACTGAGTTACTGGAGGCAGGACATTAAGTATACTGCACCTTTTCCTCACCTGTACCACACCAATACTGCACTTTTACTGCATCTTTACCACACTTATGCTGCATGCTGGTTTATTAAAACTGTCATTAAGTGCACCAACGCTTCTTAAATGGCCCCAACGATTGATATACAAGCCATGTCTTGGTATACAAGTAGCGTCAAGTCACAACCGAATATAAAAGAGAAGAGAGGCGCCTCTAAGTGTAGCAATATGGATACATTTAACCAGTTGCCCCCCGCCCACCGTCATGTGACGGTGGGGTGGGGCGGTGCGGCTCTCGTTCTGGGCCAACATCATATGACGTCGGCCCATTCAAACAGCATGAATGTTGGGCCTCTGTATGTGGCCAGGCTGTGTAAAAGTCTCACACATGTGGTATCGCTATACTCAGGAGTAGGAGAATCTATTTTGGGGTGCAATTTTTGCTATGTACGTGCTATGTGTTAGAAATATCTTACAAATGGAAAACTTTGTGTAAAAAAAATGCGTTTTCATTTTTTCCCCACATTTTCCAAAAAAATGAACCGTTCAAAAGACTCATTATGCCTCATAGATTATATGTTGGGGTGTTTGCTTTCCAAAATAGGGGTCATTTTGTGGGTGTTTCCATTGTCCTGGTGCTCCAGGGCCTTCAAACCTGCGATAGGTCATGAAATTATATGTGTAATTTATGACCCTAGAACACCTGATGGTGTTCCCTGCATGTGGCCAGGCTGTGAAAAAGTATCACACATGTGGTATTGCCATACTCAGGATGAGTAGCAGAATGTGTTTTGGGGTGTAATTGCAAGTATGCATATGCAGTGTAAGAGAAATAACCTGTTAATATAAAAATTTCGTAAAAAAACAAAAACAAAAAAAAACAACAAATCTTTATTTTGCAAAGAATTGTGGGAAAAAATTACAACTTCAACTTACTAAATACCTTGGCATGTCTATTTTCCAAAAAGCGGTCATTTGCCGGGTATTTGTACTTTCTTGGCTTGTTAGTGTCTCAAGAAATGAGATAGGCCTTCAGTACATCAGGTGTGATCAATTTTCAATGATTGGCGCTATAAGTAGAAATTGAATAGCTAAATAAAGTCACGAAAATTCTCGTACGACAGAAAAAAAATCGGAAGTGATGTCATGTGTTGTAATGTATTTGTATTGAATTTTCGGACAACAACTATACTGACTAACCAAAAATTGTACAATCTGAAATCGTATGAGGAAAATTTTCGTGCATGCCCGATCGAATAAGATCAGATGAGTGGTCATGATCGGCTGTCGAAAGTAGTGTACACGCGATCCGAAAATCGGACGATTCTTCCTCGGACGACCGTTTTCGCATGATATTCGGATCGTGTGTACGGGCCATAAGAGCCCTTTCACACTTGGGCGGGTGTCGGCGGTAAAGTGGTGCTACTTTTAGCGCCACTTTTCCGTTGTTTTAGCGGCTCTATTCGGCCGCTAGTGGGGCGGTTTTAAAACTGCCCACAAAGGGTTAAAACCGCCCGCAAAGCGCCGCTGCATCTGCATTTTGGCGGAGCTGCCCTATTGTTTTTATTGGGCAAGAGCGCTTTAGGAGCAGTGTATACACCGCTTCTACATCGCTCCAAAGATGCGGCTTGCAGGACTATTTTTAGACCCCTCTCACACTGAGGCGCTTTGCAGGCGCTATAGCGTTCAAAATAGGGCCTGCAAAGCGCCCTGAAACAGAGGCTCCATTCACTCCAGTGTGAAAGCCCGGGGGCTTTCACACTGGGGTGGTGGCTGGCAGGGCGTCAGAAAAAGTCCTGCCAGCAGCTTCTTTGGAGCGCATTAGGAGCGGTGAACTCACCGCTCCTAAAAGGCCCCTGCCCGTTGAAGACAATGGGGCAGCGCTGCTATACCGCCGGCAAAGCGCCGCTGCAGCGGCGTTTTGCGGGCGGATTCAACCCCTTTTCGGCCGCTAGCGAGCGTTAAAACCGCCCCGCTAGCGGGCGAATAGCCCCGCTAAAGTGACAGTAGAGCGGCGCTAAAACGCCCAGGGCGGCTCAGTGTAAAAGGGGTCTTACCGTCCTGCAAGCGCACCGCTCCAGTGTGAAAGCCCTATTTTTAGCGCTGTAGCGCCTGTAAAGTGCCTCAGTGTGAAAGGGCTCCAAGGCTCCTTTCACACTGAGGTGCTTCTAAACTGCCAGTAAAACACTGAGCGCTTTTGAAGAGCTTTTAATTAATTTCAATGGAGAGGGGCGTTTTTTCACTGCCCTAGTGTGAAAGCATTCATTGATTTTAATGGAAATAGGTTTTCGTGAGCTTTGCAGGTGCTTTTTTAACGTGATAGCGCCTGAAAAGCGCCTCATTGTGAAAAGGGTCTAAATAATTGTAATGGAAATTTGTAAGTTCTGTATATAATTGTATTCTATTTTGTATGTATTGCACACTGCCCTCACTGTGCACACAGCACTAATAATGTTTTCAGTACATGTTTACATTCTTTCGAGTCCTGATTAGAATTAGCCTGCCTATGTAACGCCCCTTGTTACCATACAAGTACAATTGTAATATTAATGTGATACCTACGTAATCATGTGTATAAAAACCTTCACTCATAATAAAGCAGAACAGGTATTTGGAAAGATGCAGAGTGTATCTTTTGTGTCTGTTCCCTACTGCAGTAGTTATTATTAATTTGGAACCACTAATCAATATGAGGATAGGAGTTGCCTATCAACAAATTGTCCAAGTCAATAAAATACAATGATTTTGGGTTATTTTTACCAAAGATATGTAGCCGTATATATTTTGGCCAAGATTTATGAAGAAAAATTACTGATTTTCGGTCTTTTTTTTATTTATAGCACAAAAAATAAAAAAACCCACTAGTGATCAAATACCACCAAAATAAAGCACTATTTGTGTGAAAAAAAAGATGCACATTTTATTTGGGTACAGTGTTGCATGGCTGAGTACCGTATATACTCGAGTATACCCGAAAATACTCGGGTACCCGAAAATAAGCCGAGGCACCTAATTTTACCACAAAAAACTGGGAAAACTTACTGACTCGAGTATAAGCCTAGGGTGGGAAATGCAGCAGCTACTGGGTAAACAATGCCCATCTGCAGCCTCACTGTGCCCATCTGCAGCCTCACTGTGCCCATCTGCAGCCTCGCTGTGCCCACCTGTATCATCAGTGCCCATCTGCAGCCTCACTGTGCCCATTTGCAGCCTCACTGTGCCCATCTGCAGCCGTACCTTTGATAACCTTTGTCTCCCGCTGCGTCATGCAGTCTGTTCGGCGGACGTCCACTGTAACACAGCCCCGTCTCCTCCTCATCCGTGATAGATGGAACACTGATTCAGTTTACCAGCATTGTATCAGTGTTCCGTCTATCACGGACGAGGGGGAGGCGGGGCTTTGTTACAGTGAACAGCCATCGTCGCCGGGCCAGTAGGAGAGAGGAGCGGGGCCTCGCGCATGCGCAATAGGGTTACCGGCATGAAGCTGTAAGGCTACACTGCCGGGTTCCCTTACCCGCAATGGCAGCGGCAGCACCCGATAACTGATGGAAACATCAGCTGCGGTAATGACAGCGCTGGACTCCAGGACAGGTAAGTGTCCTATTATTAAAAGCCAGCAGCTGCAGTATGTGTAGCTGCTGGCTTTTAATTATCATTTTATTTTTTCGGGCATACCTCCGCTTTAATATGGATTCATTCAAAATCAGCTTGTTACCATTTTATCCTCTTTTTGTGTGCAATATTTATTCCTTTATTAAACAACAATGTTGGAAACTAGTTATTCATTGGTTGTAGGTGCCTCATTTAAAGTCCCAGGACAAATAAATTGGTTGTATGTGGACTTGTTATTACGATGTCAATGTATCCACCCGCCGGCCGTCAAATGACGGCTGGAAGGCGCAGCTCTCGTTCTGGGTGGACGACATATGATGGCCCTCCAGAACGACCGCTCTTGCACGCCCCCGGGGACGAGCGGCAGTCGCGCCGTGTTGCTAGGACACGGCGTGACCAATCTGTGTAAAGAGCCGCGGCTCTTTAACCATGTGAACGGCTGTGTCCAATCACAGCCAGTCACATGTAAACATGGAGATGCCGGTAATCGGCGCTCTTCACCTCACACTGACAGAGTGTGAGGAGAGGAGATCCGATCAGCTGCATCTCCTCACAGAGGACATCTAGGGATGTCATCAGGGCACTGATCATCAGTGCCTGATTACAATTAAGTGCCAGGAATGCCAGAAATGTATGCCCACCACTGCCAGCAATCAGTGCCAACCAGTGCCCACAATTGGCACCAATCAGTGCCCACAATCAGTGGCCATCAGTAATGCCAGTCAGTGCTGGCTATCAGTGCTGCCCATCAATGCCCATCATTGGTCATCACCGCTGCCCATAAATGCCACCCATCAATGCCCATCAGTGACACCCACCAGTGCCGCCTATCTGTGCCCAGTGCCACCTATCTGTGCCCACCAGTGCCGCCTATATGTGCCCAGTGCCACCCATCAGTGCTGCCTATCAGTGTTCATCAGTGCCACCTATCAGTGCCCATAAGCACGACATATTCGTGTCTCCTCATCAGTGTCACCTAATCAGTGCCCATAAGTGCCGCCTCATCAGTGCCCATCAGTGCTGCATCATCAGCGCCCATCAGTGAAGGAGGAAAATTACTTATTTACAAAATTTACTGACAGAAACTAAGAAATACTTTTTTTTTCTCAAAATTTTTTGTCTTTTTTTTTTTTTTTTTTTTTAGGAAAAAATAGAAAAATCCAGTAGTGATTAAATACCACCAAAAGAAAGCTCTATTTGTGTGAAGAAAATGATAAAAATTTCACATGGTTACAGTGTAGCATGACCGCGCAATTGTCATTCAAAGTGTGGCAGCGATGATGCTTTTTTTTAGCGTGAAAGCGCCAGAAAAGCGCCTCACGGATTTTGGGTTGTTATTACCGAAGATATGTAGCCGTATATATTTTGGCCAAACAGTATGAAGAAAAATTACTAATTTGCTACATTTTATGACAGAAACAAAGAAAAGGCCATTTTTTCACAAAATTTTCTGTCTTTTTTTATTTAAAGCACAAAAAATAAAAAACCCAGGAGTGATTAAATACCACCAAAATGACCGCGCAATTGTCATTCAAAGTGTGACAGCGATGAAAGATGAAAAATGGCCTGGGCAGAAGGGGGTGTAAGTGCCCTGTATTGAGATGGTTAAAAGTTAACCTACTGGCGCAAAAACTTGTAATGAAATGTTTTTATTGAAGTATATCCATCAATAGCCTCAAGGAATACAAATCTACTTTGTGTGCGCCTAATGTCTTTACAATCCCGGTTTATTGCCTTGTAAAAGTAGCAGTGACATCATCACTGTGCTGTACATTTGCAGAGACCAGAGCTATGGGAGGGGCCCAGCAGGCCTACTCACTGCATAAAACTACAAGAGGGGGCGGAGACAAGACCAGTCATCCTGCACACAGAGAGAGAGCAGCAGTGAGCGGTCTTTATTACAGGAAGCTCCTGCGCAGAGGCAAAGTTTCATGCTGGATTACTGAGGAGATCTGGGCGAAATACACAAAGCACACCAAGATTCAAGAATACACATGACACTTGTATTTAGACAATATATTATTATCCTGGAGTTCAGCTTTCCACTTGCCGACCGTATGACGTCCATGGACGTCCTGGGTTTGTGGGTGTATATCTGAATGATGCCTGCAGCTAGAGACATCATTCAGATATTGCCGTTTTCAGCCGGCGATTCCCTACACCATAAGGATGATCATAGCGGCGGGTCAGCCGCTTGATCGTTCTTACAGGCAGCGAGAGGGGACGTCCCCCCCTCCCGCCGCCCTCCGTTGCTTCTTCCGACTCACCTCAGCGATTGGTGAATCGGAGAGCGGACCTGCCGGCCCCGGATGTTGACCATGGAGATTTCCGGCGGACCAGATGGTCGCCGGAGTCTCTATGATCGTCGGAGGCCGGGCGTGATGTTATGACGTCACGCCCGGCCTCTGCATTCAAAAAAACGGCGCCGCTTCGGCTGGGAAACGGTAATCGTTTTATTTTTTTTTTATTTCAGGCTTCCCAGCCTAGAGGTGAGATGTGGGGTCTTATTGACCCCATATCTCACTGTAAAGAGGTCCTGTCATGCCATATTCCTATTACAAGGGATCTTTACATTCCTTGTAATAGGAATAAAAGTGATCAAATTTTTTTTTTTTTTTTTTTTAAAGTGTCAAATTAAAGTTTTTTAAGTAAAATTAACAATAAAAAAAAAAAAGTTTTTAAAGTGCTCCTGTCCCCGTGTGCTCGCACGCAGAAGCGAACGCATACGTAAGTCCCGCCCACATATGAAAACGGTGTTAAAACCACAGATGTGAGGTGTCGCCGCGAACGTTAGAGTTAGAGCAATAAATCTAGCCCTAGACCTCCTCTGTAACTCAAAACATGTAAGCAGTAAAAAATTTTAAAGCATCGCCTATGGGGATTTTTCAGTGCCGAAGTTTGGCGCCATTCCACGAGCGTGTGCAGTTTTGAAGCATGACATGTTAGGTTTCTATTTACTCGGCGCAACTTCATCTTTCACATTATGCAAAAAAATTGGGCTAACTTTACTGTTTTGTTTTTTTTTTTTAAAGCATGAAACTGTTTTTTTTCCAAAAAAAATTGTTTGAAAAATTGCTGCGCAAATACCGTGCGAGATAAAAAAGTTGCAATGACCGCCATTGTATTCTCTAGGGTCTCTGCTAAAAAAAACATATATAATGTTTGGGGGTTCTGTGTAATTTTCTAGCAAAAAAATGATGATTTTTACATGTAGGAGCAAAGTGTCAGAATTGGCCGGGTTGGTAAGTGGTTATTAAGCTGCTTTTAATTATAACTGTTGCTGTATACTGTGACATGTCAGCAAACTATTCATTCAGACTTCTAAAGTAACTTGTAAAGTAACTGTCCATTTTAAGACTCAACCTAACACCTAACTGTTTTGTAAATTGTTGGCAAGATGCTAAGTGACATGATAATTACTGAAAGCGATCTCTGGCTGGTCATATGCTAAATTTACTTTACTCACATGAGGATTAGTTATTAATGCATTAGCCAGTAGCACTTTAAACAATTCTACAACGAATGGAAAATGCATGAAATTTGCATCGAGCAAAAGCTAGTATAGACAGTACTGCATACAACCTCCGTGACTCATACCTTATACACACTAACTACTGCATACATGAATATTAATAAAGATCAAATGGACTTGCTGAGTAATTACACAGATGCACTCCAGCAGCAAAATCAAGATCTGTTTGCAATCTATTCCCTGCAGTTTTGGAATTATCGATTAATTACAACGAAAACTTACAAAAGATACATTGGATCTTACAGATAAAAATGGCAAGTTTATGCACAAAGGCTTTCTTCACATCTGACAACAATGTAATAGTACCAATGCGCAAAACCAAATAGGAAGAAATCTAGGTGAATTAGGTGAATAGCTGCCAACATCAAAAGGTGCTCTCACACTGCACACAATAATATATAACTACAAGGTGCAATAATCAAAGTGCAATATTCAAAAGTGCAGTAATCAGAAGAAATTCATAACAAATCTTTTATATAACTGTTGAAAAGAAAACATAGTAACTTACAGTTTAAAAAATGATGCAAACAGCGTGACAATGGGACTTCCGGTCTCGGCCAAGACAGGAAGTGACGACACCCGACTCCTCGCTGACGCGTTGAGTCACTGAACATGTGACTTCATCAAAGGGTAACCCTTTGATGAAGTCACGTCTTCAGGAACGCAACGCGTCAGCGAGGAGCCGGGTGTGGTAACTTCTGGTCACGGCCGAGACCAGAAGTCTCATTGTCACGCTGTTTGCATCATTTTTTTAAACTGTAAGTTACTATGTGTGTTTTACATTAAAATGTTTTTGGATTACTGCACTATGGAGCCCACCTTCTCTGATTTTATGTAAAGTTTATTCCATGAGTCACGGAAGTGATTCCTATTTATTAACGGTCTGTGGATACCTCTGGAAATCAACCGTCTGCTGGGGAATCAGTGTCCCATTGATACAAGAGGCTTCCTAGACCCGTGGGGGTCGCCGTATGAGGTGAGAGGCTGGGGCAAACTATTGTTACACAACGGATGGTGACTCTAGGATGAATTGGATGTCTTCCTTTCTTTCCTGCACAAAGCAATTTATATATATCTTTATTCACTACGCTTGATTGGACACTATTGAGCGGATGGTGACAACACGGATGAATTTGATGTTTCCTGTTTATTCCACACAAGCACTTTTTAAAAAAATTTTGAGAAGTAAGGGCCCATTCACACTGGGGCGGTTTGCAGGCGCTATTGCTCTAATAATAGCGCCTGCAAACCGACCCGAAAGTGCCGCTGCTTTGTCTCCAGTGTGAAGGCCCTTGGGGACGGGAAAAAAAGTCCTGCTAGCAGCATCTTCAGAGAGGTGTGTATACTGCTCCTTCACCGCTCCTGCCCATTGAAATCAGTGGGACAGCACGGCTATACCGCCGGCAAACTTTGCGGTGGTTTTTAACCCTTTCTCGGCCGCTAGTGGGGGGCAAAACCGCCCCGCTAGCGGCCGAATACTGACGGTAAAGCACCGCTTACAATAGCGGCTCTTTCCCGCCGACGCCGCCCCCGCCCCAGTGTGAAAGGGCCCTAACTGTTTTTTCTTCACTCTTTGATCCGACATTTTGCTTGATTTACTTATCATTATCCTGATGCACCCTGTATTTTTTTGGAACTTTTTTCAACAGTTATATATAAGATTTGTTATGAATTTCTTCTGATCACTGCACTTTTGAATATTGCACTTTGAATATTGTACCTTGTAATTATATATTATTGTTTATATTGAATATGCGCCACATTATTTTTCTTTCTTCACATCTGGTATTTTCATAAATGTATCTGCTAGGAGAGGAGAAGGTGTTGTCCCCTCTTCTAAATCATTTCGCTTTGCATACTTACCTATATCTGCAGAAGGAAGAGAGAAACCGTGCCCTCCTCTGAATCATTCCGTTTTGTGTAATTACCTGTATCTGTAGAAGGAAGGTCATGATTGTGCCCTCCTATGACTCATCCAGTTTTGTGGACTTACCTGTATTTGCAAAAGGAAGGAGGGCATTGTGCCTTGCTCTTGTGGGGAGGTGCAGTGTGGTGCGGCGGTAGTGAACACGCACAGTCCAGTTGCAGAAGCAGAACTGTATTAACGTTAAAGTTCAACAGAGCACAACTGCCCAGCGGGAGGGCAATCTGACCATGCACACTCTGGGCCAGTTCACACCACATGCAGTCCAGTGCATTTTTTTTTTTCTCAAAAAAGCATGGAAAGTAGGTCATATGCTTTCCATTGGCATAGTTTACACCAGTGTGGTCAGTTCCAGTGCGTTCCAGTTCCAGAAAAAAAAAAGTAGAAAATGCTGCATTTTTCCTGCACTAGACTGTACTGGAACATGGTAAAACGCAAAAAAAAAAAAAAAGGACTGGACCCTAGTACAGTGAAAAAACAGACAGGAAAAAAGAATCTGAAATGCACCCGGAAACGAGAAAAGCACCGGACACCAGTACAGTAAAAAAAAAAAACAGGAAAAAAGAAAAAAAGAATCTGAAATGCATCCGGAAACGCATCAAGAATGCATCGGAGCATGCCAAAAAGGTGCATGCAGAAACGCATCCGGAACAGATATGGAGTGTGTTTTTGTAGAATGAACCATCCCTCACTGGTTCACTCCACAAAATGTTGCAGCGAAGAGTGAAACATAAGATCTTCGGTGCACCGACAGTGTGTGTCTCGAGGGATGGAATGCGTCCTGGCCGGTCCAAGCCCAAACAGGGAGGCTTCAGGGAAGGATGGCGTGTCCCTGCAATGCAATTTCCCTACTCATCTGGAACCTCTCTCTCCCTGCCACTAATGCCGTCCCTGATGGACGGGTGGTCTGTCCCTACAGTGCACACCAAGCCTGGGAGCCAGGGTAACAAATACTGACACAAGGTGGCTGCCAGAGTCACATGGGGTGGCAGCATCCAAATAGCTCCTATGGCCCAGGAAACCATAGAGGAACCTTGTTCCTATTGAATTCCCTTCTCTGTGGTTGAGTGCCATCTGCAGTAGAGAAAGTAGACTGCACTTGCCTACACTCAGACTAGGGTTGACACCTCTTCCCTTTAAAACCGAACACATATTAAGTACACAGGTTTTGTGGCTGATTAAGGTGGTAATTAAACTCACTTGGTGTCTTATCTGAATTAATTTAGCCTCAGAACCTGTGTAATTCATATGTGTTTGGGTTTAAAGGGATGAGGTGGCAACCCTAACTCAGACTCATCCACTTTTGTTTGCTTACCTGTCTGTGTAGAAGGAAGGGAAGAATTGTGCCCTCCTCTGAATCATTCAGTTGTATGTAATTACCTGTATCTGCAAAAGGAAGGAGGGGATTGGGCCCTCTTCTGACTCATTCAATTTTGTGTACTTACCTGTAATCTGTAAAAGGAAGGAGGGGATTGTGCCCTCCTCTGTGTCACAGTCTGCAGTGAGGCTCGAAGGCCAGTAGTTATATCAGTGGAGCAGCACCCAATGACAGGTGGAGCACTAAGAGTGGAAGGCACCCCTTATTGGACCCCGACATTACAAGGGTCATACCTAGGAGCTGGAGAGAGCACAATAATCTGGCAAACAGGAAGTGCAGCGACATTAAATCAGGAAGTTCATGGGAGGAGCAAAAATATCAAGGTTCATGCAAAAACAAGGTAAACGGCACGATTGTCTAACAGGTCCAAAGGGAGCTGTCCAGCATCTCCTGGTGGCTCGGCAAGAAGACTCATACAGTTTTGTGTACTTACCTGTATCTGTAGAAAGAAAGGAAGAATTGTGCCCTCCTCTGATTCATTCAGTTTTGCATATTTACTTGTATCTGTAGAAAGAAGGGAGGAATTGTGTCTTCATCTGGCTCATTAATTTTGCGAATTTACCTGTATCTGCAAAAAGAAGAAGGGGGTTCCCTCCTCTGATTCATCTAGTTTTGCATGTTTTAGTTTGGGTAGCAGTCCACAGCTGCTATATAGCATAAAGATTTTATAACCATTATACTTGTTGGGCTTTTAATTCTTTTTTGTTCTCATTTATGTACAGTGTAAGCTTCATGTAACTAAAATTCTCTCTGAAGAAGAGGCCAAACATATTGGAGCAAGAGCATCCAAGTGAAGCCATTTTTTGACCGTAAGAATTACTGGTACTTAAATGTTGTGATGGTTTTAATGTGGAGCTTGTTTTTTATGGAAAAATACAATTGTTACCATTTTAATAATGGTATTGTCTGTATCTTCTCAGGTGGAAACGAAGCCTACGTGTAACAGAGGAAAAAATTGAGGCACAAAGTCCTTGCAACCATATCGGTTTAGGTGTCACAGCCTGTGAGCGGTATACGGGTATGAACCTGTAGAGCTCCAAGGAGGTCCTCTAAAGTGCAAGTAAGGGAGGGAGCCAGCCACCCAAGCTGTATGGGAGTGGCGGGGACTGTTAGGAACGTCCGCCATTAGTCCCGTAGTCACATACCTCACAGTAGCTGGAGTAGAATAAGCATCATCTAGAATTCCTGAGCATGTTCTTCGGAGTGGGCACGCGATCTCCTCCAGGGCATCTGCTGGCATGCTTGAGGGAAACTCCGGAGACCCGGAAGGCCGGGGCACCCTCCGTGCGTGGTATAATCTGGAGCCAATTTGGGATCTGGATGGGTTCCACATTGAGGAAGGCAAATAATTCCGGTAGGTCAGCAGGGGTACGGAGGGTAAAAGAAGAGGAGGCTCTCCGAAGGTGGCCACCAGCAGGTAGCCCAATCTGTAGGTGCAGCCACGGTCCCTAGCCAGGTCAAGGACAGGGCGCAAACAGGCCCTGCACTGAAGTGTTGCCCTAGAAAGGTCTGGGAGAATTTTGATGGGGGCACCGTCAAAGTCGGTCTCACCAGCTTCCCAGTCCACACGGAGGATCAGTTGCTTTTGTGGGTAACAATGAAGGCGGCACACCACATCCTGGGGCCTTTCAGGTTCGTTAGATCTAGGGGCCATGGCCCTATCTAACTCCACAGTGAGCTGAGGGGACTTGAGGACTTTCTGAAAGATGGCACTCACCGTGGCAGGAAGGTCTTCGGTGCCTGTAGCCTCTGGCAGATCCCGCAACCGCAAGTTGTTTCTGCAGGTTCTATCTTCCAGGTGGAGTTAAAGGTCGACCGCTGTGCCTGCCTGGGAAGTGTGGGAGCGTTCTAGGGCCGCCACAGGATGCTCCAGGGAGGATATTGATGCCTCCCCTGTGTCCACCCTCTCCGAGAGCGAGTGGACGTCCGCTGTCACCATCTGGATGTCCCGGCGTTGCGTCTCCTCCACTCTGTAGAGCAAGGCCTCAATGTCCTGTCTTGTGGGCAGGGCCTGCAAGAGTGCCCAGATATCTCCATCTAGGCGGCTTGTGTCCCCCCTTGGTGAGGAGTTAGCCATCTCCGATGGGTCTGGATGGAAGGGTGCAGGGGTCTCTGGTAAAGAGTCTGAGATGGAGGAGGAAGTAGGAGATGCAGCTGGGTCTGGTGTGGTCTGGGTGCTTCGGCCTGAGCCACGAGGTGCCGCCACTATGGCGCCTGGAGAGATGCGGTGTGCGTGCTGAAAATAATACTGTATATCCCCCTGGGAGTTGCGGGATCGGGCTGCACGGGCTGACGATCTGGTCCTGTACTTTCTCGCCGTTAGCATGCCGGTGTAACAGGTGTTGGATGTCGGCACTGTGTCGGGATAGGCAGGGGAGGCCCAGAGCTCACAGAAGACATGTCCTCACATCGCCATTTCCAAGCCACGTCCCTCCATTTTTGTTGTTTTATAGTATTCTGTTACATGTCTTTGGTAAAGAAAATTCCCAAAAAGTGAATAATAATTGGTTTGTGTGAAAGTTACGGTGTCTACAAACTATAGGATATACAGTATATCTGAAAATTGATCAATCCCGATGTACTGATGGCCTATCTCATTTCTTGAGGCCTCAAAATGCCGGGACAGTACAAATACCCCCCCAAATTACCCCATTTTTGGAAAGTAGGCAGTCCAAAGTATTAGTAAGAGGGGTGGCAAGTTTTTTAAAGTTTTTTTTTGTCAAAATGTCTTGGGAAATTAAATGTTTTTTTTAACAATTTTTTTTGTACATATCGTCATCATATGATTGGTGTGGCGGTGATCAGGGACACTGACTGGTGACAGTATGTAAAAAAAAATATATATATTTTTTTTACATTCTGTAATCAGAGTAGCTCAGTGTCACCATGTGGGAGGGTGATCAGGATTTCTTTTTTTTTTTTTACACTGTTACTGCTTATAAAGTGATGATCCCTGTATAGACAATGGTTTTAGCTGTCATGACTGGGTTTCCCATTCATGAACTGCTTGCTTATGGCTGTGATCTGTGATTGGCTACAGCTAATCATATGGTACAGGTAGCCAGGTACCATGTGAATGCTGTTGGCCAACCACAGATCACAACAGTAAGCAAGCTGTTAATGAATGGAAAGCACATATATCTGTAGCGTTTACCTGTCTCTCTCCGAAGCGCTGAGTGTCATTTCCCCTCTGGTGATGAAATATAAAAGTGAGATAAAATGGTTCACAACAGGGCTCTGCATCGTTCCTTCGTTCATGTGCTGTCTGTGGAGGGGGTGTATTCCTTTCCTTCAATCAACACTCACACACTATGCTGGAGCGCTAACTGCAGCTCTCCACCCCCTCCTCCTAGCTATTGACAGATGAAGAATTTTATCTAAATTCAGCACTTTTGAAGGAATGTAAAAAGGAGAAGACTTGAAGCAGATAAACATGGACAACTTATGCAGGAGGATTGGTTTCATCTCTGTTTATCGCCTGGGGCTATTCACTTCACTGGGTATATGTGAGAGTTTAAACCATAACCATGAGCAACAATAACCATAAGTAACCATAAGCAGTACATTCTGTTTTCTAAGTTTCAGGTTGCAGATAGCTTCTGAGGAAAACCCCTTAAAGTGATACTAAAGTCTCAATTGTTTTTGTTTAAAAATACCAAACATGTTATACTTACCTGCTCTGTTGCAGTTGGTTTTGCACAGAGTAGCCCGGATCCTCCTCTTCTCGGGTCCCTCTTTGCTGCTCCTGGCCCCTCCCACCTGCTGAGTACCCCCACAGCAAGCAGCTTGATATGGGGGCACCTGAGCCAAGCTCCTGCTCTGTATGTCCATTCAGACACAGAGCCACGGCCCGGCCCTGTCCCCTATCTCTCCTCATTGGCTCACTGACTTTGATTGGCAGCAGTAGGAGCAAAAGGCGCTTCGCTGCTGTCTCAGCCAATGAGGAGGGAGAGTTTCGGGAAGCCGAGTCTCTAATGCACATCGTTGGATCGAGATGAGGCTTGGGTCAATATTAGGGGGGCTGCTGCACACAGAAGGCTTTTTAAAAGCGTTCGTTAAAGGAGAAGTCCAGCCTGAGCTCATTCAGCTGGTCTTCTCCTATGGGTCACAGGAGTGCAATTCGTTTTGCTGTCCTGTGACCCATTTTCAGCAGGGAGCGGTCTTAAGTCTGCTCTCTGCTGACGTCACACAGATCAGTCCAGGCACCGCGACATCCCGACTCTGGAAGTCTGAATCCGCCAGGTGCCTGGACTGATGGCTGTCTCAGCCTCTCGGCAAGCCGCTGAGACAGCCGCTCCCCGCCCCTCCACAGCTCAGCGCTCCAATGAGCGTGGAGGAGAAGAGCAGGAGAGTTGCTGATTGACAGTCTACAGCTCTCGGGGAGGGGAGAGAACCGAGGGGGACAGATGCATCCACCTAGGTAAGTATAATGGTGGAAAAAACCCAAAACCCATACTTTTCTTTTAACCCAAAAAAAACAGATCCTGTTCCCCTAAAGCATGTTATACAACACAGTGCTTGTGCTGTGTCATTTAGCCCCCTGTCACACCTAAAAACCTTACTGATCCTGCCTATACCCTCCCCCCTGTAAACTGTCCACGGTGTATCACGGCTGCTGATCCCTGACATTGTGGTTAGTTTACATGCCTCCATCATCCTCAGCCCTGCTCTTTGTCTCCTGTATCCTCTCTTCCATCCTCTCCCCCCTCCCCTCCCTGCCTGTCTACTTGTGTCAACGCCCGCCCCTCTGCTCGTGCTGCTTTCATATTTAATATTAAAAGCTCCCATCCCCTCTGTATTATAACAATAAGTGTCCCTGTCCCTGTGTTCTATAATAAATATGCTTATCTGTACCGATAACACAATGGCTCCCTGCGATCATGTGACTCCTCGGCTCTCTTTCTCTCCTCTTCTCCCCGGCTGATGTCAGTGGTAGTGCTCGGCCCCATCCACTGGAACTGTCAGCCGGGCAGAGGGGAGGAGAGATGAGGCAACTGAGTGCAGGAAGATGCTGTGTTCTCGGTACAGATAAGCATATTTATTATATAACATAGACACAGGGGAACTTATTGTTATAAGACAGAGGGAGCTTTTCATAGAAGTGGCTTAACAACCACTTTAATGCATAGAATGCATTAGGATAAAAAAAACCTTCTGGCTTTACAACCACCTGCCTACGGGACGCTTTCACCCCCTTCCTGCCCAGGCCAATTTTCACACTTTGAATGAATGACAATTGCGTGGTCATGCAACACTGTACCCAAATAAAATTTTTATCATTTTTTTTTTTTAGACAGATAGAGCTTTCTTTTGGTGGTATTTAATCACTGCTGGGTTTTTTATTTTTAGCAAAACAAACAAAAAAAGACGGAAAATTAAAAAAAAAAAAAGTTTATCTTAGCTTTTGTTATAAAATAAGTAAATTTTCTCCTTCACTGATGAGGCTGCACTAATGGGCTCTGATTAGGTGGCACTGATGAGGCAGCACTGATAAGGCAGCACTGAGATGTCGCCTGTGTGGATTTGACGGTTATCGGCTTTTCTCTTCTCACCTACTGTCAGCGTGAGGAGAGGACTGCCGATAACCGGCAAATACTGTTTAGACTGTGATCAGCTGTGATTGGACACAGATGGTTACATGGTAAAGAGCCACTGTGATTGGCTCTTGACTCCGATTACAGATCCGTGCTGATGCAGGGGGCGCACGGGAAGCGCAAACACAGGAAGACTTCCCTAGACGCCCTCCTAGCAATGTGAGGCCGTGCTGTAGCCGTCTTTTAGCTATAGCGCGGGCGGTAAGTGGTTAAGCTCTGTTTTTTTATAGGTCTCAAGAATGTTACATTCATCTAAGGCTTGCTCCAGCCATTCATCAAAATTCTCCTCACAGCTAGGCACTGGCTATTTCCCTGAAAAGACCCTCAGTTTTCGGTACCCAGACCTAGTGTATATTTGGTTGTTCTTTTGACACTTCACAATGATGTCTCCTAAAGTGGCAAAGAATTAAGGCCCTATCATGGCTACAGGAGCTGGTAAGGCGGCTCCTTCTGTAGGAGTTGCCTGTCTTGAACTATCTGGGTTGATGTCTGGCATGTTCAGCTGAACCAGAAGGACTTCAAAGTCTTTATTCAGCCACAGACTAGCCTATTGGAAGCAGGCAAGGATCCTTCTTCTCCATTCTAACAGCACAAGGGTGTGAGAGGCATCCTGATCCACTCTAAGGTCTAGTGTGAATTTTCTCTGATCACGAACTAAAAATGTCACTGCTTGGTGGATTTGCTCTTCCGACCAGGTATTTCAACCACTACATTTGAATCCTGGCAGCCACCTTGCTCCTCACACTACTGGACTGCAGCAGCGGTGTCCATATTGGCTGTTTCCGGCTTGTTTTCCTGGCAACTTGCTTGTAGAACAGAAAACATCTTCCAATCACAGGGACTATTACGGGCACAATGGACAAATAACCTCCAAGGCAAGGATATGTAAAAATTATATAACTTTTATTAAATAACAAGATAAAATGGTCCAAAATAGAAAAAAAAGACAGGGCTTATATGCATATACAGTATACTGCAGTAACAAAAGGGCCAACAGAAGACCTTAAACAAAATTTGAAAGATGAGACATCCAGATGTCTGGAGGTTATTTGTTCCGTTGTGCCCATAATAGTCCCTGTGAATGGAGTGTATTCTCTGTTCTTACGCAGTTTGGGATGATGGCACTCTCACAGTTTCTTACCAAATACTTTTCTGTTTGTAGAACAGAGAGATCCCGGACGAGCCCCCACTAGTATTAAGCAACTTCCCAATAAAGCGGAACTCCGTTCCAACTAATCCCCCCAGCTATTGTTTTTTTCTTCCTCCTTTTGTTTGTGTAACTTTTATCAAAAGTTAATTCTTCCCAAACCCTCCTCCGTCATTCGCCTAGGGCCTAGGCAAATGACTTTAGCGCCCCCTGGTGCCTCTAGGGCAGTGGTTCTCAACTCCAGTCCTCAGGACCCACCAACAGGCCAGGTTTGCAAGATAGCTGAAATACATCACAGGTGATATCATTTGCTGCTCAGTGATTGCAGTATTCTAGTCTGCAACTCCCCAAGGTAATACTTAAAATCTGGCCTGTTGGTGGGTCCCGAGGACTGGAGTTGAGAACCACTGCTCTAGGGGATACGTGACGTGGATATCCTGAGAGGTGCCGAGAGCATATATACACTAAAATAGGAGGGGGCGGGCCTTGCTGCGCGTCATCGGGAGGGGTACCTCCCAATAAAGAAGATGGAGGTGCGAGACCCGAGTTCCAGCTATAAAGAAGAGGAGCTCAGCAGGACAATGCTGGGTCCACTGGGTGGGTGAGTATCCTTCCTGTGCAGAACACTGCACCCAGGTAGGCAGGGGGAATTTTTTTTTTTTTTAGGGGGATAAGGTAAAGTTCTGCTTTAAGGACTACATACCCCATGATTCTTAGAGGCTGTTTCTCACTTGCCCTTGAATAATGTCCTTTCTATAGATATGGGCCAGTTACATATCTCCTCACTGGAATAGCCCCAGGATGTTGCTAATTGAGGCCTAGTCATCACTGCTCACCTCCACCATCACAGCAGTGAGTAGACATCTGACGAAAAATGTGTTAGTTTTGTTTTTTTGGTAAATTCGGAATTCGTAAATTTGAAAATTTACGAATTCCGCATCATAGCAGTCACCCCATAGACCACAGGGTGGGAATACAGGGAGAAATCAAGGGTTGCCCCCCCCCCCTGTTCCAACACAGGGACATGGCCAATATTTGAATTTTGGCCCCTCCTGGGGTCACCAACATGGTTGGACCCAGGGTCCACCACCCTCTAAGGGTCGAGGCCAATATTTTGGCCAGAAACAGGGGCCGCCACCCTACCATGTTCCTAATTCGAATAACCAGAGAGGTTATGCCTCCAATCAGACTTACGGATACAATGGTAAAACATATAGTCAGGTGGTACATTATGACGAAGGCTATGGGAAGAATGAGCTAAATTATAACATCCCTGTTCATAACACCTTTTTCCCATTAAGAGATATGGGGGACCCTGTAGAATGTCCTGAGTATTCCGGAGTAAACTATGGTGGGAATATGGGCCACCAGGGTGGTCCCTATGTTGCTAATCATATGGAACAACAAGATAGAAATACCTTGGAGAATCATTAACCAACAAGGGTGGAGTTTTCCCAGGCCCAACCAAGGCATCAAAGGAGCTGTAGAATTAAGAGAGGAACTAGAGGGGGGAGGCGTGTTCAGTCCAAAAAAATACACAAAGGGAACTGGGATTTATAACCTCAATTCCCAGGTACTAACTGAGTCTGAGGTGAGAGTATTAGATAAGGGTCTGAAATTTGCTCCACTGAAAGGTTTGAATAAATTTCAGACCTATATGGATGTCCACAAATACGTTCGTAAATTGAGTATTAAACGACACTTCATTTCCAACCCTATCAGGGATAATGGGTTAACCATGACTGAATATCAACATTCTGGCCTTTCCAATGCCTCATTGTTTAACCCTCCGGGGGCTCTCGCTCACTCTTTAAAGGTCTTTAGGGATGTGGTTTTGAGGGATTTAGATATTTTAAAGTTGAAACAAGCAAAGACAAAGAAGAATTTAGAAACAAGTATAGAGTCATTATGTGCCAATAAAGAGCTGGTGATTCGATCTGCAGATAAGGGTGGGGGAATAATTATCCTTGACAAGAATGATTATATGACTGAAATGAATAGGATAGTAGGTGATGTGGATACTTACGCCCCTTTGCTCTCCAATCCGGGTGGGAGATACAAAACATTACTGGAAAATATTGTGCAGAAGGGGGATTGTTTGGGCATTCTGAACAAAAAAGAGAGTCTTTTTCTGGTTCCCAAGGCACTGAGAGTGCCTATTATATATTATCTGTCCAAAATCTACAAAAGTCTTACTTGCCCCCTGGGACGGCCCGTAGTGAACGGTATAGATTCTATTAGGTCCCGGGTGGGTAAGTGTATAGACTTCTTTTTGCAGCCACTGGTACGTGCCATGCCCTCCTTCATTAAGGACACACGCCATGTTAATAATCTCCTGTCGGGTTTGAAACCACAGGAGGGGTTATGGTTGGTCACAGCGGATGTCACCTCGCTGTATACAATCATCCCCCACAAGCTGGGTCTGGGCGCTGTCAGACATTATCAGAAATTTAATAAAATCTATTAGACTGTTTTTAGAGTAATGATTATATCTTCCTCTTTTTTTCTCTGTAGGAGTGATAATCTAACGTCTTAGCCGGCTACTAATTAGTGCCAGTATAGACGATTCTTTAGTCTTCTGTTTATGTTAAGAGTCATCTGCATGACGCTGTCCCTCTATGTAAGCCTGCTGTGATACAGCGGTGTTGCTATGTTGGTACAGTTTGGCCATTTTCGATGAATGTTAAATAGATATATAGGTATTATGGATCAGACCCTTTATTTTTAAAGTGTAAAACACTCCTGGCTTTATCTACCTATCTTCCCTCATTCAAAATGGCGCTCTACAGCCAGCCACCCACGATTTAGAACGAGGCTTGGTTTTGTGTATATTAAACGGTACGTCAGTACTCCGCCTGTGCCCCAAGATGACGTCAAAACTGTGACGAAACGCTTTGAGACGAGCGACGTACTGACGTCACCGCACACTACGTCCCATTGTTTGTTAGCACGGACGTGTGTATTGGTGCCGGCTGGCCACATATTTTTTAACTTTTTGTAATTTACGCCTTACTGGCGTCTGTGCTTTTAATATTTAAATAAACCAAGCGGGTTTTACCTATGGCCACTGATATCATTTCTTTCTGAGCCATGTTCGTACCATCATATACTGAGTTGTGTACAAGCCTGGAGTGGAGTATTCGTCCAGCTACGGTCCGGATCAGATGCGGTGATTGGACTGATGCCAGAACAATACTGAGGAAAAGGCACTGGCTGGGTGTTAGCCACAGGCATTTCTTGTCTGTGCAGCTGGTAAGCGCACATTTCGTACGTTGGTGGATTCACGGTGTTTGTCAAGCAAAAGTCACACCAACTTCTTTGAACTGTTCACATGCTGTTTCACTCACCATTTGCTAAGGACCTTTTGACTGAAAGTTTGATTTACCGTTACTGGAATTTTTTTGCCGTCATTGAATTATCCACAGAGTCAATTATTTTACATTTTTTTATTTTTGGGACTGTTTTTTTTAAATTTTCACTAACTGATCACTCATTATCACGGTTTATTAGGTTAAAGGTTTAGAGCGCAACCATTTTTTGTTCTTATTTGTATTTGTGTGTATTTTACTTTGTGTTGCAGCTTATTATTAGGGTTCTTTATGTTCCAGCCCAGTCTTTTTTTCTACATAAAACATATAAATGTTTTGTTTTTTTTCGTAAATTCGGAATTCGTTAATTTAAAAATTTGGAAATTTGAAAATTCAGAATTCGTAAATTCAAACATTTGAAAATAAGAAAGGAAAAATCTGAAAATTAGAAAGAACGAAAATCTTAAAATCCAAAAATTCTAAATAATAACTAACTAATAATAACTAACTAATTTCCTTTCAAATTTGGCTGTTAGTGAACATAACGAATACGAATATATCAGAGGTTAAGAATTATCCGAAATAAAGAATGCCGCATCTAAACAAATGGAACTAAATAATAATAATAATACTTTTTTTTTTATAATATTATTATTGTTATTTATTATTAATAACATTCCTTATTACGGATAATTCGTAACTTTCAATAAATTTGTATTTTCTACGTTTACTAACAGCTGAATTTGAAAGGAACTTCCAATACCTATAATTTAATAGTTAATAATAGTTAAAGTGATTGTAAAGGATCGTTTTTTATTTTTTTTTAAATAACAAACATATCATACTTACCTCCACTGTGCAGCTCGTTTTGCACAGAGTGGCCCTGAACATCGTCTTCTGGGGTCCCTCGGCGGCTCTCGCGGCTCCTCCCCACATCAGATAACCCCCCTAGGAGGGGTTACCTTGCGGGTGCGCTCCCGAGTCCAGCATTTGCGTCCACAGACACGAATGCCAGACTGGGCCCTGCCCCCCGGGTTATTGGATTTGATTGTAGTGGGAGCCAATGACTGCACTGCTATCAATCTATCCATTTAAGAGCCCGGGACCCCGCGGAGAGAGGGACAGCACGGGGCTCAGGTAAGTAAATTGGGGGGGCTGGGGGGCCGGTGACTGCCAGGTGTTTTTTCACCTTACTGCATAGGATGCAGTAAGGTGAAAAAACACGAGGGTGTCATCTCTCTGCTCTCCCGCCCGCCCGCCAGTACTGCCAGTCTGCTCTCCCGTTCTGCCCGCCGGCTCTGTCATGCGGCCCGCTCGCTCTCCAGTTCTGCCCGCCAGCTCTCCGGCTCTGTCATGCGGCCCACCGCACTCTTGGCCCGGCTGCAGAGAGGCTGCGACCCAGTGGTTGGGGACCCCTGCAGAGACTCTGGGCTATGGGTCCCAGATTCGGGGCTATAGCCCCAGAAGCCACCCCCTAGCGACGCCACTGCCTACACCTATAGTAAGGACATTTTTCAACTTTAGTCAGAGCTGCACAGTTTGCTTTTATCTACAGACATTTCTTATCTGCATAATCAGTTTTTAGGTAAAGGTGAACTATCCCTTTAAAAACAGGCTGTGAGGTGGTGACAATGTCCTAAATGTCCTTTGAAAGGCAGTCCACTGAAGATCGCTCTTCAAAGGGGGACTCGTGTATAAGGGTAGATTTAGATGCGTGTCTAAATCTATTGGTCCTCTGATGTGCAATCTGTGATTGCTTTTCAAAGGCGATTGATAGAAGACGCGAGGAGGCGATGTGACACCTCCTCACCGCCTGTTTTGACCCCATTTTTGCCACGCTTTCCCGTTTGCCGGAACGGATCGCCTTCAGCAGGCTTGCTGCCCACTAATCACTATGTCAGGTCGTCTTTTTTTTGTTGCGGGCGTGAAACAAAGCCTGCCCCCCCCCCGTCCACTGCCTACTGTAGCTTGAGGCGTTTGTTACCCCAACACTTCATCTTCCTGATATGAGCCTGCTGTACCATGTACTTGTATGAGAAAGTCTCCTGTTCTCTTTGTATTGCTTCCTTTGGTGTTCCGGCCAGTCCCTCTAATTTCCTGTTAAAAACTGACCACACCAAGCAGAAGAGCAAAGTGTGGTGAGCTCTCTAGCTATGCTGGGAACTCAGCCTGCTCTACCTCTACTGATCAGACTTGTTTGGACACGCCCCCCCCCCCCCCTGCACAGCCATTTACTGGGAAGATCAGTGTGCTGCTGTGTGTCTTCCCCGCAGCACTTATGCAGCTGGAAACAGAGGGAATGTATTTATAATGTTTTTTTGTTATATCTATACAAAAATGTTTTGCTTTTCATTTCTATTTTTTCCTGAATGGGTTGTTTTTCAAGGTGACTCTTTACAATCGCTTTAACCACTTCCCTACCCGCCTATAGTCAAATGACGTCCACAGATGGGATCTCCCATCCTGGGTGGACGTCATATGACGGCCTCGGGTTCCCGGCTGCCTAGGGGGCGCGCTGATCGGTCTCCTCCCCTTGTACGTCCCCGCCCCCTACAGTTAGAAGCATTCCCTAGGAAACACATTTAACCCCTCCCCGCCCCCTAGTGGTTAACCCCTTCACTGCCTGTCACATTTACATAGTAATCAATGCAATTTTATAGCACTGATCGCTGTATAAATGTGAATGGTCCCAAAAATGTGTCAAAAGTGTCCGATGTGTCCGCCATAATGTCGCAGTCACGAAAAAAAATCGTGATCGCCGCTATTATTAGTAAAAAAAATAAAAAATTTTTTTTAAAAAAATGCCATAAATCTATCCCGTATTTTATAGACGCTATAACTTTTGCGCAAACCAATCAATATACGCTTATTGCCATTTTTTTTACCAAAAATATGTAGAAGAATACGTATCGGCCGAAACTGAGGAAAAAATTTGTTTTTTAAAAAAAAAAAATTGGGATATTTATTATAGCAAAAAGTAAAAAATATTGTGCTTTTTTCAAAATTGTCGCTCTTCTTTTGTTTATAGCGCAAAAAAAAACAAAAAACGCAGAGGTGATCAAATACCACCAAAAGAAAGCTCTATTTGTGGGGAAAAAAGGACGTCAATTTTGTTTGGGTACAACGTCGCACGACCGCGCAATTGTCGTTTAAAGTGCGACAGCGCTGAAAACTAAAAATTGGTCTGGGAAGGAAGGGGGTGAAAAGGCCCGGTATTGAACCGGTTAAGGTGGGGCGGTTGGGGTGTGGTAAAAAAAACGTGGCTCAACTGCGCATTTTTACTGATTCCCAACGTACCCATAGGGAATCTTCATTTTTGGGGGTAACATAAGTTTTATTAGTACTTAACCCCTTGCCGACCAGCGCACGACGATATACGTTGGCACAATGGCGCGGCTGGGCAAATGGGAGTACCTGTAAGTCCCCTTTAAGATGCGGCATTGTGGGCGCCCGCCGTGACCTTGGACTTGATGTCCGTGATCATGTCACGGCAGACAGGGGAGATGCCTATGTAAACAAGGCATTTCCCCGTTCTGCCTTGTGACATGACAGAGATCATTGCTCCCTGTCATCGGGAGCAGTGATCGCTGTCATGTCCTAGGTAGTGATATATAAATGTGAATCAAGAGACAATAATAAAACAATATGTAAACAAAAAATGAAAAACAGGGCTGGGAATAAGGACGTCCTTATTCCCAGCACTGTTTTTCATTTTTTTGTTTACATATTGTTTTATTATTGTTTCTTGATTCACATTTATATATCACTACGCGGTTTTTGTTTATTTTGGATAGCACGTCTTTTAAATTTTTCCATTTACCAATGTATTGATGTTGTACATATTGGTTGCGGCTTCCAATATGATGGATAGGTACTAAACACTTTGCCATCACTCTTTTAATTTAGCCTCCATGTTTTTTTAGCGCGTTTTAAAAATTTTTTTTATTTATGTCCTAGGTAGCCCCTCCCCCCACAGTTAGAATCACTCGCTAGGACACACTTAACCCCTTGATCGCCCCCTAGTGTTCAACCCCTTCCCTGCCAGTGTCATTTACACAGTAATCAGTGTATTTTTATAGCACTGATCGCTGTATGAATGACAATGGTCCCAAAATAGTGTCAAAAGTGTCCGATGTGTCTGCCATAACGTCGCAGTCACGATAAAAATCGCAGATCGCCGCCATTACTAATAAAAAAAATAAATAAAAATGCCATAAAACTATCCCCTATTTTGTAGACGCTATAACTTTTGCGCAAACCAATCAATATCGATTTTTTTTTACCAAAAATATGTAGAAGAATACATATCGGCCTAAACTGAGGAAAAAATTCATTTTTTATATATATTTTTGGGGGATATTTATTATAGCAAAAAGTAAAAAATATTGTTTTTTTTTTTTCAAAATTGTCGCTCTTTTTTTGTTTATAGATCAAAAAATAAAAACCGCAGAGGTGATCAAATACCACCAAAAGAAAGCTCTGTTTGTGGGGGGAAAAAGGACGTGAATTTTGTTTGGGTGCAACGCCGCACGACCGCGCAATTGTCGGCTAAAGCGGCGCAGTGCCGAATCGCAAAAAGTGCTCTGGTCAGGAAGGGGGGTAAAATCTTCCGGGGGGGCTGAAGTGGTTAATGGAGACCATGTAAGCGAAGGAGTAATAAGGGGGCTCCAATGTCCTCCACATGAAGGACAACTGCGCATGGCAACCAATCAGCTTCTAGCTTTCATGATCAAAAGCTGCTACAATCACATCAAGTATGATGAAAAGCTGAACGCAGAATCTGATTGGTCACTCCACATAACTGTTTCTAGGAACGATCTAGAACTGATGCCGCTCTGACTAGAACAGGACATTTGATCATCACGTGACCCCTCCTCCCCTCTCTCTGGGATGACGACACGCGCGGCTCGGAGTGAGGGGCGGAAGTGACGCCGTGAAGCCCTCGTGGGTGACGTCAGTGCCCACCCTATTGGTTGCTTCGTCACCGGCAGACAGAGTGAGAGTTGGCAGAGGAGTCCGAGGCCGGGGCACAGGGAACTGTCAGGGAGACAGAGGGCACCGGGCACCGCCGCCGCCATGGGCGCCAGGGAGGACAGGACGGAGCGCCTGGGCTTCAGCCTGCAGAAGGAGATCGTCTACAACCGGCTGCTGCCCTACGCTGACCGCCTGGACCAGGAGTCCAACCGGCTGCTGGCCGGCATCAAGAGCAGCCTGGGCCGCGCCGTTCACCTCCGGGAGCTGTGGCCGGGGGTCCTGTTCTGGAGCAGGAAGCTGAACACGTGAGTGGGGGAGGGGAGAAGGGGGGCGCAGAGGGCACTGCACGGGGGGAAGGATGGTTGCTATGGGCGACCGACACCTCCTTCCTGTACAGTGACCCCCTGTGTGTGCATTGATGAGCTGTTGTCACCACTCGTGTTATTAGTATTCATACTACTACTAATAATAATTATTATTTGATTTCAGCAAGGTGAATGTTGGTTGCCATGGGTTACTGCCCCTTCCTTCCTATGGAGTGGCCCCTGTGTGTGCGCATTGCTGATTTGTTGTTGTTGTCATCATCATCATCATCCCTACTAATAGCGATCATGATGATTTGACTTCTCAAGGTGAATATGGGTTGCCATCGGTTACCGCTTCTCTTCCTATGGAGTGACCCCTGTGTGTGCGCATTGCTGAGTTGTTGTCATCACTAGTATTGTTATTATCATTACTACTGCTAATAACAATACTAGTGATGACAACAACTCAGCAATGCGCACACACACAGGGGTCACTCCATAGGAAAAGAAGCGGTAACCGATGGCAACCCATATTCACCTTGAGAAGTCAAATCATCATCATCATCATCACTAATAATAATAATGATGATGACAACAAATCCACAATGCGCACACACAGGGGTCACTCCATAGAAAGAAAGGGGCAGTAACCCATGGCAACCAACATTCACCTTGCTGAGGTCTGATCATTATTATTATTAGAAGTAGTAATAATAGTAATGATGATAATGATCAGACCTCAGCAAGGTGAATGTTGGTTGCCATGGGTTACTGCCCCTTTCTTTCTATGGAGTGGCCCCTGTGTGTGCACTGCTGAGATGTTATCACTGTCATCATCATCATCATTATCATCACTACTAATAATAGTGATAATGATGATTTGACTTCTCAAGGTGAATTGAGTTGCCGCGGGATACCACCTCTTCCTTCCTATGGAGTGACCCCTGTGTGTGCACATTGTCATCACCATCATTGGCATTATTATTACTAATAATAATAATCGTGATCATGGTGATTTGCCTTCTCGAGATGAATGAGGGTTGCCGTGGGTTACTGCCCCTTCCTCCCCTATGGAGTGTCCCCTGTGTGCTCATTTCTGTGCTGTTGTCACCACCATAACCATTATTCTCACCATCACGGTGATGATTTGACTTCTCAGGGTGAATTATGGTTGCTATAGGTTACTACCCCTTCCTATGGAGTGACCCCCCCTGTGTGTGCATTGCTGTGTTGTAATAATGCAATAGAAATACACACACAGGGGGTCACTCCTTAGGAAGGAGGAAGCAGTAACCCATGGCAACCAGCATTCACGTTGAGAAGTCAAATCATCATTGTTGCTATTAATAATAATATTAATAACAATACTAGTGGTGACAACAAATCAACAATGTGCACACAGGGGTCACTCCATAGGAAGGGGTAGTAACCAAGGACAACCAAGATTCACCTTGCTAAAGTCAAATCATCCATCTATTATTATTATTATTATTATTATTATTATTATTATACTCTGTTTATGGTTATGTTGGTGACCAAGGATGATCGGCGTGTTCGCACACCCCACGTGCAGAGCCCGCCAAGAAGTCGGCACTGCGGAGCGCTAATCACAGGCGGTGAGACATTGTCCTGATGAGCGGATACAAAGATCGGGAAATGTCTCCCTACCTGTGATTAGCGCTCCGTAGTGCCAACTTCCTGGTGGGCTCGGCACATGTGGTTTGCGAAACACGCCGGAGCTCATCCTTGTTGGTGACAACAGCACAGCAATTCACACACAGGGGTCACTCCATAAGAATGGAAGAGGCTCAAACACATGGCACCAAACCCCATTCACCTTGCTGAACTCAAATCATCATCATTATTATTATAGTAATCATAATAATTATGATGACGATGAGGGTTGTGACAACAACAGCAGTGTACACACACACAGGGGTCACTCCATAGGAAGGAATGAGCAGGAATCCATAGCAACCAACATTCACCTTGTGGAAGTCAAATCATTAGTAGTAGTAATAAAAATGACAACAACAATTACTACCGCTGCTTGCCGTGAGTTTGTGACCCCTGTGTGTGCATTGCTCTGTTGTGTTCATCGTCATTGTTATTATTAGTAATAAATATATTTGATTATATCTAATACTGTAGTTTGTGTCCTTTCCTTCCAGTGGAGTGACCCCTGTGTGTGAGTATTGCTCTGTTGTGATCGTCACCACCATTAATAATAATAATAATAATAATAATAATAATAATAATAGTGGTGGTGACGACCACAACAGAGCAATGCTCACACACAGGGGTCACTCCACTGGAAGGAAAGGACACAAACTACAGTATTCGATATAATCAAATATATTTAATAATAATATTATTGTTGTTATTGATGATTATTGTTTTTTAAATGATGATTATTATTATTATTATTATTATTACTACCAACAATAATATTGATTTGACTTTAGCAAGGGAAAGTTTATTGGTCGGTTACTACCACTTCCTATCTACAGAGTGACCCCTGTGTGTGTGTGTATTGTTTTTATTATTATTACTGATAATGATGATTTGACTTGAATGTTGGTTGCCATGGGTTACTGCCCCTTCCTTCCTATGAAGTGACCCCTGTGTGTGTGTGTGTGTGTGTGTGCGCACATTGCTGAGTTGTTGTCACCATCATTATCACTACTACTAATAATAATTGTTTGATTTCAGCAAGGTGAATGTTGGTTGCCATGGGTTACTGCCCCTTTCTTCCTATGGAGTGACCCCTGTGTGTGTATATTGCTGAAATGTTGCCACAGCTATTATTATTATTATTATTATTATTATTATTATTATTATATATTTTTTTTTTTTTTTTTTTTTTAATACACTTACAAAAGACATGGAAAATATAGGTGTGTACAGAAGAGGGTACACCGCTATTGTTTAACAGATCAAAGAATTACACTTCACTGTATGAAAAGAAATAAAGTTTAGTCTGGGTTCACACTGCTGCGGTGTGAGACACCGCATGTAATTTTTGCACAGGAATCGCAGCGCGTTCTTGTGTGAATTACATGCAGCGGCTCTGGGGTGCGGTTTGAGCCTTGGATTTATATGGCTCGAATCGCACCGCATTCACACCAAACTGGTGCAGGAGCCTTTTTTCGTCCACATCAGAATTGGATCGCATGGGTGTGAATGCGATCTAATTCTGCGAATCGCACTGCGTTTTGCAAACAGATTGCGGGGTGTCGTTAGCTTAACATACACTCAGCAATCGGTTTGCATGTGCGGGTTGCGATTTAGATACGGTACCGAATCAGGCCTAAGGGAACTTGTAGAGATACAGCAGAGGGTTGCCACAGAGCAAGCAACCCAGCTAAATGAAATTGGAAATGGCTCTGGTTAATTTTAGAGTAGGGTGAACCATCGAAAAAATGAAAATAAGATGGGGGGGGGGGTCGATGGGGCAGATAACTAATGCCCTTAGTATGATGGGTGGAACCTCAAGAACAAAGAATTGAAGGCAGAACTAAACCCATTGATTTAATAATTTCAAAAAACAGTTATGTTCTCGGGATTGCCAACTGTCACATTTGCTTGTGCTCTAAGCCAAACTGTCAAACCTTCAAATGGCTGTTGTCATAACTGATCACATGGCAGTTACAGTTTAGAGGCTAAGATGGCAGCTTCTGTGGCTCAAAAGCACGTGTGTCCACTCTCCTATCTCCCTTCTATACTGCAGTGCCCGCTATGCCGGGCCTGCAGATGGGCAGGCAGAGCCTGGGATACATAGCAGGGGGAGGGGGGCACTTTACCCGTGTGAGTGGAAGCAGTTGGGAGGCAGCAGAGCCGTCGCAATTCTTACACCTAACAAGTAAGGCTTGTTGTTTGCCCGCAGCAGGGCTAAATGCAGAAAGAAATCTACTTACCCTGTGCTCGGAACCGCTTGTCCCGGGGTATCGGGCGATACAAACTGTGCATCCCAAAAACAGTGAATGGGCTAACAAAAGCCCAGGCGTCAGGAGGCAATTTCTAGTCCTCTTGGTGACTTGGTGCCTGATATTTGTTGAGCCTTGTTTATTATTACTATATTGATAATGATGATTTGACTTCAGCAAGGTGGAAGCTGTTTGCTGCCATGTGTTACTGCCTCTTCCATCCTATGGAGTGACCCCTGGGTGTGCACATTGCTGAGTTGTTACCACCACCACCTTCATCACAGTCATCATCGTTATTATTATTATCATTACTAATTATTATAATGATGATTTGACTTCAGCAAGGTGAATGCTGGTTGGTAAAGATTACTGCCTCTTCCTTCCAATAGAGTGACCCCTGTGCATGTGCATTGCTGTGTTGTCACTACCACCACCATCATCATCATCATCATCCCTGCAAAGTACTGCTGTCTTCACACTCGCACTTCACCCAAGGAATCCACTTATAACTATTTCTGTTATAAAATTTTACAAATAAGTAATTCTTCACTGATGAGGCTGCATTGATGGGTACAGATGAGGCTGCATTGATGAGGCTACACTGAGGCTGGATTCACACCTGAGCGTTTTGAAGCTTGCCGCTCAAACGCTGGAGGGGGGAAAATAATCAATGCTTTTCTATGGAGATGGTTCACATCTCCACTCCAAAACGCCTGAAGCCAAACAAGTTCTGGAGCTTTTTTTTTTAGGCAGATTACAGGCGGTTTTCTGCTTTTTACAGTGATGGCCTTTTGACCTGTACAAAAACGTGTCAGTCGCTGCAAAAATCGCACGACTTTCAGCCTGAAAACGATATGCTGAGGTGTGAATGCAGCCTGATGGGTATGGGTGAGGCTGCAGTGACGGGTACAGATGAGGCTGCAGGAGGCTGCAGTGACGGGTACGGGGGAGGCTGCAGTGACGGGTACGGGGGAGGCTGCAGTGACGGGTACGGGGGAGGCTGCAGTGACGGGTACGGGGGAGGCTGCAGTGACGGGTACGGGGGAGGCTGCAGTGACGGGTACGGGGGAGGCTGCAGTGACGGGTACGGGTGAGGTTGCAGTGACGGGTACGGGTGAGGTTGCAGTGACGGGTAAGGGTGAGGTTGCAGTGACGGGTAAGGGTGAGGTTGCAGTGACGGGTACGGGTGAGGTTGCAGTGACGGGTACGGGTGAGGTTGCAGTGACGGGTACGGGTGAGGTTGCAGTGACGGGTACGGGTGAGGTTGCAGTGACGGGTACGGGTGAGGCTGCAGTGACGGGTACCGGTGAGGCTGCAGTGACGGGTACCGGTGAGGTTGCAGTGACGGGTACCGGTGAGGTTGCAGTGACGGGTACCGGTGAGGTTGCAGTGACGGGTACCGGTGAGGCTGCAGTGACGGGTACCGGTGAGGCTGCAGTGACGGGTACGGGGGAGGCTGCAGTGACGGGTACGGGGGAGGCTGCACTGGTAATCAGCACCCTAATTATCGCTGTAAGGTCCTTTTCACACTGGGGCGGGTGGTGCGTCGGCGGTAAAGCGCCGCTATTAGCGGCACTTCACCGTCGTTTTAGCGGCGGTATTCGGCCGCTAGCAGGGAGGCAGATTACCCCCCCCCCCCGCTAGCGGCCCAGAAAGGGTTAAAACCCACTGCAAAGCGCCAGCGGCGGTATAGCCGCGCTGCCCCATTGATTTCAATGGGCAGGAGCGGTAAAGGAGTGATGTATACACTCCGCTCCTTCACCGCTCCGAAGATACTGCTAGCAGGACTTTTTTTTCCCTCCTGCCAGCGCACCACCCCGAGGGCTTTCATACTGGAGAGACAGCAGCGGCTGTTTTGGGTCGGTTTGCAGTCGCTTTTTTTACCGCAATAGCGCCTGCAAACCGTTTCAGTGTGAAAGGGGTCTAAATGTGTGCTTTCACAGGAGAGCCGATTATTGGCTTTCTTTTGCTCACACAGTGACAGCACTGAGGAAAGGAAATGCTGATAACTGACATTTGCTTACGTAGGATCAGTTGTGATTGGACACAGCTGATCACATGGTAAAGGGTGAAGTGTTTGTCCCTTTACCTTGATCAGGACACAGCGATCACAGAGCTCACCTGGGGGGGGGGATGGGTGTTAAAGGGAAGACGTCAGTAGACGCCCTGCCAGAACTGGACGACTGCACTGTAGCCGTCTTTTCTTTGGTTAAAGAGGAGATCCAGTCTCCCCCAGAAAAATGAAGTCGGCAGCTACTAATATTTTATCTGCTGACGTTTAATATAAGGACACTTACCTGTCTACCTGTCCAGGGATCTAGCAATGTGCTCAACCCAGCCAATTTTTCAGTTGGCTTCGGGTCCAGGCACCGGCATCTTAAAGTGTTAATAAACCCACAACAGTAATATCAGTCTGTATATGCAGTAAAACATGTGGGACCTAAGGGGTTAATCCTCTGCATTGTTTAAAAAGGCTGTTTGATAGTGCCCTCTCTGATCCTCCGCTTCTTCCACTGTCCCTAATTTATCTGCTGACAGAACAGAGTCTTGGACACAATGCAAATGCACCTTTTTTGTGTGTTTTGCTAGAGAGGTTTTGTTTTTAATTTTTTTTTTTTTTGCGCGGGGGGGGGGGGGGGGGGGTTGCATGTGATCAGCACAGGCCCAATCAGCACTGTCCAGACAGAGGGTCAAGGGTCCTGCAGCCTCATAGGACAGTCAAAGGGGAATAAACCGCCTCCTATAAGCTTTATCCAGACACTGATAGAAGTCACATGAATACTATATACTGTTGATGAGAAAAGGTATTTAGCAGTTTATATTTACTAAAATAATGACGTTTCCATGTTCTGTGGGGATCAGGTATAGTGAATGCAGGTTCCTGGGTTTAGTAGCACTTTAAGTAAGTGAAACGGACAGTGAGGCCTTCAAACACTGAACAGGCTTCATACAGAGAAGTAATGGTTAGGAGATGTCCTGAATGCCACACACCAACATTCCCGACAGTGGCTTGAGTGAAAGCTCTGTCCAGGCCCTTCCCAACGCGTTTCGTCCCACCTAGGGGGCTTAGTCATGGAGGTGCTTTCACTTAAGCGACTGTCGGGCATGTTGGTGTGCAGAATTTGGTAGGATTGCACTAATACCGGTATGTAAACTTTTGTGTGAGTAGTTGTACTCATGAAAATGCTCCGATACGTGAAACCAATACCTTTTGCCCATATAAAATGAATGGGCTCAAATCGCACTGCAAAGAATCGCATGTGATTTGAACAAACATGCGGTGCGATTCCTGCCCAAATTACATGCGGTTTCCTGCACATTGCTCCTGTGTGAACCCAGGCTTGTGATAGTGAATTCAGCCTGGGTTCACACAGGAGTGCTAACGGGAAACCGCATGCAAATCAGTCAGGAATCGCACCGCATTCCTGTTCAATTCGCATGCAATTCTTTGCAGTTCGCTTTGAGCCCATTTCTTTTGTATGGGTTCAAATCGCACCGCAAAGGAATCGATACTCTGTATCAGCGAGTACATGACCGAAAGCATCGGTACTCGTACTCACCGGTAAGAAAAACCGGTATCGGTGCAACCCTAGCATTTAGGATATCTTCTTTTGCTAGATTTAGTGCATCAAGCCAGTACAGGCTCTCCCCAGTCAGCACCCACAGGGCCACTGAGTTGGGACAAAGGAGCCTGGAGAGGGTTCACCATGATGGTTAGGAGGTCCCTGCTGATGGGAGCTTACAATCTAAATGGGAGAGGCAAGTGATACAAAAAGATAAGTGTATGGGGGAAGTAAGGCCTCATTCACATGGAGCGTACCAATGCATACTAGGGGGGGGGGGGGGGGGCTGTGTTTACCCGTATGGGATGACTTATTCTTTCTCTACCCGTTTTATAAACCTGGGGGTAGATTTACTAAAACTGGGGAGTGCAAAATCTGGTGCAGATCTGCATAGGAGCCAATCATTTCTTTAATTAACCTCTTGCTGACCAGCCGCTGCAGTTGTACTGTGGCAGAATGGTACAGCTGGGCGAAACGACGTTATGTTATGTGGCCACTAGGGGCGCGCGCCGCTGCTTGCCCCCCCCCACCGGAGCCGATGCGAGTGCCCGGCGGTTATGATCACTGCCGGGCTCCCACGATCGCCGCTGAAACACGGAGAGACGGGATCTGTGTGTGTAAACACAGTTTCCGATTCTCTGAGGGGAGAAGAGACAGATCGTCTGTTCATACAGACTATGAACAGCGATCTGTCATCTCTCCTACACAGTCCCCTCCCCTCTTCAGTTAGAACACACACCAGGGAACACAGTTAACCCCTTGATCGCCCCCCTAGTGTTAACCGCTTCCCTGCCAGTGACATTTTTGCAGTAATCAATACATTTTTATAGCACTGATGGCTGTATAAATGCCAATGGTACCAAAAATGTGTCAAAATTGTGTCCGCCATAATGTCGCAGTCATGATAAAAATCGCAGATTGCCGCCATTACTAGTAAAAAAAAAAAAATTGATAATAAAAATGCCATAAATCTATCCCCTATTTTGTAGACGCTATAACTTTTGCGCAAACCAATCAATATACACTTATAGCAGCGTTTTTTTTTTTTTGTTGTTTTTTTTTTTGTAACCAAAAATATGTAGAAGAGTACATAGCCTAAACTGAACCCCGCGAGCGGACTTTACGGCAGACTTTGTCCGACTGACTTTTCGACGGACTCTTCGATCAACCAAAGTCCGACGAATTCGTACGTGATGACGTACACCGGACTAAAACAAGGAAGTTCATAGCCAGTAGCTGCCCTAGCATCGGTTTTTGTCTGTCGGACTAGCACACAGACGAGCGGATTTTTTGACCGGACTCGAGTCCGTCGAAAAGATTTGAAACATGTTTCATTTCTAAGCCTGTTGACCTTTTCTGGAAAAAAGTCCGCTGGAGCCCACACACGATCGTATTGTCCGGACTCCGCTTCGCAGGACCAAGTATGTCGTAAAGTCCGGTCGTGTGTACGTGGCATTAGGCCCCTTTCACACTTGTGCGATTTCAAAGTCGGGTGATTTTACCGCGATTTCACGGCTGCGATTTTGCTGCGATTTGGGAGCAGTACTACTTTGTACAACTTTGCCACAACTTTGGCATTAACCAATTCTCAGCTTGTGCTTACAAAGTCATACTGAAATTGTGTCTATATTATTCAGGTATGATTTGCATGCTACTTGAGGGTTTAACATTGAGGTCTATGGACATCAACTCGCATGGAAGTTGGACCAAAGTAGTGCAGGGACTACTTTGAAGTCAGCACAACTTAAAGTCGTGCCAATATGAATGGTAGTCATTGAAAAGCATGGAGAATGACTTGTCATACGATTTTGCAGTACAAAATCGTGGGACAAGTCGTATAAGTGTGAAAGGGGACTTAAGGCTGTAATTAAAGCAAAAGGGGGGTCCAACAAAATACTGACATAAGGGGGTGTTTCTTTTTCCGACTCAGTGATTTCTGTTTTTTTTTTTTTTTAATTTAATTTTAATTTTTCCTGACATGTTGGTGTTATATCTCTCTCTTGGATGTTATAAGTTGCACCAGTGAATACAGCTGGATAAGACAAAAACTGTGTCTGTCTTCATTTCAAGCTACAAAGCAACAAAATGTGATTATTGTAAAAGGGGGGGGGGGGTGATTCTTTTCTATACCCACTGTATATGAAAAAATAAGTATGGATCCAGAGGACCCCCATAAATTAGACTGGCACAGCTCTGTATCCATCTTCTTAGTACATTGCTTGCTCCTCAGTCTAATACTATAGTGTTGGCATCTCCTAAGCTTGTTCACCTCCTGGCATGGTTGGTCTGTTTTGTTGCGGTTATGACAGCGTGTTTGCATTACACCCATTCTTGGAATAATTCTTACAGTACAAGTAAATGTAAATATTTGACCTCCCAGAAGAGGGCCATGATTTGCGGTTTGCTTCAGGTCATTAATAGCTGTTTTCTTCATTGACATAAATCATTTTCCTTCTAATATCATCCTCCTTCATTCCAACTTTCACTATGGTGTGTGACCTTTTCATCCATCGTGCAGCCGGTAAATATAGCTGCTGATTGTCATTGTGACCGGTTGTACTGTGTGACCTTCTCTGCTGGATGGATCTTGTTCTGAGATAAAATAACAGTTTTGTTTATTATAATTTACTATGTATAAGATTTGTATTGTAGTAGATCTCATGCGAGGGAAGAGGGATGTTCACTTTTGTTTAGAAATAAACAATCTTTTCTGGGTGAACGAGGTACATTGCGAGGGTTTTAACATGCTTTGTAGAGGATTTCTACCTGTTTCTGCTCTAAAGAAAAAGCGGTTTGTTTCACTATGGTCTTTGCAAACTGAATCTGAACGGGAGGGTCTGGTTTATTATAATCAACTGGTGCACTCTGTTTTCTAATGAGAAGAGTTGCAGGGTCTGTATCCCTTTATGAGCATTTAACCATTGGGGCGTATTTTACCAAAACTGAAGTTCCTATTGCAGGGGATGCCTAAAAATGTAACTCGGGGGCTCGACAAACCCCAGGTCGCCATGGCGACAAGAAGTTTCGTCTTGGCGCTCCCAACACCCCCCTTTCCCGCTTTGTATCCCAGGCTCTGCTTGCCCATCTGTGGACGCAAGGTTGGCATAGCGGGTGCCGCTGGGTAGAGGGGGCATTGACCGTTTCCTCGTCTATCGAAGCTGAGAAAGAATATAATGCAGGGTGATTTACATCCCGCCCAGCCTATAACAAAAAGACGGCCGGGGCAATGGTCCAGTTATGCTGACTGGACGTCATATGACGTCCAGCGGGATAAGCCGCGATTGCGTGCCTGCATGGGCGCGCAGCCTGGCGATCGGTGGTGTGGGGTGTCGGTCTGGCACACCGCATCACCGATCTCAGTAAAGAGCCTCTGACGGAGACTCTTTACCACGTGATCAGCTGTGTCCAATCACAGCTGATCACAGTGTAAACAGGAAAAGCCAGGTATCGGCTTTTCCTCACTAGTGTCTGACAGACGCGAGTAGAGGAGAGCCGATCAGCTGCTCTCTTGACAGGGGAGGGTCTGTGCTGATTATGAGCGCAGCCCCCCCTGTGGATGCCTGCCCAGAACCACCAGGGATGCCGCCAGGACCACCAGGGATGCTGATCATGAATGGTCACCAGGTATGCCACCCTGGACCACTAGGGATGCAAGTCAGTACCCAGACATGTTGCCAATCAGTGCCCAAAAGCAATGCCTGCCAGTGCCATCAGTGATGCCTATCAGTTCCGCCTATTAGTGCCACCCATAAGTACCCAGCAGTGCAGCTTTTTAATGCCTATCAGTGCCACCTCATTGGTGCCGCCTCATCAGTGCCCGTCAGTGCAGCCTCATCAGGGGCCCATTAGTGAAGGAGAAAACGTACTTGTTTACAAAATGTTATAACAATAACTAACAAAGAAAAAAGTTTCCGATAGTTTTTTTTTATTTATTTATTGATTTTTTTTTTTACCAAAAAAACAAAAGCAAAACCTCTGGGGTGATCAAATACCGCCAAAAGAAAGCTCTACTTGTGGGGAAAAAAAGGACATACATTTTGTTTGGGTACAACATCATCGCATTTGTCAGTAAAAGCAACGCAGTGCCGTAACGCAAAAAATGGCCTGGTCAGGAAGTGGATAAAACCCTCCGGGGCTGAAGTGGTTAATATGTGTTGTGTGTTTTTTTTTTTTTTTTTTTTTTTTTTTTTTTTTACTGAGATTTTGTTTCCTAGACCTTTTTGGTAATATGTGACATAAAACAATTGGAACTACCACTATTTTATTCTCTAGGGCAGGGATTTCCAAACTACGACCCTCCAGCTGTTGCATAACTACACTTCCCATGAGGCATTGTAAAAATCTGACATTCACAGACATGACATGGCATGATGGGAATTGTAGTTCATGAACAACTGGAGGGCCGTAGTTTGGAGACCCCTGCTCTAGGGTGTCTGCCTTCAGAAAATATATAATGTTTGGGGGTTTTATGTGACCTAAAATTTTTTTTAAACATGTGCAAAGAAAAGCGACTTCAGCTTTGGTCCAACACATGAGCGCTGCGGGGAAACCGCATGAGATTCGGACAGGAATGTCACCGCATTGCTGTTCAAGTCGCATGCAATTCTTTGCAGTGCGATTTGGGCCGATTTTATTTTATATTGGCTCAAATTGCACCACAAAGGTATTGGTAATTGGTATTGGCGGGTATCGGTACTCGTACTCACAAGTATCGGTGCAACCCTAGTGTAATATGTTGTCAGTGACAGTGTAACAGCCTGACACTTGTACACGGATGATCCAGGCCTGTAAACCATGTGATCCGTACATATTGCACTGTCACTGTTGATGTGTTAATGTCTTGTCACTGGTGTCAGGGGATCTTTAGGTGGCTGACTTTGCTCTTCTTGTGCAATGTGTTGGTGTTTTACTGTTTACCTTTTTGTTTACTGTTTTTATATTGGAAAATGGATACTTTCACTGGTAATATTTAATGTTTTCAACAATGGATTTTAGAGCTGCACCGAATAAAAATGTTATAGTGTGTGTGTGTGTATGTGTGTATATATATATATATATATATATATATATATATATATATATATATATATATATATATATATATATATATATATATATATATATATATTTATATATTATTCAATATCAATTTAAATGAATATGAATTTATTGTCGGCCAATATTGGCACTTTTTAGCTCAAGAAAAAATCACAGTGAATTCGTGGCACAATCGCACGCGTCTTCGGTGCCATTATCGGCACCTTTTTCTCTTTGAATAGCTCTCTGCCGATAACACCATTTTCGCCCAAAATGTTAAGATGGCTGAAATTTTGGAGCATCTCTAATAATAATAATAATTATAATGATAATAATTTAAAAAATGTAATAAATATTTCAAAGTTAAAAAAAAGAAAAAAAAAGACAAACACTGACACCATCCATTCCTCCCCCTCCTCCCCCAAGAATAAGAAAGCATTGTAAAAAAAAAAAACAGAAAAAAATCTGGTTACAAAGGATGGGGAGGTGGCGAAATTATTGAATTTATTCTTCTCCTCAGTCTTCACAAGGGAATCAGGGAGCTTCAGTAACCAAAACTGCAGTGTTTATCCTCATAACACATCACAGGAAGCACCTTCATGGTTAACAGAGGACAGAATTAAAATTGGACTTGGGAAACTTAACATTTAATAAATCACCGGGACCAGATGACTTACATCCGAGGGTACTTGGGGAACTCAGTCAAGTAATTGCCAGACCATTGTTCCTAATTTTTACTGACAGTCTACTGACTGGAATGGTACCAGCGGATTGGAGAAAAGCCAATGTAGCACCACTAATAAACTAGTTGCCACCCGCCCACCGTCAAATGACGCCCTCCCAGAACGGCCGCTCTCGCGCCCCTATGGAACACGGCGTGACCCCGATCTCTGTAAAGAGCCGCGTCTGTGGTTCTTTAAAATGCGATCGGCTGTGTCCAATCACAGCCGGTTACATGTAAACACGGAGATGCCGGTAATCGGCGCTCCTCGCCTCACACTGACAGAGTGTGTAGCGAGGAGAGCCGATCAGCGGCATCTCCTCACAGGAGACATCTATACATGTAATCAGTGCCCTGATTACAATAGCGACACCAGTGCCACAAATTAGTGCCCATTAGTGATGCCATTCCTTGCTGGCTATCAGTCCCGCCCATCACTGCTGTCCATCAATACCCATCAGTGTCACCCATTAGTACCGCCCATCAGTTCCACCTATCAGTGCTCATAAGTGCGGCATATTAATGCCTCCTCATCAGTGCCCATAAGTGCCGCTTCATCAGTGCACATCAGTGAAGAAGAAAAATTGCTTAATTACAAAATTTATTGGCAGAAACTTGGGGTTCTAGATGATAGGCTCAGCAATGACATGCAATGCCAAGCTGCTGCTAACAAAGCAAACAGAATATTGGCATTAAAAGGGGGATCAACTCCAGAGATAAAACGATCATTCTCCAGCTCTACAAGACTCCGGTCCGGCCGCACCTGGAGTATTCTGTCCAGTTCTGGGCACCAGTCCTCAGGAAGGATGTAGTGGAAATGGAGCGAGTACAAAGAAGGGCAACAAAGCTAATAAAGGGTCTGGAGGATCTCAGTTATGAGGAAAGGTTGTGAGCTCTGAACTTATTCTCTCTGGAGAAGAGACGCTTGAGAGGGGAAATGATTTCAATTTACAAATACTGTACTGGTGATCCCACAATAGGGATAAAACTTGTTTGCAGAAGGGAGTTTAACAAGACACGTGGCCACTCATTAAAATTGGAAGGAAAAGGGTTTAACCTTAAACTACGTAGAGGGTTCTTTACTGTAAGAGCGGCAAGGATGTGGAATTCCCTTCCACAGGCAGTGGTCTCAGCGGGGAGCATCGATGGTTTCAAAAAACTATTAGATAAGCACCTGAATGACCGCAATATACAGGGATATGTAATGTAATACTGACATATAATCACACACATAGGTTGGACTTGTGTCTTTTTTCAGCCTCACCTACCATGTAACTATGTACCTGGGGTCCTCTTCATTTTGCTCCCCGGGGTGTGGACAGGTGGATAAAATGTACCATACTTGGTGGACGTGTGCCAAAGCCTTTTAAGAGATATATCCTCGAGGTTTAGGAGGGTTCGGAGCCCCTGGATTCCATACCCTTTAGCCCCCTGCGGCATAGCAGCTTACAACAGACAGGATCGGTGTTTGGACAGATTGTCCCTCTTCCTTTCTTTGTTTTCTTCTCTACTTCTTCCTTTCATGATGATGCCGTAGCATTTTGTTAGTGATTGTATATTGCCTGCGTTGGCTGGTCTGCGGAATATGGTAAAACTGATATTTACTTTTATGGGTCCCACTCGTGGGCTTGATGTATATCCCAATGGTTATGTTCACTTTATTTTCCTGCTCTCACTGGCATATGACTCTTATTTACTAATTGTGCCTTGTCTGTATAGTACAGTCATTACTATGTTCCACCTGTGTTTTGGACCTTTTACACTGATTTTGTTTTCCCAAGTAAGGTTACTTATTTTAGTTACCAAAAATCTAATAAACATGTTGAAACGAAAAACTTGGCCTGCACTTTAGTTAATTTTTTTTTCATGTCAGTAGAGTAAGCTGGTTGGCTGATTTAAATTTTGACCTGGCTGGTTGGCTGGTTTGAAATCTTACCTGGCTAGCTGGCTGATTGGCTGGTTTGAGATCCGACCTGGTTGGCTGGCTGGCTGGTTTGAGATCCGACCTGGTTGGCTGGCTGGCTGGTTTGAGATCCGACCTGGTTGGCTGGCTGGCTGGTTTGAGATCCGACCTGGTTGGCTGGCTGGCTGGTTTGAGATCCGACCTGGTTGGCTGGCTGGCTGGTTTGAGATCCGACCTGGTGGGCTGGCTGGCTGGTTTGAGATCCGACCTGGTTGGCTGGCTGGCTGGTTTGAGATCCGACCTGGTTGGCTGGCTGGCTGGTTTGAGATCCGACCTGGTTGGCTGGCTGGCTGGTTTGAGATCCGACCTGGTTGGCTGGCTGGCTGGTTTGAGATCCGACCTGGTTGGCTGGCTGGCTGGTTTGAGATCCGACCTGGTTGGCTGGCTGGCTGGTTTGAGATCCGACCTGGTTGGCTGGCTGGCTGGCTGGTTTGAGATCCGACCTGGTTGGCTGGCTGGCTGGCTGGTTTGAGATCCGACCTGGTTAGCTGGCTGGCTGGCTGGTTTGAGATCCGACCTGGTTGGCTGGCTGGTTTGAGATCCGACCTGGTTGGCTGGCTGGTTTGAGATCCGACCTGGTTGGCTGGCTGGTTTGAGATCCGACCTGGTTGGCTGGCTGACTGGTTTAAGATCCGACCTGGTTGGCTGGCTGACTGGTTTGAGATCCGACCTGGTTGGCTGACTGACTGGTTTGAGATCCGACCTGGTTGGCTGGCTGACTGGTTTGAGATCCGACCTGGTTGGCTGGCTGACTGGTTTGAGATCCGACCTGGTTGGCTGGCTGACTGGTTTGAGATCCGACCTGGTTGGCTGGCTGACTGGTTTGAGATCCGACCTGGTTGGCTGGCTGACTGGTTTGAGATCTGACCTGGTTGGCTGGCTGACTGGTTTGAGATCTGACCTGGTTGGCTGGCTGACTGGTTTGAGATCTGACCTGGTTGGCTGGCTGACTGGTTTGAGATCTGACCTGGTTGGCTGGCTGACTGGTTTGAGATCTGACCTGGTTGGCTGGCTGACTGGTTTGAGATCTGACCTGGTTGGCTGGCTGACTGGTTTGAGATCTGACCTGGTTGGCTGGCTGACTGGTTTGAGATCTGACCTGGTTGGCTGGCTGACTGGTTTGAGATCTGACCTGGTTGGCTGGCTGACTGGTTTGAGATCCGACCTGGTTGGCTGGCTGGCTGACTGGTTTGAGATCCGACCTGGTTGGCTGGCTGGCTGACTGGTTTGAGATCCGACCTGGTTGGCTGGCTGGCTGACTGGTTTGAGCTCTGACCTGGTTGACTGGCTGGCTGGTTTGAGATCTGACCTGGTTGACTGGCTGGCTGGTTTGAGATCTGACCTGGTTGACTGGCTGGCTGGTTTGAGCTCTGACCTGGTTGACTGGCTGGCTGGTTTGAGCTCTGACCTGGTTGGCTGGATGGCTGACTGGTTTGAGATCCGACCTGGTTGGCTGGATGGCTGACTGGTTTGAGATCCAACCTGGTTGGCTGGCTGGTTTGAGCTCTGACCTTGTTGACTGGCTGGCTGGTTTGAGCTCTGACCTTGTTGACTGGCTGGCTGGTTTGAGATCCGACCTGGGTGGCTGGCTGGCTGACTGGTTTGAGGCCTGACTTGGCCGGCTGAGTTGGGTTCTGGTTGGCTGGGCTGGGTGGGCTCTTTTTGAAGAGTATACATTTTGGTCAGGACAGTGCTGTGGTCAGGAGTAAGTAATGCAGAGTTCACTGGTCAGTTGTATGTAACAGTGCTGGGGTCAGCAGTATGAAATGCAGCTGTCAGCAGTGTGTAGGACCGGGTTCATGGACTGGGACCGGTGCGATTCAGATCCTTACTTTTGCTAGAATTCGCACCTGAACCAAACCCAAAAACGCACAGGACCCTTTTTGAAACTGCACCGTGGCCGCCCTGGACATGTGTGAACCGGGAATTGAATGCGGTAAAAAGTACATCCAAATCGCACATATGTGAACCCAGCCAAACCGTGTGCAGGGGTCAGTAGAATGTACCAAATAGCAGTTGATTTGTACTGTACTATATTTGTTCACAAAACTAATTTACTGCTGAGAACTACCAGTAAAAATATCTATTCTCTAATATGAAGGCAGTGAGCAAAATGTAAGCAGTAAAGTACACATCACATCACCTGTAAGGTGTGGGTGACACCCAACAAGGAGGCCCCCCACTTCCTCTTACCCTGATTTCTTGCAGCACCCGCACCTTGTCCTCATCCAGCTCCTGCTCCCCTCCGTTATCAGTAGTGGTTCCTCCGGACTGACCATTCCAGCGCCTGTGCATGCGCTATGCCGGGGTGAACAGGTTAAATCGGTGCAGCAGTATAGCGTGTCTCAGTGGATCTTAAACCAACACATGCTTATTTAAATCCTAGAAGAGTCAGCAACATTACTAGTTCTTTTAAATATATAGAAATACAAAATCTTAATATAAACTGCATACATTTCAATTATTTTTGTATGGAGAGCATAAAAATAGTTGTTGAACCGAAGATAATTATACCCACATGGCGTTCATATTGTCCTTCCCAGCGGGGTTGGTTCAGTACTCTTAGCTTTTTAAAGTGGCAGGTGGAGGGAACGCATTAGCTGTACGTAAATGGAGTTTTCAGAAGCAGTGCTGGCAAAAGATATCAGACACCCTGATTTCCCCCTTAGGTCACCCTGATTCAGGGTGAATAAAAATCGTTTTTTTAATTTATTTCAATCTGATTTTTTTATTTATTTAAATCTGATTTTTTTTTTTTTTTTATCAAATTTATTTTAATAAAATGCTTTTGAAGTAAAAATCGATCTAAGATAGTTTACTATTTAAGATACATTAATAATTTTAGTTTATTCAGCATGAATAGGAGCTTAGTTGTGTAGCATGAGGCTGTATATTCTGCAATATTTATATTTTTGGTAAACTCATTCAATGAATCCAAGCTCTGCAAGCTGAGATAACATGCACTGCATTGATGCATTCACACAATTTCACATTGCGTAACCATGAGATAAAACAAAATTCAGGAATATTCCTTTATCTTGTTGTTTTGTAAATCTATGTACACTACAAACTGTATGATTGTTTGAAAAGAAATGCATCTGTACCATGCAAGGAGGAAGGGCAAGCAGTAAAAAAATGAAACCTAAGCAGCTTATAAACCTTGTGATTTTTCTGCACATAGCTTGAAGTGCTTTATTCCTCCCTTGAAGAGCAAAATGGCAGCAGGCCGTAAAAGAGACCCAGTTTGGGAATATTTACTAACCTGACAGCTGCTTATTCTAAATAGGAAACCTTCATTTTGTTTGCAAATATTAAAGATTCTAACTGCCAGCAAGAATGAGTCCTTACATATATAGAGCACCTGTCATTTTAGACCCATCATGGCAGCGCCTGTTAGCGGGGCATCCACTCACCCGCTGCCGCCACGTCCCTCACCTTGTTGTGTCACTGCCGCATCACCAGCCGTCCTATTAGAGTGAATGGAACTGTCGGTGAGTCAACAGCGGGTCAGAGGAGGAGGAGCCACTGTGGGACAGAGATGACAGTTGGTCTGTAAAAATGATGATATAAATCGAGTTCATTTAAATCAAAACTTTTTACTAGTGATTTAAATCATTATTTAAATCAGCTTGATTTAAATTTAAATCCACCCTGCCCTGATTCATTGAAGTACCCTTACTCTGTCCTACTCATGCAGCCTTTGCTGTCCCCTATTATCACTGGCAGCCAGCCATGGTTGAACTTTCCCAGCTCAGCCAATCGGAGACAGTGGCGCGTGCCTGGAGTTGTAGAGAAGGCCGGTGAGGTCCTGGTCTGCCCATCACATGGCCACAATTGTTAGGTAGATTATGATTAACTGGTTGCTGACCCCCAATTTAAAGGGTCAACATCTCTAAAACTAATGTTCAGGTTTTGATATCTGCAGTTCCAAGAAAAAGCTGTCCATATAAAGAACCTCTCCTGCTGCTTCACCACTGATTGCTGCTTCTTTGATGACAAAACTCCAGTAAGGCCCCTTTTACACGGACGGACCAATTGGGTCTGCCTATAAGTTTTTTTTTTTTTTTTTTTTTTTATTTTTTTATTAGGTGGACCTGATTGGACCATCCATAGCTCTCTATGGAGCAAGGGGTGTAAACGGACGTGTCTCTTTTACACCCACTGAGATCTGATCCTATCCGCCAAAAAACAGATGGATGTGGGATCCGTTCTGCAGCCGTTCTTAATACCGTGTATTGCCCTCTTTAACATCAATGACAGCTTGAAGTCTTTTGTGGTATTTGTGGATGAGACTCCTTATCTTCTCAGATGGTAAAGCTGCCCATTCCTCTTGGCAAAACTACTCCAGTTCCTGTAAATTCTTGGGCTGTCTTGCATGAACTGCACGTTTTGAGATCTCCCCAGAGTGGCTCAATGATATTGAGGTCAGGAGACTGAGATGGCCACTCCAGAACCTTCCCTTTATTCTGCTGTAGACAATGACAGGTCGACTTGGCCTTGTGTTTTGGATCATTGTCATGTTGGAATGTCCAAGTACGTCCCATGCACAGCTTCCTGGCTGATGAATGCAAATGTTCTCCAGTATTTTTTGATAACATACTGCATTCATCTTGACATTAATTTTGACCAAATTTCCTGTGCCTATGTAGCTCACACATCCCCAAAACATCAGCGATCCACCTCCATGTTTCACAGTAGGAATGGTTTACTTTTCATCATAGGCCTTGTTGACTTTTCTCCAAATGTAGCGTTCATGGTTGTGGCCAAAAAGCTCAATTTTGGTCTTATCACTCCAAATGAATTTGTGCCAGAAGGTTTGAGGCTTGTCTCTGTGTTGTTTGGCGTATTATAAGCGGGATACTTTGTGGCATTTGCGTAGTAATGGCTTTCTTCTGGCGACATGACCATGCAGCCTATCTTTCTTCAAGTGCCTCCTTATTGTGCATCTTGACACAGCCACACCACATGTTTTTAGAGTCCTGTATTTCACCTGAAGTTATTTGTGGGTTTTTCTTTGAATCCAAAACAATTTTCCTGGCAGTTGTGGCTGAAATTTTAGTTGGTTTACCTGACCGTGGTTTGGGTTCAACAGGACAGAACCAATTCTTGATTCGAGTTTGAACACTGCTGATTTGGCATTTTTAATTCCTTGGATATCTTTTTATATCCCTTTTGCTGTTTTATACAGTTCAACTACCTTTTCCCGCAGATCCTTTGACAATTCTTTTGCTTTCCCCATGAATCAGAATCCAGAAACATCAGTGCAGCACTGGATGAAAGATGCAAGGGTCTGTCAGGAGTCCAGAAACTCGTTGACCTTTTATATACACACACACACACACTACAAGCAAACAGATCACAGGTGAGGATGGTTAAATTTTAATAGCCATTCAAGCCCCTTTGTGTCAACTTGTGTGCATGTTAGGCCAAAATCACCAGGGTATGTAAACTTTTGATCAGGGTCGCTGACCGGCCGCTCTGACCGGGCCTCCTGATCCATCTTCCGGCGTCTAGCCACAGGCTGTAATGAAGCTGTAAACGGCTTTGTTCCAGTCTCCTGAATGTAAACACAGAAGCAACGTCACGATGTCCCTTCCGGTTTACTCGGCTGCCAATGGCACCGGCGATCTGAATACTTTGAAGTGCAAAGGAGGGATTGGAGGTCTTTTAGACCCCTGATCCCTCCATAAAGAGTACCTGTCACCACCTATTACAATAAAAGTGATCAAATTTTTAAAACGCAATTTAATAATATAAAAATAAATAAGAAAAAAAAATTTAAAGCGCCCCCGTCCCCGCGAGCTCGTGCAGCAAAGAAAACTCATACGAAAGTCACGTCTGCATATGTAAATGGTGTTCAGATCACACATGTGAGGTATCGCCGCGATCGTCATAGCGAGAGCAATAATTCTAGCACTAGACCTCCTCTGTAACTCAAAACTGGTAACCGTAAAAAAAAAAAAAAATTAAAGCGTCGCCTATGGAGTTTTTTAGGTACCATAGTTTGTCGCCATTCCACGAGTGCGTGCAATTATCAAGCGTAACATGTTTGGTATCTATTTACTGATACCTTGGCGTAACATCATCTTTAACATTATACAAAAAAATTGGGCTAACTTTACTGTTTTGTTTTTTTTAAATTCATGAAAGTGTCTCTTTTCCCAAAAAGTTGCATTTAAAACACCACTGCACAAATACCGAGTGACATAAAATATTGCAACAATCGCCATTTTATTCTCTAGATTCTCTGCTAAAAAAAATATAGGTTCTAAGTAATTTTCTAGCAAAAAAAAATGGATTTTAACTTGTAAACATGTCAGAAATAGGCTTAGGCATGAAAGGGTTAAAAGAGTAAACACAGTTGATTTATCATAAATGGCTTCAGCCACACACTAACCATAAGTGAAAAATGTTTTTGTATTCATAGTCTCTGAAAAATGGCCAAGAAATCATAAATAAATTCTGCCAGGGTATGTAAACCTATGAGCACAACTGTATGTCAAACACAATGTCAGATTTGGCCCTTGAGGCCTTTGTCATGTGGCCCTCGCACTCAGTTTAGCACCTGGAACGTGGTGGAACTCTTTTCCACCACCTCCAGCTTTCACCCTCCGCTCCCTGCAAGGTGAGGCAGAGCTGCCTACACAGGGAGGCACTAGAGCCAGGCAAGGTAGGAGAGAAAGATGCGAGGAACCTTCGCGCAGGGCGGTTGGGGTTGCACACGGTGCATAGCGCACCCCTAAACCCTGCACTCTGTATACAGTACACCCTACACTCTGTGCATAGAGCACTTCTGAGCCCCGTGCCCTGTGCACGGCGCACCTCTGAGCCCCGCACTTCTGAGCCCCGTGCCCTGTGCACGGCGCACCTCTGAGCCCCGCACTTCTGAGCCCTGTGCACGGCGCACCTCTGAGCCCCGCACCCTGTGCATGGCGCACTTCTGAGCCCCACACTTCTGAGCCCCGCACCTCTGAGCTCCGCACCCTGTGCACGGCGCACCTTAGATACAACTGGCCCTTTGAGGGCAGCCACACTGCTGATGCGGCCCGCAATGAAAGTGAGTTTGACACGCCCTGTTCGGGCTGTGTATAAAATTACTTTAATGTAATTGAATGAGAGTGACCCAAGTAAATGGACTCCGTTTTATTTTGTTAATATCTTTTTATATCCTCCTTTTTTTTCATATTGATCTTACAACTGGTAATAAAATAGTAAACTGATGGAGGCTTATGAAAAGAAAGTATAATCATGTATAAAGTTCATAACGAATATTAGAACTATGTGGCATGCACGTTGTTTCTTGTAATATCCCTGGAACATCTCAGCAATGTCCTGGCCCACATTACCAAGTGAGGAGTTAAGTGTAAAGACGTGGATTGCTGCATGGCCACACTTTCTAAATACTTCTTGTGTGTCTGAAGTCACCGCTCAATGGTAAGGGGAGGGGTGGGGGACCAGACACACATTTTTAATGTTGGCTCTGTGCTCCTTTGGCAAGGCTGAAAGATTGTATTGAGCAGACTAACTCAGTACCCAACATTGGTTTGTAAAAGCTTCATTTTGTGGCATTCTGAAATAAGCATTGGCTGCAGCATTAAGGGCCCCTTTCATACAAAGTGTCCAATGAGGTCCACCGGATCAGATGATTCATTCACCCCCTATGGACTGGTGGGTGTAAACCAGAGCTTGACAAATTTGCTTTGAATCTAGGAGCCAGTTTGTGCGCACGCGTAGTGATATGTAACGTGTATTGCAATCAACGTTTTCATGCATTGGCGCCCCAACACGTGCGTGTATCTGGGGGGGGGGGGGGGGGGTTTTATGTACTCGGGTGTAACTTACATTTTTTACAATTGAGAAAAAAAATTTGTTTTACTTAAAATGGTTGTAAACCTTCCATTTTTTTGCGATAAAAAGAAAATGTCATACTTACCTGCTCTGTGCAATGGTTTTTCACAGAGCAGCCCCGATCCTCTTCTTCTTGGGTCCCCTGCCAGCACTCCAGGCCCCTTTTCTTCATTGGGTGCCCCCACAGAAAGCTGCTTTTCCTGAGGGGAACCCGTGCGGGGTTGCTCCTGAGTCCCGCTGCTGCGTCCATCGTCAGACAGCGGGACTTGGCCCCGCTCCTGTGTCACAGGATTCGATTGATGGCAGCGGGAACAACTGGCTCCTACTGCAATGAATCTGTCCAATGAGGAGAGAGACAGCCGCTGGAGCTGCTGCGCTCGTGCACACCGCTGGATCGGATTGGGGTCTTGGGGGGGGGGGGGGGGGGCTGCAGCACATAATGTTTTTCATAGAATGCGTGAAGGTGAAAAACCTTGAGGCTTTAGAGCCACTTTTTTTTTTTTTTTTCATCATCTAGGGGACAAAGACCTCTATGTGATGATTTTTTTGGTAACAGGTTCTCTTTAATGAGACATCCAGGGTCTAAAAGATATAGCTTGATATGGGTATCTTCCCTATGCCCCACTGAATGTAATGGCGTGCAGATTGCACTGCAGTACATGCTTTGCTGGCCGGGGAAACTTTCAATGGAGTCCCGGAAGTGACGCCATACGCATCGCTTTCGGGTCAGGAACAAGATTGGAAGGTCCACTCTCCTCCCTCCCTTCTACACCCTTCCCCCCCTGCACTTCTTCACCCACATGTGTGGGTGAAGAATGCTTCCACCCGAATGCTTCCACCTGACAAGTGAGCAGGGCTAAATGTAGAAAAAAAGACTACCTGCCTGGCGCCCGGACCTGCATGTCCCGTGCATGAGACAATACAAATTGTGCATCTCTGCAACAGTGAATGAGCTGACAAAAGCCCAGGCGCCAGGATGCAATCTCTAGTCGCCATGGTGATATTGCGCCTGGGATTTGTCAAGCCTTGGTGTAAACGGACTTGTGAGGAGCTCTGAACACACACTGCGATCAGGGACTGCTTACCCACCTCTGCATGCCTGTCACATTAGGAAGGGTTTCTTTGTCCCTGCATAGAAACATAGGCCACTTACACGCAGGTCCAGCCACACAAAAAAGGTGCTTATTCACAGTGCTTAGTCACAACGCTCATGTGAATGAGGTCTATAGTTGGATTTTTTTTTTTCATGCTGCATCAGTTTTGGAAGTGGAACCAACCCCCCCCCCCCCCAACAAGGGAGAAGCTGTAAAAGCTCGAGGTACCAGTGATCCAAATTTTCCATCAAGGGTTCAGGGCACAGCACCTCCCCACCTGGCAAAAGGACATTTGACTTTGTTCACTATGTCACACTAGCTCCTTTCCAGGCTCAAAACCACTTACCTATGTACTATACAGTAGATTATAGGCAGTATTTCTTAAAGGCTAAGTTCACCTTTTTTGTTCACCTTTTTATTTATTATTTCTTTCTAAATTCCAGCTCCCCTAAGTACCAATATAGCATTAATGTACTTATTTTGCATAAATAAAACGGCTTTCCATTTATTTTACACAGGCTTACCTCACTTTCTTTATAGCTGTTCAAAAACACTGCTCGATTACTTCTGCCTTACTTCCTGGACAGTCTTTAGGTCATGACACAGGAAGGAGTTGACCAGCAGAGGGTGGATGATGCAGGGTGTGTGCTAATGAGATCAGCTGGTCAACTCCTTCCTGTGTCATGACCTAAAGATTGTCCAGGAAGCAAGGCATTTTTGCAAAATAAGTACATTATTGGTACATAGGGGAGCTGAAATTGAGAAACAAAAAGGTGAACTCATCCTTTAAGCTGGCCATACGCAGTGGATTACTCTGACAGCTCAGTTTTGACGAACGACACACTGTTCGGGTATTCTGACAGCTAGCACAGGTACTAGTGCTCTGTAGTGAATGACTACCATCTCCCTGGAGCTGTATGCTGAGTCTGGAGATGCAAGGCCTTCTAGACCCCTTGTCCCATTGCTTGTGATCTGCTGTGTGCAGTGAAAAAAAAGGTCTCCAGAGGACTATTCATGACAATCTCCAGCTGTGGAGAGGGAAGAATACAGCCTTCAGTACCAGGCACTATAGACTGCTGAACCCTGGCTGTTGGTGCCTGCAATACCTGCTATTGAGCCCCCCAACCGCAGGTCTAAATGAAGACTTAAAGTGTTTCACTGCTTCAACAGCGGTCCTCCTACAGGTATGGCAAAAGGATACTTGCATTGTCCAAGCTGCAATAAATTCTATCCCTGCAATTTATCTTCAATGGCTTTGGGGCTACTTTGCACTTTTGTCGGTGACCAGTGTTTTACCGCACTGTCAAATGCCAGACACTGCTAAGGCACACAGAAAATGATTGATGCTGTAACACAGCCTGGAGCTGCACTAAAATGCAGACATGCTGCATATTCTCGCAGTGCACTGCACTGCTCCATAGAGAACCAGTCACAGTCTCCTGTCGTGCGAATTGGATGCTGTGAAATCCCTATCCAATTCACACTAATGTGGACCCAGCCTAAGGCACCAAGCACACTAGCTTAAAAAAACGTTGCTTCTACAGGAGTTTTGTGTTCTGCCTGTAAAAGCAGCTCTATGTTATCCTATGTGTCCATACACTTTAGGATGTTAACCACTTAAGGACCGAGCCTGTTTTTCAGACTTGGTGTTTACAAGTTAAAAACAAGTTTTTTTGCTAGAAAATTACTTAGAACCTTAAGCATTATACATTTTTTTTCCAACACCCTAGAGAATAAAATGGCGGTCATTGCAATACTTTTTGTCACACCGTATGGGTTGATAAGACCCCACATCTCTCCTCCAGGCTGGTAAGCATGAGATCGGGAAAAAAAAATCACTGATCTCATGCTGACAGCCGCGATCGCGGCTTCGTTTATTTCCGGGTCCGTTTATTTCCGTCATAACGTCGCGCCAGGGCCTCCGACCGTCATAGAGATGACTGGTGACCGTCTGGTCACCAGTCATCTCTATCGTCTTCATCCGGCGCCGGCCGATTCTTTCTCCGTGCCCCCGATGGCATGGGAGAGCCCGGAGAAGTTCCGGATGGCGGCGGGAGGTGGGGATGTCCCCTCCCGTCGCCTGTAAGAACGATCAAGCGGCGGAACTGCCGCTATGATTGTTCTTATCGTGCACAGAATCGCCGGCTGCAAAGAATGATATCTGAATGATGCATCTAGCTGCAGGCATTATTCAGATATCACCCCACAAAGTAGAGGACGTCCTTTTACTATAGCCGGGTATTGAAGTGGTTTTTAAAGAGGAAGTGCTTAATAAAAACTCTCTTTACCGTGCTGTAACCACATCCATTGAATGTGGCTGCATCGTGGTTGTGGCACGGCCCTATTCACTTCTATGGTTTGCTTGTCAAACATCACATGATCTACTTTTTTTGCTGCGCAGCATTGCCTCTGCACTAGTGTTAGGGCTTTCTGACCGCCGTTGCCAGATTTTGATGGGCAACTGAGGTGCTTTAAAAACGTGCCTCACCCGTGTGGATTTAATGTGCTCATTTACCCTTGTGAAAGAGGCCTTGGAATAAAATCTATCAGCATAGTCACAATGGGGGTTATTTACTAAAACTGGAGAGTGCAAAATCTGATTCAGTTCTCTATAGGTACCAATCAGCTTACGGGTTTTATTACCAAAGCTTAAAGTAGTTGTAAAGTCAGAGTAGCAATAATGCCAGCCCCTCTGTTATACCAAGACATACTTCACAGTATAAATGTTTGCCGATAACTACCTTATTTCAGATCGCCTCTGTGTGGTCAAGTCACCACCCGCCGCTCTCCTCCTTCAGTCTAAGGGCTTCAGAGGGAGAGCTGAGGCTGAGATCCCCTCTGATGTCAGGAGGTCAGCTCCTCCCGCTGTAGCCCTTAGATCCGAGAAGGAGAGCGGCGGGTGGTCACTTGACCACACAGTGGCGATCTCAAAGAAGGTCTTTAGCTGCATCATATTAAACAAACATTTACACTGTGTAGTATACCTTGGTGTAACGGAGGGGCTGGCAGTAATCCTACTCTGATTTTACTGCAAGCTACTAATAGCGGCAGGAGGGGAGGGGCAGGTAGGAGATCACTTGCACACAGAAATTGACAGGCAGGGAGGGAGGGAAGGGGAGAGGGGAAGAGAGGAGAGACTGCGGAATGACGGAGGTACGTAAACTGACCACAGTGTCCTGGATCAGCAGCCATGATTACTGTGGTCAGTTTACATAGGGAGCTACAGGAACAGGCATGATAACCAGGTTTTTTACAGCATAGAAACAGACAGATTAGACCGCTCAAGCACTGTGCTGTTTGACCTGCTTTAAAGGAAAACATTTATAATTATTTTTATTTATTTTTGGCTTGCAACTCTTTTTAATTGAACAAACTGATGTTTAGAAGCTGATTGGCTATCATGCACAGCTGCACCAGTTTTAGTAAATCTTCCCCAATCGCACAAGCATGTGAAATAATGAGGAAGTTGCCCATAGTGACCGATCTGAAGTGTTAATTTTGCCATCCCCTGTTATAACTTTGTGATCCGATCATAGACGCTTGTGCGTCTGAAACGTTCTTACATTGGGGGCGGATTAGAAATGTAACCTATTATAAGGTAGGTTTTGGTGTCTTACTGTTGCAGCTTTGTTAGTTGGGAACAATGCCTTGTGTGGGTGTCAGTCTCCTGGCTTTCTGTAAACCTGCTCTGATCACTGTTATTACCATATCCTGCATATGTTTTCATGTCGGCAATGCTGAATTTTTAAGCTTTCGGTGGCAGTTTGTAAATCTCTGCAGTCCTGTTGGGAAAATTGCCATGATTCAATCAGCGATCTCCTTCTAGCATCTGTCTTATCCATGTTTTCTTCCCTTTTAAATATGAATCTGTCATATCTGCAGGCTCATTTCCGTATCTGTCAAATGTTCACATTTATAAGTACATGGGTTGGACAAAAATATGGAAACGCCGTATAAAAGAACAAAATTGTTACCTAATATGGTGTTGGACCGCCTTTGATATCCAAGATGGCCTGAATTCTCCTGGGAATGGACAAATGTTATCCTGGGTCACAATATCCTTTTGTCTCTTTCGGTCAGTTGACCGTGCTTATGCTGATCAGACGCCACTTTCCCGAAATCTGTACAGTATCTCACAAAAGAGAGTACACCCCTCACATTTTTTGGAAATATTTTATTAAATCTTTTAATGTGACAACACTGAAGAAATGTCACTTTGCTACAATGTAAAGTAGTGAGTGTACAGCTTGTATAACAGTGTAAATTTGCTGTCCCCTCAAAATAACTCAACACACAGCCATTATTGTCTAAACTGCTGGCAACAAAAGTGAGTACAGCCCTAAGTGAAAATGTCCAAATTGGGCCCAATTAGCAATTTTTCCTCCACGGTATCATGTGACTCGTTAGTGTTACAAGGACTCAGGTGTGAATAGGGAGCAGGTGTGTTAAATTTGGTGTTATCACTCTCACTCTCTCATACTGGTTACTGGAAGTTCAACATGGCACCCCATGGCAAAGAACTCTCTGAGAATCTGAACAAAAAATGAATTGTTGCTCTTTAAAGATGGCCTAGGCTAATGGAAGATTGCCAAGACATTGAAACTGAGCTGCAGCACGATGGCCAAGACCATACAGCGGTTTAACAGGACAGGTTCCACTCAGAACAGGCCTCGCCATGGTCGAGTGCACGTGCTCAGCGTCATATCCAGAGGTTGTCTCTGGGAAATAGACGTATGAGTGCTGCCAGTATTGCTGCAGAGGTTGAAGGGGTGGGGGGTCAGCCTGTCTGTACTCGGACCATACGCCGCACACTGCATCAAATTAGTCTGCATGGTTGTCTTCCCAGAAGGAAGCTTCTTCTAAAGATGATGCACAAGAAACCCCGCAAGCAGTTTGCTGAAGACAAGCAGACTAAGGACATGGATTACTGTGGTCTGATGAGACCAAGATAAACTTATTTGGTTCAGATGGTGTCAAGCGTGTGTGGAGGCAACCAGGTGAGGAGTACAAAGACAAGTGTGTCTTGCCTACAGTCAAGCATGGTGGTGGGAGTGTCATGGTCTGGGGCTGCATGAGTGTTGCCGGCACTGGGGAGCTACAGTTCATTGAGGGAACCATGAATGCCAACATGTACTGTGACATACTGAAGCAGAGCATGATCCCCTCCCTTCAGAGACTGGGCCTCAGGGCAATATTCCAACATAACAACCCCAAACATACCTCCAAGACGACCACTGCCTTGCTAAAGAAGCTGAGGATAAAGGTGATGGACTGGCCAAGCATGTCTCCAGACCTAAACCCTATTGAGCATCTGTGGGGCATCCTCAAATGTAAGGTGGAGGAGCACAAGGTCTCTAACATCCACCAGCTCCGTGATGTCCTCATGGAGGAGTGGAAGAGGACTCCAGTGGCAACCTGTGAAGCTCAGGTGAACTCCATGCCCAAGAGGGTTAAGGCAGTGCTGGAAAATAATGGTGACCACACAAAATATTGACACTTTGGGCCCAATTTGGGCATTTTCACTGCCAGGGGTTTAGACATTATTGGCTGTGTTGAGTTATTTTGAGCGGACAGCAAATTTACACTGTTATACAAGCTGTACACTCACTACTTTACATTGTAGCAAAGTGTCATTTCTTCAGCGTTGTCACATTAAAAGATGTAATAAAATATTTACAAAAATGTGAGGGGTGTACTCACTCTTGTGAGATACTGTATATACCGTCATAACCTTTGCTACTGTACCTCGCGACACTGCAAGTAAATTGGTAACTTCAATCGCCAGCTAAGCGGGCACCAACAATTTGCCCTCTTTTGAAGCTCAGTAAGCTCTGACATGACTCCATATTACTAGCAGAGCAAGCAGTGCATGACGAACGTGAGGCTTCCCACCTGTTAGCTCTGTGTCTCATCACACAGCGGAAGCAAAAGAATGCGAAGAAGATAACCTTTATTTTTTTTTTAAGCCCCTCCCCTTTCCCTCATTGAATGGTGGTGGTAGGAGTTTCAACCCCCCATTGACTGGTTTGAATGGTGGGGGGGGGGTTGTGATAAAATGGTTAGCCGATTGGGAATATTCTGGGGGGGTCTCTAGGATAGGTAATTTAAAGTGTTACTAAACCCACAACAGTAAAATTGGTCTCTATATGCAGTACAGCATGCTTGTTATACTCGAGGTGGAACCTAAGGGGTTAATCCTGCGCATTATGTAAAAAGGCGGTTTGATCTTATGTGCTCTGATCCTCCTCGTCTTCCACTGTCCCCAATCTGTCTCCTGATATAACAGAGCCTTGGGGGCACTCTGCAAATGCTCAGTTTGGTGTGTATTGCTAGAGAGTTTTTTTTTTTCTTCTTTTTGTGGGAGGGTGCATGTGATTAGCACAGGGCCAATCAACGCTGTCCAAAGTCATGGGTCATTCAGCCTCATAGGGCTGTAAGGGTAGAATGAAAACAACTCCTACAAGCTTTAACCAGACACTGCTAGAAGTCACAAGACTGCTATAAACTGCTGATGAGAAAAGGTATTGTGCAATTTATAGTTACTAAAATAATTGTGTTGCAATGTTCTATGTACCATAGGAGACCAGATATAGTAAATGCAGGGTCCTGGGTTTAGTGACACTTTAAGGTCACCTGATCTCCCCCTCCCCCTTCCAAGAGCATTCCAGAAATGCCCAGCACCCCTATTTAAAGCAAATCTTCATTGTATCTGAGCACCACAAAATAGAAATGCTATTTCATTTTTTTTAAATTTTTTTTTTTGATAGTCAAAGCAAACTCGCCCATCCATCCATGTCTCCATGCTTTATTTTGCTGAGAAATCACTTTGAAAAACACCCCCCTAGCATTTCTGTCCATGGCCACCTTGAGTAGGGGCAGGTGATTCATGTAGCATTTAACTTTCTGCAATCCATCTGCCCTTAGCTCAGTCATGCATGCAGGAGGGTGTGCTTAGGTGATAAAACGCCTCCTCTCCTGAAGACTCCTGGGATTTATGACCTCATTTGCTGGGGAAGTAACTGAAGAAATGTAAATGTGTAAAACAAATACATATGATATCCTCTCCTATCTATTTACTAATGCTAGCAGCATGAGGTTTAAAATTAAATGTTGATTGGGGGAGTGAAGTTCCACTTTAACCTCTTGGCACGCCAAGCGCATGCAAATAATGTAGCCTCTCAGCGGGCGGGTCTTGGCGCCGAGTGGACGCGTATTTGTATGCAATAGTACAAATAGAGCTGTGCCAAGAGTGCAAAAGCTCCCATTTGCTGCTTGCGATCGAAAGCTTTCCGATCATGTGACCGCCATAACGACCAATCACATCAGGTCACATGTCTTAAGCCCCGACCTGCCTCCCGGCATACTAAACCCCTTAAAGGGCCAGCAGGTGTTCGCTCCAAGGTGTTAAGCTGGAGGCTGGTGGGGGTCTTTGCCAGTCGCCAGACAGATATATGGCTGATTTTACAGTTTTAAAGTATTTGATTAAAAAAAGTTCTGGTGAATTGTTATTGCTATTGGCCGAGAGCGCAGATCGGGACCTGATCGGCAGACCTTATCGATCATACCCGGCAGCTTCTGTCGGACTGGCTGCAGTACACATGGGCCGAATGTCGGCCGGTTTCTTTTGAACTTGGACGACGCCCCCCGACATTCGGCCTGTGTGTATGGGGCTTAAGCCTCTGTTATCCTTTTACATATTGCATTTCTCTTACCTCTTGGATTGAAGTTTTGTCCAGATATCTTGCGTCCCCTTTTTTTTTTAGGAACATCCATGTGTTGTATTGGCACCTTACAAATAAAAATAGTGTTTTTTGCAGTGTTTTTTTTTATGGGACAGCATCTAGCATCCAAGACTGCTTCCTGACCTCTGCAGGCAGTTGCCTCATCCTACACTGTTGTGTATCATTCATTTGATATGTTAGATTTCCCCGCCATACATATTTATGTTGCCGGACCTTTAATCAGGATTATAGCAAGGCATTAGCTACATAAGGTTTAGCTTGAGCTGACTTTGCAATGCACTGTAAATCCCCACAACATAACATCTCACTTATATGAATTTTAGGAGTAAAATGTCATATGTAATGAATGTACCGACTGTTTAATATTTATTTTTATTTTCTATTTGTTTGCAGGTACATTCGGCTTTATGGCAGAAAGTTTAGTAAAGAAGACCATGTGCTATTCGTTAAGTTGTTGTACGAGTTGGTGACCATTCCGAAACTGGAGATCAGTATGATGCAGGGGTTTGCACGCTTGTTGGTGCAACTTTTGAAGTAAGTTGCATGTGGTTTTTTCATTGCTACCAGCAAAAATGTGTACATAACACTGACACCATAAGGCCCTGTTCACACCGGCATTAAAAGCAGGAGTTTGAGGTGCATTTTTAAAGCAGACATTTAAAAGTCAGCAGCTACAAAAAGTGACGCTGCTGACTTTTAATAAACAGAAACCTGCCTGTCCCACAGTGCTGCGATGCGGCTGCCCGAAGCCTCGCTCCTCTTCCCTCCTCTCCACGGCGATGGCATTGTAAGTGTGGTCGCCCGGCTATGACAACTTGCAGCTTCACAGCCGGGCGCGCACTGGGCATGCGCCGAGTCACGCTGCTCTGTCTTGAATTGCCGGGCAATCTTTTGGGACCTGTGACGCATCCCAGAAGATTGCAGGGAGGGAGGGGCGGAGAGGTGAACTTCCGCTCGGCGCCGGGGCACCAGGAGAGGAAGTGGGAGCTGCGTACCTGTCAAAACCAGGTCCCCCCCCACGAAAAAAAATGACATGCCAGATGTGGCATGTCATTTTTGTCATTGCACCATAAACTCGCCACTGTGCAGTTGCAACATGTTTGCTTTGCGTATGTGGCACGTTATGCCTTGTTCACAACAACCCAAAAAAACAAGGCATCTGGGATGCGCTTTTAACGCGCCTTTAACACTCATTAAACGTGTGGCAAACTCAGTGAGCAACTCCCATTAACGCTGTAGGCGCATTTGTTAAAGTGGAGCTCCAAGGGTCCCCCCCCAAAAAAAAAATTAAGTCAGCAGCTAATACTGTAATACAAGTACTGTAGCCGCTGACTTTTTATAGTCGGGCTCTTCCCTGTCCAGGAATCCAGCAGTGTCCTCACCTGAGCTGATTTTTTAATCAGCTATTGGGTGCTGTCGCCGACATCTTGACTAAGGGAAATCGGCAGTGAAGCCTTGCGACTTCACAGCTGGTTTTCTACTGCACATGCGCAAAGCGCACTATGCTTTGGGAATGGGCTGGCAGCGGGGGAAGGAGGTCAAACTTCCGGCTCCATTTGCTGCCCTGAACTGAGCCGGAAGTGGGAGCGGGTACCTGTCAAAGCGGCAGACAAAAAAAGCTTCCCCTTTTGGGTGGAGCTCTGCTTTAGGTATCAGTATTTTGGATTAATTGTGAAGAAGGCTTAAAGCGGAGTTCCACTTATTCCCCCCCCCCCCCCCTTTTCAGTGCCTCATTTGGCACCTTTTGGGGATGAGGGGGTAAAGGGTACCTGTTTTTGTCGGGTACTGTTCCTCACTTCCGGAGACCGTGCCGCAACGTCGTTTCTTGGAATTTTGGCCCCCCTCCTCCTTCCTCAACTGTCGGGCCAATTAGCGCCATGCCCTACACGCATGCGCAGTAGGGAACTGGCTGTGAAGCCAAAAAGCTTCACTGCCGGGTTTCCTTACCAGAAATGGCGACAGCTGCCCCCGACAGCCGATCCGGACTTTTACATTTTTAATTTATTGTGGGGGGGGCTGGACCTCCTCTTTAAGATGGTTTATAAAACCTAATCCTGAGAAACGCACAATAGGGTTCACTAAGATGGCTATCAAGCATGGGATTGCAATTTCTTTTTTATGTTTATCTTGTAGCAAAAGGTTTATGCACTTTTCTGATCACTTTTATCAAGTAGAGTAAAAGTCTGGCTGGATAAATTCAGTATATTCTAAAAACCGCTTTCCTGCCAATCTCTAGCCAGGGGTGCCAACTGAGGTCTGAGGGCACCTATTGACATCTCAGTCATCACATGATCCTGTGGAAATGGTAGAATGGGAAATAGTCATATAATGTATCTGTATTCTTTGATCATTAAATTGTTTATTATTGCAAAACAAGTTTAAAAAGTATCAGTAATCTTTGGTAAAAGACATGATATACTGTAAATAACAGTTCACTTGTATACACATATAATTATTATGCAAAGTAAAATACAACATGATTAGCAGTACAATTTCATAGATCCTTCATCCATTAATACTAAACATAAGTAATTGCTCTTAGTGAGCCAAACTTGTCTGGGCATCAAAGTGTACTCGACGCACATTTCATGGCTCACGCCACTCATCAGGAGTAAAATGCTCTGAAATGAAATCAATAACATATCTATAAGTATAGTATACCCTTTAAAAAGAGAACCATCTCTCAAAAAAATGGGGGTCTATAACTTACAAAATGGTCCAATAGTGAGGCCCAACCTATATCCAAGAGAAGACGGGGACAGGGATGATGATCTCCCCCGGGGCTGAGGTGAGGAGACCAGAGTAGCAGTGCTGCAGAACCAAGCTAGGAGGATAGGGGAGGTTTTTGTTTGCATTAACACTTTCACTTCCAGGCCCTGCACTCCATTTTTACACTTAAGTGGTCTGACCATTTTTGCAATTTTTTCATTGTTTTTTATTTTTCCCTTACAGCTTTCAGAGTTTGTAAAAGATCCCTCAATCATAAATTTTTTGAAAGCATGTGACCAGTAGAAAAAAAAGGAGCTACTGATTTTTTTAGGTTTTGTGATATCTGCCCAAATGTTTATCAATTCGCTATTTACGCTAAAAATACACTAAAATTATTAGTGGACACATACATGGCAAAACTTACAAAAATTCCTAGTAATCATAATTAGCTAAAACTGTATTGAGTTGATAACTAACAAATATTTGTAAATTTTAAATTGCACCATTTTGTGAAATGAAAACCATTTAGCGCTGCATCGGTACTGCTACAGATAATAAGCATTTGCACTCGTGCAAATGCTCGGATAATGAAACCGATACCTTTTTTGCGATTTCTATTGGCTTGCATTGACTTCTGTTAAACGAAGTCGCAAACTGCAATGAAATCGGAGGTCCAAATCACACTGATCTGTGGCTCACGCTAAAGTAGTGTGAATTCAAAGCCACAGAAGAACTGTTGTTCATAATTATAAAGAAACTGTGATCATTTTTCATTAGTCTAAAAAAAACTTGTCGCAACATTAAGAAAAGGGTATCGATAATTGATATCAGGGAATACTTGAGATAAAGTATCAGTACTCATACTTCCTCTTCTGGGGGGCCCTATCGGTTCTTCTTGCTCCGCCTCTCTTCAGAGTGCACTTATAGCAAGCCGCAAAGTATAATATAGAGTTCCCCTTTAGCAAGGTAAAAAAAAAAAAAAACTTCTGCCTTTTTTTTAAAATCACTTCCATCTCCTTGCCAGGACTACATGTCCCATGAGTTATTGCTCCTCACACATTCACAAGCTCTCAGACACTAAGGCCCCTTTTCACACATGCAGACCGTTTAGGTCCTCCTGTCAGTTTTTTAGGCGGACCTGAAGGGAGCGGTGACATATCTGCTGACATCCTCTCCGATCTGCTGAATCCAGACTGATGGAAACCCTATTTTCCATCTGTCCGACGGATTGGATGAAATTGGACAGGCGGATCCATTTTCATCCGATCCCCCATAGAGGAGAGCGGGGCTCTGACAGGTCCGGCTCTGCACAGTGAGCGGAGATGGACCTGTCATCCGCCAGCTCAGCGGAGATCAACGGAGCGATCCCTGCTGAGCAAGCGGAGTCCATGAAAACGTGTGTGTGTGTGTGTGTGTGTGAGTATGAGTATGAGTATGGCCTTACTGACATGTATGGAGGGTGTACTGAGCTGTATGTGTGCTGTACTGTGTATACTGACATGTAAACAAATGATGCATTCTGTATGCCAGGGGTCTCAAACTGGCGGCTCTCCAGCTGTTGTGAAACTACAAGTCCCATCATGCCTCTGCTTGTGGGAGTCATGCTTATAACTGTCAGCCTTGCAATGCCTCGTGGGACTTGTAGTTTCGCAACAGCTAGAGGGCCGCCAGATTGAGATACTTACTGTATGCAACTAATCGACTATGAAAATAGTTAAGAACTATTCTCATAATTGAATATGTTGATTCATTGTTTCAGCCCTAAACCCCATAGCTACATACTAAGGTCGACAAAACACAAGTCCAATAGAAACAAAAAAAAACTAGTAGAAATAATAATAATAGAATAGTGTGGGGTGTGAGAATTCTGGTCATTTCCGTGTGACTTTAGGGAAGAGAAGGTTTCAGGATGGCGCAGATTTCAATTTATGGAAGACAAATAATACAGCTGGAAGTCATTTTTTGAACATAATGGCGATTCCATTATTTTGTAGTGATGATTATTTATTATATTTTTGTTCTGCCAAATTCTATCAATAAATTGATATGTTATTCTTTCCCTTGACCGAATACAGAAAGAAAGAACTCCTTTCAAGAGAAGACTTGCAGTTACCCTGGAGACCATTGTACGAAATGCTGGAGAGAATATTGTACTCTAAAACGGAACACCTTGGTCTTAATTGGTTTCCTAAGTAAGTGAATAAAGTCGTGTTTAGTTCTTGCATTGAATGTCTTCATCTGGTTCTAATAAATGGATTCTGTAGACTGCAGTTACCTAATGTGACAAATGTATGTGCTGTGAGGTCACCGGCACACAATGTGACTGCTAATTGCAGGGAAATGGCTCGGATTGGCAGGCTCTGTGCTCTCTGTGACATTTACCATTCCTTTCTTCTTGGTTCATTAGTAATAAAAACCGAAATCCCGTCACTTGTGCTACGAAAGTGACTGACGCACATGTCCTTGTTGTCCACAACAACCCATGAGATTCTGATTGACATTTTTGTTTTTCTAGTGCTTATAAGGTGGGATGTGTTGGTAACACATAATTCTTCTGTCACACATTTATGCAAAAAAAAAAAAAAGTCACATGTCATCAGAAATGAGAACAGCTCTGCTGATTTCAAGCGGTATTAAACCCAAAAGCAAAGCTTTATTATATTGCAGCTAACCAATTCTTAGATGTGATGGCTGTATTTTAGTTTTCTTTTTTTTTGGCTTTCTTTCTTCTATTTTCATCTGGTGATCCAGCAAGTCCGTTTTGTAAAAAGCACAAGCTCTCCAGCAGAATGCATCAGTTTACATGAAAACATTTGCCACTGGCAGGTGTGCTTACAATGATCAACTTTTATTCATGTAAAACCTTTATCCCAATTGGAAAAAAGACTGTTTGCTGTAACTGATTATAAAGCGTGAGCTGGAGTTTGACTTCAATTCTTAGTGTATTCAAATCTGCTAATACATTTAAAGTGTTTCTAAACCCAGGACTCTGTATTCACTGGTCTCTCACAGTACACAGAACATGGAAATGTAATTATCATAGTAAATATAAATGGCTAAATACCTTTTCTTATCAGCAGTATATAGCAGTCTTGTGACTTCTATCAGTGTCTGGTTAAAGCAGAAGTAAACCCATCCATAAAACCAGTTTGATATACGGCACGTGCCGGAAATGTAACGCTCCCGTTGGTTGTGCTCTCAACCAAACTGTCAAACCATCCAATGGCCGGTGTCATAATTGATCATGTGCAGCATCATGGCAACTGTAGATTAAATGGAGGCAATGATGGCAGCTTCCTTGGCTGAAAACAATAGGGGGGTTTACTTAGACTTTAAAGCTTGTAGGAGGAGTTTTCATTCTCCTCTGTCTGTCCTATGAGGCTGCAGGACCCCTGACCCTCTGTCTGGACAGTGCTGATTGTCCCTCTGTGGATCACATGCACCCTGCCAAGAAACAAAAATCTAGCAATACACACCAAAGCGAGCATGTGCAGAGTGCCCCCAAGGTTCTGTTTTATCAGCAGATGGATTGGGGACAGCGGAAGAAGGGGAGGATCAGAGGAGACAGGATCTAACAGCCTTTTTACACATTGCAGAGAATTAGCCCCTTAGGTTCGACAGTGAGTATAACACGCATGATTTACTGCATATACAGACTGATTTTACTGTTGTGGGTTTAGTAACACTTTAATTGATAAAAATAAACCATTAACACTTCTATATCTGAAAGCATTCTTCATTTACAGCCTTTTTTTTCACACCTGCCTAAAACTTTTGCACAGTATCGTACATATGTAAACGTTAATGTCCTTGCTTGTACTGTACAAATGCACTCCTATTGGTGTACAAGAGCTGCCTGCCTCCTAGCAATGACGAAAGAGAGGGAGCAGAAGCCACCTGCTCCCTAGCGACAGATAGATGCTAGGCAGCAAAAGTCACCTAGTGTCCTAGCAACCAAGGCTGCTGGGTGGCAGAAGCCACCTGCTCCCTAGCGACAGATAGATGCTAGGCAGCAAAAGCCACCTAGTGTCCTAGCAACCAAGGCTGCTGGGTGGCAGAAGCCACCTGCTCCCTAGCGACAGATAGATGCTAGGCAGCAAAAGTCACCTAGTGTCCTAGCAACCAAGGCTGCTGGGTGGCAGAAGCCATCTGCATCTTGGCAACTAAGGGATGCTGCACAGCAGAAGCTGCTCCCTGTTGTATCTATTTTGTGCTACTTTTTTTCTAAATAATCAGCAGAGCAGGCCATTTACTCGAACGTTCTACCTATGTAAACGTTGCTTTACATGTATAGTTATATGTATATGCAGCTTGCTATGGGGGCACCGGATCTGAGTCGCAGACTTCGACAGCAGCGAGAACCAATGGCGTCGCTGCTGTGTCTCAGCCAATCAGGAGCATCTCATATGGCTGAGACATTCATGGACAGAGAGGGACCTCAGGTAAGTATTAGGGGGCCGGGGCAGCTGCTGCACACAGAATGCGTTTTATCTTAATGCATAGAATGCATTAAGATAAAACAACCTTCTGCCTTTACAACCCCTTTAATGACACCTCAGACACCAATCAGGCTGCCTCCCATCTAGCATAGTCTGTGCCCCAGTTTTCCTGCGTCTTTGCGACCCCTGCCCCTGTAATCCCGGACAGCCAACTGAGATTTAAGCAGGCCTGAAAAAGATTTAGCACTGATGATGAGGCAGATTTTCACTCTAAGGCCCGGTTCACACTGGTGCAACATGGGATCCAACTTGTGAGAGCAGAAGTCGCATGACGTGTCAAATGAAATGTTTCCCTATGAGAGCCATCTTAACTGATGTGACACAAGTCGCTCCGACTTTTGGAAAGGGTCCTGCACTACTTTTGGTGCAACTTTGATATGACTTCAATGCCACAGAGTATAAAACGTCACATCAAAGTCGTATTCCAAACTTGCACTGAAAGTCGCGCAACTTTGGAGTCGAGTTAGTGTGAACCGAGGACTAAACAGACCGCCCAATGAAGAGGTCTGTTCTTCTGTCCCAGCATGGGAGGAAAGAACGAATGAATCAATCTGAAAACTTTTAGTAAATCGGTCTCAAAATCTTTCTCACTCCTATTCAGAGTTTTGTGTAACAGAAGTGATAAATGCCCTCCAGTCTATTTTCAGTAAGCACACATTTTGATTCTTATTGGATTATGGCTTTTTAAAATATTTTTTTATTCAAGTGATGGTAAAGGATTAAATTGTAAGTTTTAAAAATAACAAACCTTATACTTACCTGCTATGTGCAGTTGGTTTTGCACAGGGCAGCCCTGAGCCTCCTCTTCTTGGGTCCCACGCTGGCGATCTAAGCTCTTCTCTCCCGCTGAGTGCCCCCCATAACAAGCTGCTTGCTACGGGGGCACTAGTACAGGCTCGCTCCTGAGGCGGCTCGGTCTGTCCATAGATACACAGAGAGTGGCTTGGCTCTCCCTCCCAACTGGCTGTGATTGACAGCAGCGGGAACCAATGGCTCCCACTGATGTCTCTTAGCCAGTGAGGAGGGAGAGAGAGCCTTTGTTTTTGTGCACTTCACTGGATTGAGATCGGGCTCCGGCAAGGAGGGAGGCAGCTGCATGCAGAAGGCTTTTTTTTTTTTTACCTTCACGCATAGCATGCACTTTCATTTTTTCTAATATAATAAACTATAAAATAAACTATAATTGATAAACTATAGTCTAATAACCTATATCCAATATTTTTTTGGAAAGAATGGGGAAGGGTTAGAACACCTGTCAGGTTTTACTGCTATACGGGATTAGGGAGAGAAATTTCCCCTCACTTCATGTTCTGGGGACAACCTTTTAGCTGACAGGAAGTGGGGAAATATCTGCAGCAGGCAAACCTACAAGGGCCAATTTTCACTTGCAGTCATGAGGGTGGTAAAAATGGGTGGTTGAGCCACATTTTTCCTGCCTAAGCTGCAAGGGCAGTCAGATGGGGTTGTACACTTGCCACACTTGCTAAATGTATACCCCTATTAGGGATCGACCGATTATATAATCGGCCGATATTCACTTTTTTGGAAGTATCGATCACAAACGTACCCGATCTTACCGATCTTGCTTCAAGGTGTCGTGCCGGGGTGATGCCAGGAATCACACCGGTACTGTTCTTTAGAGCGGACGCTCAGCATTATTGTAATAACAACCGATTGGAGGTAGGTGGGTCTACCTACTAGATTGGAGGTAGGTGGGTCTACCTACCAGATTGGAGGTAGGTGGGTCTACCTACTAGATTGGAGGTAGGTGGGTCTACCTACCAGATTGGAGGTAGGTGGGTCTGCCTGCCAGATTGGAGGTAGGTGGGTCTGCCTGCCAGATTGGAGGTAGGTGGGTCTGCCTGCCAGATTGGAGGTAGCTGGGTCTACCTACCAGATTGGAGGTAGGTGGGTCTGCCTGCCAGATTGGAGGTCGGTGGGTCCGTACCCGGGCCATAGGAGTGAACGGAAGGTCCGATCAGGTCCGCCTGAAAAACTGACATGATTGGACCTTTTGTGCTAAAGGGGTCTAGGTGTCGTTTGGCAGAGATTAGGATAACATTAAAAATAATAAATGCTTTTATTTGACAGTTTAGGATGGTGAGTGTTTCAAGAGTTTGTTAGCACTGCAGAGTCATGATGTGCCTGATCTCCTGTATGACACAAGCCTCGGCCTCTGATTGAGTAATAGATATTGCCTCATTGTGCTTGGATAACCTAGCAGCTGGGAGTTCTCTGTACTGTTTATTAGGTGATCATCTTTCATGTGTTTGTGTCCTGAAATACTGAACTGTCACTTATCACGTGGTGGGTCAGCACATTAGTTTATCTGTTTTTACTTCAACATTTAAATCTGATCTCTACCAATGTCTGAGGGTAGGTAAGGTGAGGGTGTAGTGTTGGAATATTTAAAGAGTATCTCCACTTTTGTGAAAAGAAAAACACAATCCAAATACTTTCTTTTTGTTGCTCTGAATAAATACCCGTTTGTTTAATTATGTCCTTTTCAGACTGAGGGTTCATTCAGAAGGTGGCGACGCCTCTCCTGCGTGCAGACTCCCTTTTGTTATTGAGCTTCGGGCTGCGTGCAGTCAGGTGAATGAGGACACGGCTGCATGTCAAAATTTTGACGGGGGGACCGGAGCGGCTGCATGGATCTATACCGGGGTTTCTCAACTCCAGTCCTCAAGGCGCCCCAACAGGTCATGTTTTCAGGCTCTCCATTATTTTGCACAGGTGATTTGATTGGTTTCGCTACCATCGTAATTACCGCAGCCGTTTCATCTGAGGAAAATCCTGAAAACATGACCTGTTGGCGGCGCCTTGAGGACTGGAGTTGAGAAACACTGGTCTGTACGTACACTGCCTCAAATTTCAACATGCGGCTGTGTCCATGCATTTGCTGCATCTGCATTCACTTCTGTAGGCTGCCTGCATGTAGCCCAGGGCAGATGTAGGCACACCAACGTAGGAAGCCTAAACACAGGATGGGTGTCTGCGCCTGTCTGAATGAAGCGCGACTCTGAACAGGGGGGTCTGGTTCATTATAAACACCTGGTGCTCTCTCAGCAGTCTAATGAGAAAAAGCTGCAGTTTGCAGCCATTTTAGAAGTGTAACCACTGGGAAGTATTTTATTGCAGAGGATGCCTAAAATCTGGTGCAGACTTCTGGGAAAATCAGTGAGCCAATCGCAAAGCAGCAAAAGACATTTCTTTCCATATTGTATTGAGTTTTACAGAAAATTAGAGAGAATGCCGATTTGAAGAGGAAACTTTAATAACCTTAAATTACAACATGGCTTCTGTATCAGTTGAACACGATTTGGTTGTGTGCAGCCACCCATTATAGGATGCAACTTACCACTTAACATATACACTATGAGGTAGCGCGGGATAATCTATTCACTTTATGCATTCTATGCATGAAGGTCAAAAAACGTCAGTATGCAGCACCCCCCCAATACTTACCATCTCGTACCAGCGACGTGCACAAGACCAGCAGCTCTTCTCAGTCTCTGGCTCCTCATTGCCTGATAACACAGTAGCTGGAGCCATTGGCTCCCACTGCTGTCAATCACGGCTAGTAGAGAGGGAGCGAGGGGCGAGGCGATCCATGCTTTGTGTGTCTTATGGACACACACACAAGGCGGCTTCCTATGGGGGGCCCTCGGCAAGGGAGAGGGGCCACGAGCATTAGCGGGGGGACCCAAGAAGAGGAGGACTGGAGCTGCTCTGTGCAAGACGACAGAGCAGGTAAGTAATTACGTGTATATTTTTTTAAAACAAAAAAACAGAGCCTTTAATGTTATCTTAACGTAGTTGTATTCCCTTTATGTAATACCAGGTTTTAATCACCTGCTGGTAATATCTAGTATTGCAGCATGATCACAGCATACATTGTATATGTATGTAGTTTGACTTCAGTCTGCTGAGCAATTCTGACTGCTAGGCTCACAAGCTTCCTTTTTTTTTTTTTTATGAAATCTATTGAGGTTGCTACTGTTCTGCTCACTGTTCTCCTTACTGGAGAGGAAGCTGTACCTGAGGACTTGCAGTGCAAGGATCTTCCTGAATCTGCCAGGTTCATGTTGTATATCCCTGCTGCACTTTCTCTGCCTCTCTTGCTGATTCTTACATATCCTTCCAGCAGTCACAGATCACAAGTCATCGGGGCGCAGCACGGATACAAAACAAGCAAAGCCTTGCTTTCCTATCAAGATAGAAGTCTCCATATAAAAATAAATAAAAAGAAAAATCAGCACAAGGGACATAACTTACAATCAGGATGTGTCCCTTGTGCTGATGTCTATACTTGAAATCCT